>PKML01011089.1:1669-19628 GCA_002933935.1 Eutrema yunnanense | reverse complement strand
AAAATCCTATTTATAACCTAAATCACGACTTGGGGTCTTCTTGTAATTATTAAAGACTTCTGGGCACTTTTGCAATTCTTCAAGTCTTGGAAAACTCGCGGGTCGTGTCTTGCTGCGATGAGTATCGATCGATACCAGGGGGTATCGATCGATGCTTGTCGTGAAATCAGCTACTCAGCAACACGACTTCAGCTTCTGCTCCAAACTGCTCCAGAAAGCTCCAATAATTCCAATAATTCTCCAAACGTGCTAAGACCTGTAAAGGACTCAAAAAGACTCCAAAATACTATAAAGACTCTATAAAAAAGGACTTATATCATGGCTTAAATAGGGTAAAAACCATAATATATCAATTTGGAAGGCTTATTGGTTCTTGGATTTTAATGGATTTAGAACTCTTTGTAAGATTTATAAATTTACGTATTATATAATCTATTATATGGACTTTAATTAGTATTTGTAAATTTGTAGATTTTCCCTCGGATTTAAGTGTTTGTATTTTTAACTTTGAAATCCATACAAATCCACTAAAATCCATTGTAAAATCAAATCCATAAGTAAATCCGTAAGATTGAATAACACATGATTTAAACTAGTATTTATAAATCATAAAACACTGAATTTTAAAATCATATAACCAATAACACTGGATTTGAACATATATTTTAAAATCATAGAACCAATAACACTAGATTTGGTTTGGATTTTGAATTTCATTTAAAATTCATGAACCAATAAACCCCCCTTAGACTACAAGAAAACATGCCGATTTCCTACCGAAAAATATTGTCATAAAACGGTAGGAAATGACACGCTTATTTAAAAAGCAAAAATTAATTTAAAAAGAAATCGAATCAACTTCAATAAAATAAATACAGTATTAAATACAAATTATTTGTTTGTTTTAAAAAGGAAACATTTTAAAGAAGAAAAAAAGGAAACAATTTTTTAAAAGCCATTGACGTTAAAAATACATGTTCATGTTCTCTTCATATCTAGAGTTCTCCAAATCTTCAAAACAATAAAAAATCATCAATTATCAAATTAATCATATGTAGAATTCTCCAACATTATAAAGAGTTCTTTATTGCAGCTTGGTCCATTGTTGGTCATGATATAACGGTGGCTGTCCAATCATTTTTTATGAACGGGCACATGCCTCATGGTGTCAATGCCACCATTCTTGCTCTCATTCCTAAGATTCCGGACGCACAGATAATGAAAGACTTTCGGCCTATAGCTTGCTATAATACTCTTTACAAGATCATCTCCAATATTTTTGCGAAGAGACTCAAACTTATTCTGCCCGAGGCTATTAATCCAAACCAGAGTGCCTTTGTTCATGGTCGTCTTCTGCTTGAGAATGTGTTGCTTGCCACGGAACTTGTCAAGGATTACCACAAGAACTCAATATCCCCTTGTAGTGCTCTCAAAATTGACATCTCAAAGGCTTTCGATATTGTTCGATGGGATTTTATTATAGCTACACTGCAAGCCATGGGTCTACCAAACATCTTCATTACATTGATTCGAAGCTGCATTTCTTCTCCGTGTTTATTGAGGGGTTCTTTCCGAGTGTAAGGGGACTTCGTCAAGGTTGTTTTCTATCACCGTATCTCTTTGTCATTGCCATAAATGTGTTATCTCTTCATCTCAACCGAGCTGCGTCGGAAGGAAGAATTGGTTACCATGCTTCTTGATGGGAACTTAATTTAAATCATCTCAGTTTTGCGGATGATATGATGGTTTTCACAAATGGTTCGGTGGACTCTCTGAGAGGTACGATAGAGGTATTGCATAATTTCGCAACGAAATCAGGACTAGCGATCAATGCTACAAAATCATCACTATATGTTGCTAGGCGAACTACAAATGCGATACACGATTATGCTCGAGAACTCGGTATTCCGTTGGAACATCTCCCCATTCGGTATTTGGGACTCCCTCTTACTACAAATAATATGAAGCGTCTTGACTATGAACCGCTTATTGACAAGATTAGATCTCAATGGTGAACTGGTCTAGCAAAATGTTATCTTTTGCGGGGCGGTTACAACTAATTCAGTCCGTCATCACCAGCATTACAAATTTTTGGAGTGCGGCATTTCGACTTCCAAAGAGATGCTATGAAACTATTGAAAGCATGTGCTCAACATTTCTTTGGTCAGGTTCCCCGCACACTACGTTGAAAGCTAAAGTCGCGTAGGAAGATGTTTGTCGTCCAAAACGTGAAGGCGGTTTGGGTATTCAAAAAATGCAAGATGTTGGCCGGGTTTTCTCGCTGAAACTTATTTGGAGATTATTTACTAATTCAGGGAGCTTATGGGTCGCGTGAACAAGACATTACTTGATGAGGAACACATCCTTCTGGGATGTTAAAGAGGGCTCTCGAGGCTCTTGGATCTGGAGGAAGCTTCTCCAAATGCGTCCACTTGCTTATGAGTTCTTCAAAACAGAGGTGCGGGATGGAAAATCGACGTTTTTTTGGTTTGATAATTGGCTGAATATGGGTCGGCTAATTGATGTTATCGGGGAAGTCGGGACAAAATTGTTGGGGTTACATCGCTCAGATACAGTTGCTTAGGCAGGAAACGGAACGGAGTGGAGATTTCGTTGCTGTCGTGGATTGCAGATCCAGCTGCTGCAACAAATTAGGGGTGTTCCCCCTCCCCTCTCCTCCGCAGGCTCTGATATCCATATGTGGAAACAAGGTGAGGATGACTTTAAACACCGCTTCTCGGCGAGGAAAACTTGGGATCAGATTTGAAGCCAAAAAGCAGATGTTTAATGGCATAAACTTGTCTGGTTTACACGGGCCATGCCGAGACAAGCCTTCATAGTCTGGTTTGCGTTTCGTGATCGTCTTGCTACGGGCGCTCGTACTCATCACTGGGGAATCACACAACATTGTCTCCTCTGTGGAGAAATTGACGAGACTCGAGACCATTTGTTCTTTGCATGTCCCTACACCTACACTGTCTGGACGAAGATGGGAGCAAAACTACTTGGTAATCGTATCAATCCGGACTGGAATTTAACCGTTCAATCTCTGCTGCGGAATCGATTGGCTACGCCTGATGCTCTGTTGGTCAAAATAGCATTACAGGCTGTGATTTACCATGTCTGGAGAAAGCGGAATGGAAGACTGCATCATCGTTCGCTCCACTCCCCGCTCGCCCTCGCACAAATAATAGAACGAGAGATCCGAAGTCGACTTCTCTCCCACACTACTGCTCACGATGTAAGCAACACGCTGATGCAGAGATGGGTTTCTACATGTTATCTAGACTGAGGGAAAATATTTTGCCGTTGCTCTGGCCGATTATCTCCTCCTTTTTTTGAACTTATCACCCACGCTCGGCTCTGTTCTTCTGCTATTTTTTCAATTTCTCAAAGTTTCAGGCTGATCAATTAAGCCCAATATTGTAGATAACCTTTTTTTTCTTTGTTGATTAATATAATTTCACATTTCAACAAAAAAAAAGAATTCTCCAAAATTAGTCAACCTTATTATCATCTTAGTGAAATCGTAAGTTATCTTGTCATTTCTTCATCGTTTATGTTTTGTGATTTGTGTGTTTTGTTCCTAATATTACTTTTTGTTGTAGATCTATTTGTTTTAAATCTTAAAAGCCATGGCAAAAAAAGAACGAAATCATACCTTGAATTTTCAAGATTCAACGTTTATAGAGATTCAAGTAATTAAAAACGTTTTAATGTAGAAGATGAAAAGCATGTTAAGTCTGCCATATTTTTGCAGACTTTTTGAGTCTACGTGTTTTGATAAATTTCATAGGTAGACTTACATAAAGTTTACAAACACTTGGTAGACTTGCATAAAGTCTACAAGTTTTTTGCAGACTATAATAGCCAATCTCGCAGACTCTTATTTAGTCTGCAGACATTCGAAAGACTTTCATGACGTCTAAAAGTTTTCGGTAGACTTTAATAGCCACTTCCGCAGACTTATGTTCAGTCTGCAGACATCTGGTAAACTTTCGTGAAGTCTACAAGTCTTGGGTAGATTTCCAAATTTGATAATGCAAACTGATTAAAAGTCCACATAAAGTTGGCAGACATTCATGAAGTCTACAATTTTTTGGCAGACTTGAAAAAATAATCAAGCAGACTTACTTTCGGTTTGCGGATGAACGGCATACTTGCATGGAGTCTACGTGATTTGGACAGACTTCAAAATATGAGCCGACAAACTTACATTATGTATGCATATATTAGGTAGACTTGCCTAAAGTATGCGTGTTTTTGGCAGATTAGAAAATTCTATCCACAGGCTCGCGAAAAGTCTGCGAGATAGTATTTTCAAGTCTGCTTCAAATGTGTAGACTATAGGAAAGTCTGTTGAATTTTCGCAGACTAACTATAAGTCTGTCAAAAACATGTAGACTTCACGCAAGTCTGCCGATCATCCCCAAATCGAAAGTACGGCTATATGATTGCTTTTTGAATTCTGCCAAAAATTTTTAAACTTCGCGAATGTATGCTGAGTGTCTCCAGACTTATAACCAGTATGCGAAAATCGTTTTCGAAGCCTACCGAAAACTTGTAGACCTCACGAAAGTCTGCCGAATTTCTGCAGACTAAACATAAGTCTGCAGGATTGACTATTGTAGTCTACCAAAAACTTGTGGACTTCATATGTCAGCGGACTAAATATGAGTATGCGGGATCGTAATGTAAAGTTTGCCAAAAATAGTATATTTTATGCAAGTCTGCCAAATAAAAGTAAGTTCACTGACTTATTATAAGTTTGTCAATAGTGAGCAAATTTTAAAGGTATATCGAATCTTCTTAGAGTAAGTATGATTCATGTCTGATTTGTTTCTATATATTTCAATATCTTGCAGGAAATTGGTGAATTTCATGAAAGAAGAGGAACCCATGATAGACATTTTTTCACACTCATCTGCACATTTTTGAATATAGTCGCAAGAGAAATATCTATGTTTTTTCTCTTCTTTTCTGCCTTTATAAGTGATTAACAAAACATCAATGAAAATTAACATATTCTACTAACTTTAATCAGATAAGGAAAATTGTTTGTTAGCTACACGAACTATACGAGAACGCATGACTACACATCCGAACTAAAACAATGTGTTGATAACTACATCATATATTGGTATAGTATAAACACACATCCGAACTAACATGAGTCATGTGCCCAACACCATGACCATCACTTTCTTTACTTTTTCTGGTGTACTGGTCGACTGATTCCGACGTTGACCCGCATTGACTCATTATTTTTTTGTTCTTCAACGAAAATTCCTACTTTTCTGGTCAAATCTAAAATTCCTTCAAAACCATAGATTCCCTTCAAGAACTTGATCTTAGCAACAACAAATTCTCCGACTCTTTCTCTCTAGTCACAATCAACATCCTAAATCTCGTTCACCTCGTTCTTCGGGTCAATAATTTCACAAGCTCGATTCCAGAAATCTTGATTAAAATCATAATACACATCCGCCACTAGAGCTTTCCGTGGAGATCGAGATCCTTTAGATCTACATGGCCACGTTCTCTGCTTCATCTTCTCCGGCGAATAAGACCACCATCGATTTCAAGAGGGGCAAGCGAAATGTTTCGCTTTCAATGAGGGTCCAAAGCGAAAGTTTTGAGAAAGCTCGGATCAATTCTCACCGGAAATTTCACCCAGCTCCGATCAATTCTCACCGGAAACAGCTACCTCATCAGCACCACCACCACCAGTTCCACAATACATCTCAAACGGTTTCCCAAAGATTAGATCATTACTTATACGCAAAAAAAAAAGTGCAGTGGTTTGCTCTCTAGACCCAAGCTTTGACTATGTCGTCTAAAACGAGCACGCTTCATGTATAACACACCGACGCTGTAGGAGCTACGGCGAAGCATAAATGTAGATGTCGTGGGTATTGTGGTGGTTAAGAGATGCCTCGCCGATGGAATTCAATGAAATTGAGAGGACCAACTGAATCAAAATCCTATCTGTAAATCAAAATTGACGAGGAAAAAGAAGCTGAGGAGGTCATTTTTTATGTTTTTATGTTTTCATTTTTAAGTTTTTATTTAATTTGGGTCAGATTTAATGAGTTAATTCGGGTCAGCGCCGGAGTCCGTCGACCAGTACACCGGAAAAGCAAAGAAAATGATGGTCATGGTGTTGGGCACATGACTCATGTTAGTTCGGATGTGAATTTATGCTATATCAATAGATGATGTAGTTATCAAGACATTATTTTAGTTCGGATGTGTAGTCATGCATTCTCGTATAGTTCGTGTAGCTAACGAACAATTTTCCATCAGATAAACATTGAATCATTCACCAAATAATACTACAATCATCAAAAATATCTAAAACAAATAAATAAACTTTTCAAGGTAATTGAGCACAAAAACTATAAGGTAAAACCATAAAAATAACAAACATGTTTCAACTGTCGAAAAGCAGAGATTTCGAATTCGGAGACAAGCCAAACAAAACCGATGAAAAGGGTTAACGATTCCAAATAAAATATGATAGGGAAATCGTGATGCCCATGGCTAAGACGGCTACGAAGAAATTCAAAGACATCGCCGAAGCTTTGTAAAACTGAAAAAATGGTTTTTGGTTTAAACTAATGTGATATACAAAATTTCCTTTTTTGATTAATTATTATTTGATAAAAACGAATTTAAAAATAAAATTATAAAAATCTTAAGGATAATTTAGGAATTATAGAATTATTTAAGTGATTAGTAGGTTATGTGAGTATTAATATATTTCATGGGTTATTCTGGCCATTACAAAATAAAAGTAGGTTATTCTAGGTAATTTTTTTTCAAAATTTAGTTTACAAAAAACTTTATACCGCACGGACGCACGGTGAGAATCTACTTAAAAAAAAATAAAATATACACACTAAATGATCAGTGCTAATTAATTAGTACATAAAGAGTATACACAATTATTATACATTAATAGTATAAAATACAGGAGCAGACGAGAAGGTCTAGTGAAAACAACAGCTAGAATTAGACAAGAGATCTTAAAAATATAAATCTGAAATTGCAACCATATATTTGCAGAAGTAGATAGACAGGTGCAACAATAAAACGTTTTTCATAGTAATGTCATTAAATGAGGGATTGCATTACACTGTACCAGTTTTCGGGTGTCCCTTAAATGGAGGTGGTGAAGGTTCCATTTAATGTCAAAGAGTCAGATCAAAATACAGTTGAAAGTGAAGTTGAATTGGAGAAGAAGAAGTAGAAGGAAACGAAACTTTAATGCCCTAATATGGATGATCATAAAATTTTAATCTTTGTTTTAAACAATTGATATAATTTTTAACTTGTTTTATAGATTGTGTATTTGTCATCTCCTCAGGAAAGTTTATTTTTTGGGAGGAATACTAAACTACCTTTCAAATATGTTTTAATTACTAGAACAATACAAATGTTTTTAATTTATTAGAATAATATAGGGTACCGATTTTGCCCTTTTGATATTTGTTGACAAAAACATAATTACGATATTGTCATTACTATTTTTAATCCACGTCAGCGCGCTCAGATAAACAAGGCTACCGTTCTTTGACGGTAGATTTCATTATTGTTGGTAGACTTACTTTTAAGCCGGTAGACTTATTTCCGGCCGGTAGATTTTTTAGATTCACGACGCGTAAATTTAATATTTTCGATTTACGACGGATCCGTCGTAACGTCGTCGTAAATTACAATCAAAATTAGGACAGATCCGTCATAAATTCATCGTAATATTATAAATCTAAACCCTAATACACAAAACCGTCTTGTATTAACGAAGTATATTTCTGCATCCAAGATTTCTCATTGTATACAACAAATTCAATAACGACGATTGAATATAATTTATGGAACATTTTCTTATCTTACATAATAATATATATCATTCGTTCTCATAAATTTATTCGTAACATCCATGAAGTATATAATGTAATTGATTTTTGTGATAACTCAATTTTTTAAATACAATGAGTAGAGAACTTACGTAAAACAAGATAAACGATGAAAAACCAAACCTAATCAACCCCTAACCCCTAAACCCTAAATCCTAAATTTAGGTTTTACGATGACATTACGACGATTTGAAAGTAAAACGTCGTAATGTCGTCGTAAACGTTAAATCGAAATTTGAATTTGATGGTTTAAATATTACAACGATGTTACGATGATTATGTCTTAAATCGTCGTAGTGTCATCGTAAATGTTAAACCAAAATTTGAATTTTATGGTTTAAGTATTACGACGATGTTACGACGATTAACAATCGTCGTAAACTTTAAACCGAAATTTGAATCCAATGTTTTAAATCGTTGTAAATCCGTCGTAATACTGAAATTTGGAGATAACCAGAGATGGGATCGAAAGGACTCCCGGAGGTCTAATATTATCCAAACCATAAAATTTTCAGGGTTTGGGTAATATTCGATCTCTGGGAATCCTTACGATCCCATTTCCGATTATCTCTGATCATTTTCCGCCGAGATAAATCTCCGATTCCATATCTATTTTTATTATACAAATTAAGAGCAATTACATCATAAATCAATCAGAATCATCATATTCGTTGGGTTCATCATCTTCATTGGGTTCATCATCTTGAAGCTCATCATCATCGTCAATACTCTCTTCAAACTCATCGGAATCGCCTTCTTCTTCTGTGTCGTTAGGTAGATATTCAAGTTTCATGTTTTTGGGATCAACTAAAAGAACGTTGTCCGTATTCTCTGATTTTGTAATGTCATGGCAAGAATCTTGTTGCATTGGAAGATCGTCAACACCAATAATTTTACCCCTTGGAGCTATTTTAATAACCGATAACCATGAGATCCCAGTTATTCGAACTCGCGGATATGGAACAAATGTTACTTGTTCTGCTTATGATGTTAGGATAAATGGCTCAAAATTGTTGTATTGTCGTGATTTGTTGACGTCAACCACACCAAATTTGTTAATCCGCACCCCTCGACCGACTGTTGGATCGAACCAATCATATTTGAAGAGAACACATTTCATACTAACCAAGTCGGAGTACTCCACTTCTATTATATCATGCAACACCCCATAATAATATATTTCACCCCTAACACATACTCCGTAGTTGGTAGTTACCCGACGAACGCCGTACTTGTATGTATGAAACACATAACCACGGGTGAAATACATGGGTGCAGTCGTTATCTTCCCAATCCCAAAGGGGCCTTGGAGTAACTCATGAAACCATATTGGATATGCGAGGTCGCCATAATCCACCTATGAAAGCATATCGATAAGTGTGCATGTTAGATTGAGTATCGATGTAATTAAATGAAAAATTTATAACTATATATTAACTTACTTGCGTCTTCAACCACTTAGCAAAGTGAGAATCTTTACGATCGTTTATTTCATCATCTGAAACACCTTCAATGCATTCTCGAACCTGGCTAACAAATAAGTTGCAAAATACATATATATAAATGGAAACTAACACATTTATTTATATTAATTAATATATAATGAACTATATATATACAAAATACAAATAAGTTACGTTACCTCTCGTAAAGACTCACTTCCTCGCAGTTTAGGAGGATGTATGTATGTGTGTTGTGCATGTCATTCTCGTTAGACCACCAAACTTCCTTCAATTTTCCACTAAGACGACCGATTGGTCAGAAGATGTCTGCGACACCCTCTACTGCATAAGTTCTTCCCACACCACCATCATCATATCGTCGGGGAGCCCGTTTGCGTGTGCGGACTTTTGTAGCGAAAGAGTATGAAGTGAAGTGTGATGTTTAAATTTTCTCTAGTCAAACTTCCCGCAACAATGGATCCTTCAACCCTTGCTAGATTTTTTGCCTTTCCCTTTAAATGTTTCATGAATGTTTCATGAAGCGCTCGAATCGGTACATCCACCTAAACTGAACAGGCCCACCTAGTTCTGCTTCGTGAGGGAGATGAATGGAAAGATGTTCCATAACATCAAAAAACGCCGGAGGGAATATCTTCTCCAAATTGCACAACAATATTGGAATATTAGCAGCCAGATGTGAAATTACATCTTCTGACAACGTCCGTGTACTAAGTTCCCAGAAAAACGCTCCGATGCCTACACAATCAAATTTTTTTTAATTTTTAAATTTAAATTTACTATTTTAATCTGTATCAGACTTCTCGAATACGTCTGAGAGAAGTCTGGTAAGAGAAATCAATCAGACTTCTATTAGAATCTAAAATTCAGACCTCTATAGAAGTCTGACATGTCGCGAATGTTAAAATGGTAATAGCGGTTTCGCGTTTTTTGTTTCGTCATAAGGGGGTAACTGTAATTTTCCACCCCCGAAAGTGTAGCGGCACATTTGATTGAAAAGACGGTGTATTTTTGTCATAAAAACGAAATTTTGGGGTAAAAACAGCAATTTGCCCTATATTTATCGTACTAATGCAATAACATTTTCACAACAAATGTGTCGTATGATTGCGACATATTTTGCAACTCTTAATTATTGCAACGAAACACATATACCAAATGATATTGCAGATTTGCAATGAAATTATTTCTTGCTATATTTGTTGTATTAACTTAACAAAACAATTTGAAGTAAATTTATGGTAAGATTATGACGGACGTTTACAACTCTAAATTGTCATTAATCTTTCCTATGTAAAATGTATAGCAAATATTGCTACAAGTTTGCAAAGATTTGTTTTTGTTCAACCAAATGCTTCGATTAATCAACATGAATTTGTTGAGCCGGCATACAAAGCGTTCTTTGCCAAGGAATCAAATCTTCTAGTGAGAAAAGTGATATCCTCGAGGATACCATGAAGATCTGATATACCAGAGCCTGAGTTGATTGCTCTAACCAATTGTAAGGAATCAGATTCAACTGAGATAGTCCTTATTTCTTTCGAATCAACATGAGACAGAGCTGCACGGATTGCCATCCCTTAAGCCACTAAGGGGGATTTGACGAAGTCAGAGACTTGGGAAAAGCTGCGCAGAGTATTGTGACTCAGATTCACAACCAGTAATGCCTTGGGTTTACTCATCTTCCCCTCTTGCCATTGTTTTGCTTCACGAACCGCCTTATTCACAACCTCTAGCACCGATAGTTCTTTGTCACTAAATATCAAATTATTATGGGCTGTCCAAAGGTTCCAACAGATCCAGGGTGCAATGGTTGCTTTAGTTAAACCTGAGGGAGGCAAACACACTGCATTTTTCTTACCTCTTTCCACATCTCTTCAAAACTGTGATGTTTCTTATACTCAATTTCAGAGGAGAAAGGGGCCTTTTTCCAGACTTTCCTTGCAAAGTCACAACGAAATAGCATATGCACAGTGGATTATGGATCTCCACATCTGGGACATGTTAAATTAACTTATGGGATTCTCTCGGCTAATCTTTCTCCCACATGCAAAGATCCACTTGCAACTCGGCATAGGTGATACAAGATATTTTGGTATCTTTAGAGTCAATTCTCTAAATGCAATTGTAGCATAAGAGGTTATCGAACCTTATCGGGATTTATCCTAATCACTAAGAATGCAAGGGACTTAAAACAAGTTAAGCTAAACAAGTGTGGTTGTTGTTTAAGTATCCAATTTCTAATCAAGCAAGCAAAAGCACTAAATAAGATAGTAAATCAATAAACAAAAGCGGAACAAAAGATACGGTTATTTATGTAAGATGGTCCAAATCTAATTAGTGGTGTTCATTCACACAAAGAAGCTAATCCATAGGCAAGAGATCCTTAATCTTGACTAACTCTATTTCAAGCAACTAATCACTATGCTAATCACCTAATTCATTAACAAACTTTCATTTGTGAATCATTAATTAGCAAGCATTAAGAATATAAACAAGATCAACCAAAAATACACCCTAGACAACTATTATCATAGGCTATGAGCATAAATCTCTTGTCTAGTTCATCTAGGCATTTCATCAAACACTTGGTGTTCATGAAATGCCCTATGATCTAGATCCACTCTTTCAAGCTGAATCTAGCATTAAGGACACTAGACAAGAAGGAATATAATATTATCTAACCCCAAACACCACTAATCAAACCTTGGACCACCCTAATCTACCTTATCTCAAGATCCTAAGGACTACTCACTAATCATCATGAGTTCAACAAATCCAAGAAAAGAAGAGTTAAAACTCATGATCAAGATAATTAGATGATTAGAAAGTAGAAGATAGATGGATTCAATCAAGAAAACAATACTCAAATTGTATAAATCAAAAGGATCAATCTCTTACAAATCACTCTTAGAGAGGGTTTTTGCTTAAGAAAAGACTTAGCCCATCAAAATTAGGTTTTTGGGCATAAATAGTGAATAGTGATGAACTGGGTCAACCCGAGACAATACCTAGGACCAGTACCGACCAGTGACGTCGGTACAGTCTCTGTCCTTTCTCCTTGGCTCTTGAATCTCCTCTTTAGCACCTGAAATACGATCCAAAACATGGAAAGACTCTCTAGGACTAAATGTGGACACATTAGACTCCTAAAATGACTAAAATGCTAAAGAGATAACATGAACTATATGCAAATGACTCGAAACCTAAGTGAAATGGATGCTAGAATGATGCAAAATATGATGATATCAATTCTCCCAAACTTACTTATTTGCTTGTCCTCAACCAAAAGCATCACTAAAAAGAATTCAAGTTCAAGTGCAAACTCTAAGGTATGATCAAACATGTATACTCAAAAGGGGCTAGCCATGTCCATCCTTACATGAACCAAGCTTAAATCTCAACCTACAAAAGCTTTCAAATCATCCAATCCTTTAACATTCATTAGACTTTTTCCAAGTGAATCATGCTTATGCAAGGCAAGTGAATGCATTTGGCTAGGGTTAAGGTTTCGAGATAAAGGTGATCTCGATACAAGTGACGGTTTCCGAGCAAGGGATTCTCTCAAAAGGAATCAACTAATGCAAAATGCTAAGAGTAAAGTCCAATAGATGCATACAAGGTCGACTCCCATCTACCCAAATGCCCCATATCAAACTTGACCCCTAATCTCTAAACCCCAATGAAGATCCTTCCTAAGCTACCCTTTTCGCAAGGCATTTTGCCTTCACTACTCATATCTTTTCGCCTTCCTTCTCCACTTAAACACTTAGGGGATTTCCTTCTTCACCAAATGGGTTGGCTTTCAACATTTTACTTTACTTAGCTCTTCTTTACTTTCTCTAGTCTCTCTTATTTCTTTTCTTTGCCTTAGCCTTTTTTGCTTTCCTTCTTTCTTTTGAAGACTAGAGACTATTTTCTTTCCTTTTTTCACTTAGAGCTTTTTCCCATAAACGATTATCGCCAACCATTTCAAGCTTTTTGCTTATCCCCTATTCTTCTTCATCCCTTTTTCTCATTCCCACAATCTCTTTTCTTACCCTTGTCCCAAGCTCCCAACCTATCTACCCTTATCTTATGGCTAGCTCATTGATGCCGAGCTAGTTCTACACATAAGTTTTTCCTTGTCGTTCTAAACTCAACACCTTTTGCATAGTTGATTCGAAAATGGCCTCACAAACACTCACAAAGTAGCATTTGGCTTGAAAGGAGGTTAGGTTAAAGGAGTGGTTAACCGTTCCAATGATGGGAATCGACTATTCGGGCTAACAAGAGAGTGGAAAGTGGATAAGATAGCCCAAATATGTATGTGGTAACCATGCATTCACTATGCAATGCACAAACATGATAATTACAATGTCAAATTATGGTTATAACTTAAGTAGGAATGGACTCAAAATCAACTTGCTTTGGCTAAGACCTAAGTAATGAGACATGAAATCCAAACATGGTTCGACCTTGATTTCTCACACAAGATCTAGAGCATAGGACTTAAACTCTTAAAACGACACTTCACAAGGAGGAATCATTCTAGCTCCTAATGCACATGCAATGCATTATCTACGTGCTATGCATCTAGACTCAATCCTACATGAAGTGCAAATGCATCCTAAATGACTTCTTTTTGTCTTTTCATTTTCAAAATTTTTCAAAATTGTTTAGTTTTTGTATGCCTTAGATGTATGCATGAGACTCAAGATGAAAATTGAAAATAAGACAAAGCAAATGTTATTAGATACCGGTCCCTCCCCAAACTTAAATCACACCGTCTCGGTGTGAAATAAGCCTAAGGAAAGGACCAACAACAAGAGATAACTATACAATGCAAGACTTAAAAGAAAAAATATATACAAGAGTTTTGGATTCGTACCTAGAAGCTTGGAGATGGGGATGTAGACCCCATTGAGTAAGAAGGATTACTTGAGGCGGGAGACGGGGACCGCATCGCTCTCCTCTTTGGTGCCTTTTTCGGTCGGGCCGTGGGTCTGCTAGAGCTCATGACCAATGCCCAATCATTTCCTCGAGGCGCGAGGTTAGTGTCCATGACGACGTCTCCTCCTTCACCGGCCCTTGATGAACTCGCTCCACAACCTCCGTCCTTGAGCTCATTGATGGTTCGAACCATGGCTTTAACCGTCTTCTTCAAAGATTTGATCGTCTTGACCATCTTCTTCATGTTTTTGTTTTGCCACTTGCACATGCGTTGGAGGAGACGAGTTTGGTGGTGATCGTGTCTTGTGGCCGCGTTAGTGATAGCCCCATCATAAGGGTCAAAGTGGTAACGCTCACTACCGTACACGGTCTCGGGTGACGACTCATTCGGGACCTCCTCGTCGAGATCAAGAGATTCGTCGGTAGCGGTTCTCCGTTGTGCTCTCTTGCGGAACGCTTGCATAGGCGGATTAGGCAAAGGGACTTGTGCCACGGATGTCTCGGTGAGTTGGAGGTTGTAAGCCATCTTGCCATCGATATATCCCTTGAAGAACTTAGTCTTTGAAAGGTAGGCCGCATCCAAAGATTTCCACTCATAGTGGCCAAGTGAAACCTTGATGCTCTTTGCCATGAGAATAGGCGTTATCATCCATCCGAGGCAAATCGCGGCCTTCTTCGACTTTGTCTTCCAAGCCCAATCCCGGTAAGCGAACAAGTGTCTCACCAATAGTGTTGCGAGACAAGGAAGTCTCTCCGGTCCCTCGAATGCTTTACCGTTTCCGAGAACGGGGAGAATGGGCTTTAGACCAAGCCCCAACAACTCCATCTCCTCCGTAGTAACCGTGTCAATCTCTACCTTGTGGTAGAAATTGTGGACCAACACCTTGTGTGCGTATTGGAGAGCCAGGTGCCGTATGCTCGCACTCTTAGAGTCACCGGCTCTAAACTCTCCACTTGCAATCGTTGCCCAAAGATTTCGGAGCTCGAGTCTCGGATAATCAAAGTATTGCCCACCGTATGTACCTTCTTCTCTAAACCTGAATATCTCGCAAAGCTCATGGAAAGTGACGGTGTAGGTGGTGCCCATGAGTCCAAATTTTAAAACTCCAAACCCGGAATTTGCATCTTCCGTTTCGTAGAACTTAGCTCAAAGGGTGGCTAGGAACTTGCCGGTGAGTGCTTTTAAAGCTTCACGCTTCATGCTCATGAACTTCCTTAGCCCCATATTCTCAAAAAGATTCCACACTTCGTCACTTATCCTCATCCTATCCATCGTCTCCGGATCGACAAATTTGCCTTGCTCGAACTTCATTTGGCCAAATTTTTCGAAGTAATCTTGCTCGCTTGGCTTTGTCCGTTGCGGCACGGGGAATTATCCACTTGAGCTCTCACTCTCGACCTCTTCTTCGACTCTCTTGTCCTTTCCCTTTGTTGTTTTCTTGGCTTTAGAGCTCGTAGCCGCGGTTTTAGCCTTTGCCTTGGCACTAGCCTTGGCAATCCCTTTTCCTTTTTCCCCGGCCGTAACTTGGGCAATTCATTTCCCTTTCCGAACTGTTGAAACCTTGGTCTGTGCCCGTGTCGATGGAGCGCCCTTGTCAGACATTGTACCTACAAATCCTTGAGACAATTTGTGAGCATATGTACAATTTCTTATCAAATCAACAAGGGATCACCAAAAGAAGATCTAAGAGCAATGAACCAAGGTGACAATTCACACTTAACAAGCATATTATCCCAATTCACAATCCCTAATTCTCAAAATCCTAATTTCACAATCCCTAATTCTCAAAATCCTAATTTCACAATCCCTAATTCTCAAAAATTTGCACATGAATCATCAAGTTTAAGCATAGATAAATCATCCCCAAGGTATTTGTACAAGTGAAAGACAATATCAAACCATATTCAAGCAATATTTCTTCAAGAACAAAACCATGGTTTTCAAAGTTTAATTGAATAATACCTTGAGAAATTTGGATTAGATGCTTGATATGATGATAAATCCAAAAAGAGCAGTGAAAATCGAGATTATGGGGCTTTGAATCACCAAATTTGGTTGAGAAAAGAGTGAGATGTGGAAAAATTCTCTCTTGAATCGCGAAAGTGAGGTGAAAAATAGGCTAAGGTCGCGTGGAAGAGGAAGAAGAAGGAGACTTACCTGGGTAGGGTCGGATCTTACCTGGATCGGGTCCGAATTTTTTTTAAAAAAATTGGTCAATACCGAGGTCACTCGTCGGTACCACAGCTCGGTATTGACTGATTTTTTTAAAAAATTCGGCGAACACCAATGTCACTCCTCGGTGTTGCACATCGGTATTGGCATACCGATGTCACTCCTCGGTACCACACGTCGGTGCTAAAGGATTTTCCTTCTGTTTCCATACCGACGTGTTGCACCGATCTGTGACGTCGGTATTGGTCCCTCGTTTGACACGGTCTATACCGAGGTCACTCCTCGGTATTGGGCATCGGTGTGACCATACCGAGGTCACTCATCGGTGCTGGTCATCGGTATACAGGTACCGATGTCACTCCTCGGTGCAACTGCTCGGTGTTAAGGCTGTTTTCCTTCTGTTTCCATACCGAGCAGTTGCACCGACCTGTGACGTCGGTATTGCCCCTGGCAAGTCCATACCGAGGTCACTCCTCAGTATCTCTCCTCGGTATTCCCCTTTTTGCTTTGGAACTCCTATGCACACTTAACAAAAACATCAAAAAGATCTAGCAAAGATAGAAAAAGTGATAAAAAGAAATATATACAATGATAAGCTTGGAGTGTCTCCCAAGAGCACTTTGTTTAACGTCACTAAGTTCGACGTTTGTTACCGTTCTTAAGCTAGAGGGACATCATCGAGGGGGATCGAGCCTCCCTTTTCGACGATTTGATTTGCTCGGTAGAGTTTGAGCCTTTGGCCATTTGAAATGAAATATTGGCCCTCTTTGTTAACAAGCACCACGGCTCCATATGGCCTTACTTCTTTAACCTCTAACGAACCCGACCACCTTGACTTGAGTTTCCCGGGAGAGAGCTTCAACCGGGAATTGAACACCAACACTAGGTCCCCAACCTTGAAATCCTTGTGCACAATCCTCTTGTCATGGAATGCCTTGGTCCTCTCCTTGTTGATTGATATATCATGGTTTTTACCCTATTTAAGCCATGATATAAGTCCTCTTTATAGAGTCTTTATAGTATTTTGGAGTCTTTTTGAGTCCTTTACAGGTCTTAGCACGTTTGGAGCATTATTGGAATTATTGGAGCTTTCTGGAGCAGTTTGGAGCAGAAGCTGAAGTTGTGTTGCTGAGAAGCTGATTTCACGACAAGCATCGATCGATACCCCCTGGTATCTATCGATACTCATCGCAGCAAGACACGACCCGCGAGTTTTTCAAGACTTGAAGAATTGCAAAAGTGCCCAGAAGTCTTTAATAATTACAAGACGACCCCAAGTCGTGTTTTAGGTTATAAATAGGATTTTACAGCCATTGTTTAGGCTATGCTTTATTTTGCTTTAGTTTAAGAGAGATTTTGGTGAGAGACAAGTCTGATTTCCCTTTGTCCGAGATCAGATCTCAAAACCTTTGTTTCTCTTTCTGATTTTATATAGAATATTTATTCAAACATGTCTATTGATTTAATCTTCATGT
>PKML01011060.1:149035-159637 GCA_002933935.1 Eutrema yunnanense | reverse complement strand
AATGTCATCCACATACACTAGCAGATAAACAAAAGTATCACCAGATTGTTTCACAAACAATGTTGTATCTGATTTTGATTGTGTGAACCCATCTTTGAGAAGAACCGCAGAGAAACACTTGTACCACTGCCGAGATGCTTGTTTTAAGCCATATATAGACTTATGTAGCCGGCAGACTGGATTAGGAGGTAATACCTCATCAGGACCAGGAGTATATCCCAAAAGCAAACTCATGTAGATCTCTTCATCTAAGTCACTATGCAAAAATGCATTAGAGACATCCATTTGAGCAAGAGTCCATCCCTTGATAGCTGCTAGAGCTAATAGAAGTTTCACTGTAGTTAATTTTGCAACAGAAGAGAAAGTGTCTGTGAAATCAATACCCTCTTGCTGAGTGAAACCCTGAGCTACCAATCGAGCCTTGTATTTCTCTATAGAGCCATCTGCATTGAATTTGATGGTGCAAATCTATTTACATCCAACAATATTCTTTCCCGGAGGTAAAGACTGAATACTCCAAGTCTTATTTATCTCCATAGCCTGTAATTCTGCATCCATAGCTTTCCTCCAAACAATAGATGTCACAGCTTGCTTAAAGGTTTTCGGTTCTGTTTCAATAGAGATAGAAAGGACATAGGACTGATAGGAAGGATGAAGATTTGAATAAGAAATGACAGATGAAAGAGGATAAGGTGTAGTAAGTTTAGGTAATGGAGTAGAAATTTCAGTAAGGGAGCAATGATAGTCAGATAAGTAACCTGGTGCCTTAGACGTCCTTTGTGGTCTTGCATTCTGTAGAGAAACTTGACCAGAATCTGAAGAAACAGTCTCTTGTATCACAGGTAAGGCACTAGGTGGTGGAGATGTACGAGATGTATATGTATGAGATGTATGAAGAGTATCTGATCTACCTAAAAAGGTTCTAGGTAACTGAATAAAAGAATCAATCGCATCAGGTGTGGACAAAGGTAAAATAACATGTTTGATCAAAGAATTATTTGGAGACAAATAGGAATCAGTTGTAAATGGAAAAATTGTTTCATGGAAAACAACATTTCGTGAGATAAAGACCTGATTAGTTTCCATATTCAAGAGTTTGTATCCTTTGTAACCAGTTGGATAACCCAATAACACACAAGGCTGAGCTCTAGGAGTGAATTTGTTACGATCCTTTGATAAAGTTGAAACATAACAAAGACAACCAAAATTTTTAAGAAAAGAGTAATCAGGCACCTTTTTAGCTAACATTTCATATGGTGATAACTTCTGCAAAAGTAGAGATGGAGTTCTGTTTATGAGAAAGACAGCAGTCAAAACACAATCAGCCCAATAAACCAGAGGTATATTTGACTGAAACATTAAAGAACGAGCTACATTTAACAAGTGTTGATGTTTACGTTCTACAACTGAATTTTGCTCAGGAGTGTATGCACAAGAAAAGTAATGAAACATACCATGATCTTTGATGAGTTGAGTAAATGCAAGTTCATGTGCATTATCACTTCTTATTGCTTTAATAACAGAGTTGTATTGAGTTTGGACATGTTTTATGAAATCTGGAAACACACGTGAAACATCACTTTTGTTTTTAAGCATATAGATCCAAGTAACACGAGTACAATCATCTACTATAGTGAGGAAGTATTTATAACCTTCTACCGATTCTACAGAGAATGGACCCCATGTATCTAAATGGACTAAATCAAAAGGTGACTCATACATCTTATTATGAGAGACAAAAGGAAGACGTTTTTGTTTTGCTAATGGACAAACTAAACAAGGACAAGCTGATTTAGACTTAGACTTAGACAACTGTAAAATGTCAGATAAGAGTTGTAACTTGGCAGGAGATGGATGTCTGAGGCGTTGATGCCAAAGATCTCCATCTACTAGCAAGGACCCACACAGATTGGTAGAAGAAGTCATCACAGCATTCTCTAGAATGTAGAGATTATGGATAATGATGCCTCTACCAATCATCAAGCCCTGAATATGCTCCTGAATGAAACAAGAATCATAATAGAAATGAGCAGAACACTGATTTGATTTAACCAAACTACTAACACTCAGAAGATTGAACTTAAAAGAAGGAACATGCAAGACATTATGCAGAATGAGATGACTGTAACTCCAGATACTAATAAAGTTTCACTAAACAATGCTAAATCACAACAAACATGTCATGTGGCTCCACTGTCAATTATCCAACTACCATAAGGGAGAGTTGAATGAAGAGAAGACAGACATTGGTGTTGTAATGTAAGAAGGTGATTTTAAGAACGAAGGCTAGTAGAAGGAAATGGAACAGTACCCGATACAGAAGATTGAGCAGCCATGACACCATTGTCAGTAATCGATGATTGAGGAGCTGATGAAGCTTGACTAGCTTGTTCCGGACCTCGTACATGAGCAGCAAGTTGTTGTATCAAGGATTGCATTTGATCTGAATTGAAATTGCTGAGATCCAAATTCACTGTAGACTGTGCTGGGGCTGGGAAATAACCAGGATTGCCAGTCACCATATTAGCTACGACATTTGGCCTTTGAAATTGAGCTTGTGGTTGGAATGGAGGCCGTGGTCCAGAATTGAAATTCCCTCTTGGAATGAAAGAAAACTGATTGTGATTCGGAAGTCTCTGAGGCTGAGAAGCAGGATTGTAGTATTTATGTCCTGGAGGATATCCATACAATTTGAAACACTTCTGCATAATATGACCAAGCTGTCCACAATGTGTACAAGTAGGTCTTTGTCGAGGACGATATGAGTTATGTGCAGTAGCATAGACTTGATTCTCAGAAGCTTCAGTGTAAAAAGGATCCTCAGAAGGACCAGAACTCTGAAAAACAGGAGTATCAGCCTTGGAAGGTGGCTTGATCATCTTTTGTCTTTCATCTTGTGCTACCATATTGAACACTTCTTCAATGGTAGGAATTGGCTTTAGCATCAGAATGTGACGTCTTGTAGACTCATAGACTTCATTGAGTCCCATCAAGAACTTTGTAACACGACTTCGTTGTTGCAATTTTTCCCACAGTATAGCAGCATTGCACTCGCAATGACCACAAGTGCACACAGGAAGTTCCACATAGTTTTTGTATTCTTCCCACAAAGTGACTAATTCTGTGTAATAGGTGCTTACATCCATCGGACCTTGTTGAATCGAGCTAAGACGTTGTTCTATTTCATAGACCCTAGGTGCATCATCTTGCTTGAAACGAGACAATAAATTCTTCCAAATTGTCTCAGCCGTAGACATAAACAATAGACTCTGGCCGATTTTCTTAGAAACAGAATTCATGAGCCAAGTAGCTACCATATCATTACACCTAGACCATGATCCAGAATCAAGATGATTTGCAGGAGGTTTAGCAACCGTACCATCAATAAAACCAAGTTTATTTCGAACATTAAGCGCCATTCGGATGGATCTGCGCCAAGAATGGAAATCAGCACCAGAGGATAAGCGATCGGAGACCAATACTAACCCAGCATGATCAGAGTTGTGCAAGAAAAATGGATTTTCATATTGGTCCGTGGAGTGACGAGTCGATTCTGCGGGATTCACCGGCGGAGTTCGCGATTGAGTCGTCATATCTTCAAGCAATCAAAGTGAGAGCAAAAATAGAAACAAGAAAGATTGTCCCGAAATATGAGATTTGAAGAAGAAACAGTGACAATCAAGGTCAATGAAAGGAGAGAATGAAGACAACAATCGATGAAATCGCTGATTGAAGAACAGTGAGAAAGAGGTGAAAAAGAGTCGTGAAAAAGAGTCGCGAAAAAGAGAATGATGATATCGCGTCTCGATGCACTCATTGGAACAATCGAAGCTCACGAGAGGAGGAATCGAAGCTCAAAAATATGAGGAATCGAAGCTCACAAGGAAGATGAAGTCGCCATGGAAGTTGAAAAGTTTTCTTGAAGATGAAAGTTTGTTACGCGGAGAGAGAAACACATATTGTGCTCTGATACCATATTAAGATAAAAGGTAAAAGAATAGTATTTCATATTATGTTCCTCAAGTCTGTACATCCTGTATCTATATATACTCTAAATACAAGTATATGAATAAGTAACTATATCTCTAATAATAATTATAAGATTCAATTTGTAAACTTTGCCTTATGTATCTATGTGGTGAGTCTCTTAATCTTTTAACTAGCAGCGGTTTTTCTATACCACTCGAGAACTAGTTGCCGTTTTGTTAACATAAAAACACCACACAGTTGGCCATTGCGAGCTCATGCCGCCACCTCTGATTCGATCACATTCCTTAAACCTTGCTTCCCAATTGGGTTCGTCAATCAATTGGTTTGAATCAAACCTCTCTGGACAGTTACGTTCTTTGTTTCAGAACAATTGATTGAGACCGAAATTTTACTATCTTCTTTGTCAATTTAAACAAATAAACTATTTGGTATCTTGGCTTGACTCAAACGACAAGAAAGTTGACTACAAGTCCACAATATTTTGGAAACTTCTTGCAGATTTCTATATGTGGTTGTGAGCCAATGTATTTCCCTTATCACAACAACAAGATAAAGGCATTTTGCATTTTCTTCGTCTCATATATTCACTTTCCTGCAAAGTATGAGAAGCACGAAAAGCTTTTAACCCCAAAAAAAAAATGAGAAGCATGATAATTTTTCTTTTATTTTCTTTGAGTGCTCTCATGTTACTTGAAGCATATGGTTTTACCGATGAGACAGATAGGAAAGCATTGCTCGAATGATCAATTGCTGGAAAACCACTTTTTCCGAAAACTTATTCCCAGATGCCACTTTTTTTTTGTATTTTTTATAAACAATTATTTTTAAATCAAAATTGAGGGAAAAACCTAAAACCCCAAAACAAAAACCAAAAATTACAGATACAACCAATTGGATCCAACGAAAAACCCATCCAGACCCAACAATCCGACCCAAACCCAAATTCGGTTAAATAAAATTTGAAAAAAAAAAAAACCATAAAATCTCTCCCACTTCCCCATGCTTCGCGAACCCATCGGTTGAGCCGAGAACTTCCCCATTCCGACCACGAAATCCGACAAGAGCGAAGCCGAGAACTTCCCCATTCCGACCACGAAATCCGACAAGAGCGAAGCCGAGAAGTTCCCCATTCCGACCACGAAATCCGACAAGAGCGAAGCCGAGAACTCCAAAGATTCCGACCACGAAATCCGACAAGAGCGAAGCCGAGAACTCCAAAGCTCAACTCCGGTTTCGTCGCCGTTGGAACTCGCCGTTCTGGACTTCGATTTCGTCTGCAGATTTCCCCTTTTTCTCTCAAACCCGAGAAATCCGAGCCCTCCCTCAGACCCACGCGATTCTTCATATCTTTCATTCTCAACAGGTAATGGAATCAAATGGTAGTTCCGATCTAGTTTAACTTACCATTTTTAAAACACGGATGTGTTGTCTAACTTATATCTAGTTTTGGTTGTTTTAGGAATTACCTAGAAGCAATTATAGAAGGAGAAGCAATGGATGGTCATGAAACCAATCCGAAAGTGACGGTTAATGAAGGAGAAGAAGAAGAAGAAGTTATTAAAGAGTAATTAGTTGAAGAAAACGTGGATGGAAGGAGAGTAGAGGAAGAAAACGTGGATGAAAGGGAAGAAACAGTTGCTGACGACAAAGAAAACGTTGCTGAAAACGTAGAAGAAAACGTTGCTGAAAACGTTGAAGAAAACATTGCTATCGCAGAGGAAGACAATGTTGTGGAGGAAGAAGAGGAAAAAGAGGTAACTGGAACATCTTAGGTTTGAAATTGTGATGTAGGGACATCTCTGGCTAACTGGAACATCTTAGGTTTGAAACTGTGATGTAGGGACAAATGTGTCTAACTGGAACATCTTAGGTTTTTACTGTGATGTTAGGACAACTCTGACTAACTGGAACATCGAAATTGTGATGTAGGGACAACTCTGGCTAACTGGAACATCTTAGGTATGAAATTGTGATGTAGGGACATCTATGGCTAACTGGAACATCTTAGTTCAACAGTGATGTAGGGAAAACTCTGGCTAACTGGAACATCTGAGTTCAACTGTGGATAAGTGATAGTAATAAGTGTTTTTTTATATTTGCAGGACTACGATAGTGATTCTGATGAAGATGATGATGATGTGAGCCAACCACTGCCGCCGGAGAAGATGTTTTTTGGTCCAAGCGAGTACAGCAAGACTTGCAAGGTCGGAAGTAGGTGTAAGCTGAAATCGACGGTGGAGTACATTGAGGATGGTCTTGATGAAGAGTTGGAATGGTTTCGAAATCATTCTCAATTCAAGCATCTGTTCCACATGCCTAAGGAGGCAAACCACATGCTTCAAGGCATGTGGATGCTTCTCCTTCGGACAGCATCTACGGAGAAGGAGAGAGAAGCCTGGTTTGTGGTGAACGGAGTGCCTATCAGGTACTCTTTGAGAGAGCATGCCCTCCTTACTGGATTGGACTGCCACGATTACCCCGACAACTATAAGGCGTTGGGGGATTTGGAGTTTGCTGAGCGGATGTTTGGTAAGGAGCTGAAGGTAACAATCAAAGATGTGGATGAGAAGCTTGAGGAACTTAAGAAGAAGACCGAATGAGTGAAGAAAAAGACCTCAGCAGTGAGGAAGACCTTGGGAGACAGGTTGAAGCTCACTATCTTGTATTTCTTATGCAAGGTAGTGAAAGCCAAGTCTAAGGTTGATGGTAACATAGATTCGTGGCTGCTGAGTGTTGTTAATGATGTCCACGCTTGTGAGACATTTACTTGGGGTCGGTTTACATTCGACGAAACCATGAAAGAGATCCGACGCTTTGTGAAAAGCTTCAAAGGAGTCGTGAAACCAAAACAGCAAGCGGCGTTTGGTGGCTTTGTTCTTCCTCTCGAGGTTAATATTTAAGAGTAATTTATGATTTTAAATATTTGTTTAAAGATTTTAACACTGAGATAATATAACGATATGTGTAGATTATGGCATATGAGGCGATTTCAAATCTTGGACGAAGATTTCGAGAATCTGTACCCGCAGAGCAGGAATGTCCAAGGTGTTGTAAAAGTAAATTCTCAGAAAGTTTAATGAAAGGTCATCCTTTGGATGACATCAATGAAGCGGTCGGTCTCAGCAATGTAAGAGTTTGTGAACATAGTTAGTTAGTAATATTTGTAATCTTTTAGAGTTTCATTTGATGTTCGAATTATTAATCTTTACAGGACATCTCTAGCATCTTGGAACCAGATTCAGAGGAGAATGATATGTTGGAGCGGATCATAGACGATGACTACGATGATGGGATAGGTTTCATCGATCCCATCGTTGAAAGTTGGAGAGAGCGTCTAATTGTTGAGAAGAAGAAGATATTTTGGAGAGATCTCTTTGATTTGGACGTGGCTTCGCGGAGTGATGCAGTCCCTGAGACTGCGAGAGTTGATGTTGGCCTTGACAGAGTTTCTCAGGTACCTGGGCATGTACCTGCACAGTCTGGAGTAGCCTTGGAGAGGAAGATGAAGAAATGGATGGAAAAAGCGATGGAGAAAGGGTTTGAGAAGATCACAGAGAAAATAACAGAGAAGGCTATGGACTTGGAGAAAGCGATGGATGCGAGACTGAAAGAGCTTGAGAATTTTGTCTCAACACATCGAGAGAGTCGATCTTATGAGACTTCATCCTATCAGCCAACTCGACCAATCATCGAGGAGACAAGTGAGTGTGGAGCTTATGAGACTCCATATGCAGCTGGTGTGGTTCTTTTTAGTGGAGTCCCTGACCCATCTCCACCAATCATCGAGGATATAAGTGAGTTTTTTTTGTTTGCGGTTATGGAATTGGTGATTTCCTTGTTGTGTTTAACTTTGTTTATTTTTTTATGCAGCTGAGGAGGCTCATAAAGAGAAGAAAGGAAAAGGAAAGAAAGACAATAAGAAGAGGAAGGCGAAGGATCCCAGTGTCACTCCAATACCAACCGGAGTGAAGAGAAGAAGGGGAGAGTCTGACTATCTAAGGCCACCGTGGGTTGATGAGAAGGAGCCTGAGCAGGAGCCTGAGCAGGAGCCTGAGCAGGAGCCTGCGAAGAAGCCGGCGAAGAAGCCTGCGAAGAAGCCTGCGAAGAAGAAGACTGGGAAGAAGTAGGGGTTTGTAGTTTTTATGTATTTCAGTTTTTATGTATTTCAGCCTGCGAAGAAACACACTACTTATCGTTTTTATGTATTTCAATTTTCGGAACAACTGGTTTATATAGATTCAACTTATTTAAGTTCCTTCAGAACAACTGGTTTATATAGGTTCAACTTATTTAAGTTCCTTCAGAACAACTGGTTTATATAGGTTCAACTGAATTGAGTTTTTTGGAACAACTGGTTTATATAGGTTCAACTTATTTAAGTTCCTTCGGAACAACTGGTTTATATAGGTTCAACTTATGTAAGTTCCTTCGGAACAACTGGTTTATATAGGTTCAACTTAAACCATAGAAACATTAACATAAACATTAGCATAAACATAAGGTTTAAACATAAGGTTTTCAAGTCTTATAAAGCCACATAAACATTAACATAAACATAAGATTCGTAATACAAAAGGACCTTCAGCCGCATAAACTAAAGTCACTTCCTTCTCCCCGAAAGTTTCTCCCTCAGCATATGGATCTCGTGGTCCTTCTTGGCTAAGATTTCCTTGATCTCATTAATTTCTTGACGCATTTGGGCAACAGCCATACGCATCTCACAATGGAGTTTGAAAGCACTGTGAGACGAAGCTCTCTGCTCATCTAGTCGGAGCTCTACTCTTGTAAACTGCTCTTGGATTGCATGATCCCACCACTGAAAAAGGTGGTCTCCACCATAACAAAGGTCTCCACCACCACTCGCTGTGCAATGGTAGTATCTTCTTCCTTCATCCCCCGGAGTTTTAGCCACGTCGACTCTCACTTGTTTACCGCACCAACACTTTGAAGGAATACCGAAATTAGCGTCCTCTCTTGCGTAGAGATCCTCGTAACTTTCTTCTGAGGAATCAGTCTCTCTTGCACTTATTGGCATTGTCACTGTAACGGGAAAACATTTTCATTAATAGTTATAAAGAATCGAAACCTCCTTAATACCTCATAAATCTAGAATCGAAACCTCCTTAATACCTCATAAATCCATAATCGAAATCTCCTTAATACCCAGAAAATCCAGAATCGCGAAAGCCAGAATCGCGAAAATCCAGAATCGCGAAACGTCTTTAATACCCAGAAATCAAAAACTTACTGATGTCGATTGTTGAACTCCACCTTCCAATTCAAGAAATTTGAGAACTTTCCCCTTTTTCTCTCAAACCCTAGAAATCGCGGAAATCGCCGTCACTCCTCTATCCTCTCTCTTCTCCTCTCTCTCTAAAAGGAATAAACTAAAAATGGTGAGAAATGAGAAATGAGTGTGCCGACAAAAGTATATTGATTATAAATAAATAAAAAAATGAACCAATTGTGGAAAAGAAGGGAGGAAAGTTCCGAAAAAAGGAGAGAAGTTCCAAAATGTATTTATTAAAGTTGGTGTGGTTTAAACATAGTTGTCCCCTAGATGTACAGTTGTTCACCAAACATCATAGTTGTGCTTTTGGCGATATTTGCGTATTTTAAGTTGGACCTTAATATAAATGATTATGTTGTAGTTGTCCACGTGACTTCCCACATTTATGTACCATTTATGAGGTTTTCATAAGACAATTTGCACGAAATCGAATTTTTCAACTCTTTTCCATCGTAAGAGTTGAGTATTAACAAAGTCTTCCTTATACTATAAGGAGTATTTGATGTGAGAACAAGCATATGTATTAGGAAAATGTTTAATTCGTTTTTTATTGATTATAAATCGTTTCTTAAGGTATTACGTATCCTTTTACAACTTAATTTACCATTTTTATTATTAGTTGGATATTATATTAATAATTATGATTGTATAATTATTTTGTTCTTATATGTACTTAGTTTAACCTGGTTGTACAAATTCGAGAACTGCTGAACAGACATGTTCTTATTTGTACTTAGTTAAACCTGGTTGTACAAATCCGATGCCATATAACAACATACATGTTCTTAGTAGTACTTAGTTAAATCAGGTTGTCAAGATCCGAGAAATACAGCAACATACATGTTCTTAGTTGTACTTAGTAACAGACAAAGAAGAAAATATGTTTACTCATCAGGACTTTCGGGCTGCAACCACCTCTCCAAGTTAATGCCAGGGACAGACTTGTTTCTCCTCTTCCTGCTACCTTCTCCGGTAGATGGAAACCGCGTTTCCTGATTTCTTCCAGATCGTTTGGTGTATTGCGGCGGTAAGGCGAACAATTCTTCTATTTTAGCAGGAACCATCCAGTTAGAGTCATGCGGGACGACATAAATCGTTCTATAATATGCCAACGCCCATGTATCAATCAAGTAATATTGAGAACATAGATCATAGATTTGGATATTCGCGGTTCTCCCATCCTTCCTCATGAGGTTTCTCGTTGCAGCTATTGCGTGGACACACGGATACTTGTCTATATCAAAACATCTGCAAGAACAACTTTTCATTTTCAGGTCCACCAAATAACTCTTTCCATCGCGTCCAATAACGTTGTATTCAAG
>PKML01011060.1:115374-148805 GCA_002933935.1 Eutrema yunnanense | reverse complement strand
TCAGTTATACCATATGTTCCAGTTGTCATAAGTCTGCAGATTTCCAGATTTGGGATCGATTCTAAATCGTGGTTTCCTCTAGATTTACCACCATTCAACAGCTAAATTCGATAAATAACCTATGGAAATAGCTATTCTTACCATCAAACATCATTACAAACCAAATGGAACCAAATGTGCTACCAAAACAACCAAATTTCTTTTCAAATCCCTAAATCTAACAAATCCCCAAATCTCCTATCAATGAACTCACCAAATCCGATGGAGAAAGGAGAAGAAACCGAGGCCAACGAGAACGAAGAACTCGCTGGAGGTGACGGAGGACGTGGTTGAAGGAGCTCGGTTTGAGAAACAATGGCGGCTCGGGAGGAGGAGGGAGGTGACGGGGTCGAGGGACGCTAGTTTTCTTCAGTTTTAATTTTTTTTTTTTTNTTTTTTTTTTTTTTTTTTTACAAATATCATTAAGGTTACAATTGGCATTACACATCTTTAGTGGCATCCAGATTAGTACATGGCATGGGAGAATTTTTTCTGAACAAAAGTGGCATATGAGAATGGCGCTCTTGTCTCAGACTGGGACATGGAATTTGAACCGCAAACCTATTTCTCGCTGACCGAGTTACTGACGGCCGATGAGAATAGAGGTAAAGATGTCTCTGGTATTGATTTGTACGATGCCAAGACAATACAAAAACGTGTGTCTATGTGAATGCATTTACTTATAGTTATAGATCGAGCTAGCTAACACGAAATTTCTGTATAATACTAACAAAGTTTGTAGATAATGTGATTAAAATTTTTGTTAAAAAAATGTGGAATGTGGCTGTGGGTTGGTGGTTAATGGGGAAAATTGATATACTTTTTTTTTTTTTTTTGACAAAATGTGAATTTATTATCAAAAAAGGAACATGACTTCGATTACAATGCCGTTTTATGGCCGTTTGTGTTTTGTATTGTATTTTTTCTTATCTCCCGAGCTTCCGGACTAATTTACTCCCAACCTCTATTGGTAACCTTTTACAATTAGAGGGATTAAATCTCAATTCAAACAGTATATCTGGAGAGATACCATCTTCAATAGGAAACATCACTGGATTAGACATATTATACTTGTATAACAATAGCTTTGAAGGAACCATTCCTCTGAGTCTCAGTAACTGTACTTCTCTACGGGAATTATTGATTGGGTCTAATAAGGTTTATGGGATTATACCTCGGGAAATTATGCAACTTCAATCCCTTTTTCAACTAGACGTGTCAGGTAATTCTTTGACCGGCTCTCTACCAAAAGATGTTGGACGACTTGAACATATGTTGAGCGTAACAGATTATCCGGAGAACTCCCACCTTCCTTGGGAAATTGTCTCTCGATGGAAAAACTTTGGCTGCGAGGGAACTATTTTAATGGAGCCATTCCGGATATAAGAATGTTAAAGGGTCTTATAAGCGTTGATTTCTCCAACAATAATCTCACTCTAATCCAACTTTTACAACTTTTACATCTTTCAGTGCAAGGGAACTATTTTGATGGAGTCATTCCGGATATAAGAGGGTTGAAAGGTCTTAAAAGAGTTGATTTCTCCAACAATAATCTCTCTGGAAATATACCTACATATCTTGCAGACTTTTCCTCGTTGAAGTATCTCAATCTATCCGTTAACAATTTCGAGGGAAGTGTGCCAACTGAAGGAAAATTTCGGAAGGCTACTATAGTTTCAGTATTTGGAAACAAAAATCTCTGTGGAGGCATCAAAGAATTGAAACTAAAGCCGTGCTTTAGTGAAACACCCCTGATGGGATCACAACATTTCTCTATGTTAAAGAAAGTTTTGATCGGTGTCAGCGGAGGCATAGCTTTGCTTTTGCTGTTTTTAGTAGCTTCGGTGTCTCTTCGTTGGTTCAGAAAAAGAAAGAAGAACCAACAGACTAATAATCCAACTCCTTCCACATTAGAGGTCTTCCATGAGAAGATAAGTTATGGAGAGATCCAAAATGCGACTGATGGCTTCTCTTCGAGCAATATGATTGGGTCAGGAAGTTTTGGTACTGTCTATAAAGCTTTACTCCCTACAGGGAACAAAATTGTTGCAGTGAAAGTTCTAAACATGCAGAGACGTGGAGCAATGAAGAGCTTTATGGCAGAATGTGAATCATTGAAGGACATACGACATCGTAATCTTGTGAAACTATTGACGGCTTGTTCGAGTATTGATTTCCAAGGAAACGAATTCAGAGCTCTCATCTATGAGTTCATGCCTAATGGAAGCCTTGATATGTGGCTGCACTCCGAGGAAGTGGAAGAAATTCGTAGGCCCTCAAGAACCTTGACACTTCTTGAAAGGCTCAACATTGCCATAGACGTGGCTTCTGTTTTAGACTATATTCATGTTCATTTTCATGAACCTATAGCTCATTGCGATATTAAGCCAAGCAACGTCCTCCTAGACAATGATTTGACTGCCCATGTAAGCGACTTTGGTCTTGCTCGTCTTCTCCTCAAGTTCGATCAGGAGTCCTTCTTCAACCAACTAAGCTCAGCTGGTGTTAGAGGAACCATCGGCTATGCCGCACCAGGTAAACCTATCACCACACATCTGTAATGTTCTTTGAATAAAAGTAGTGTATTATTTGTTTCATTACAATCTTGTTTATGTGAATTATGATGAAGAGTATGGAATGGGAGGACAACCATCAATACATGGTGATGTGTATAGCTTTGGGGTTCTTCTTTTGGAAATGTTCACCGGAAAAGACCAACCAATGAGTTATTTAGGGGAAATTTTACCATCCACAGCTACACCAAGTCAGCGTTGCCGGAGCGAGTGTTGGACATTGCAGACGAATCGATTCTTCACAACGGTCTCAGAGTCGGTTTCCCTATTGCTGAATGCTTGACACTGGTTTTGGAGGTGGGACTTAGGTGTTGCGAAGAATCTCCGACGAACCGGTTGGAAACGAGTGAAGCCGCAAAGGAGTTAATCTCAATCAAAGAGAAACTCTTTAAAGATAGAAGAACAACCAGACGTTAAAGTGTTTATGGGTTCCTCTGCATACTTTGAAACCTACTTGAATTATTGTTTTCATTATGTGTGGTTTTGCTATTTTTATGTACTCATATGCTTGCAGAATATTGTTGACAAATGTTGTGTTTTAATCCGATGGAGATGACGAGGAGTTTTTTTTTTTATCGGGTAAAATTATTTTTGGTCGTCAGAGGAGATGACGATAAGAAAAGTAAATTTTTAATTATTTTTACAATATAATTTTTTGTTATATTAATATTAAGTAATTGATAATTAAAGGGTAAAACTGGATTAACATTATAATAAATACTAAGGGGATAATACTCTCTAATTAAATATTAAAGGGATAATAATTCCTATTTTTTGCTCTAAATTTACAATTCTCCCTAATATATAAGGGAGGTGAGTCAATGTACTCATTGTCAATTAGTTTTGAGTTGGAAACTATGTAAATTAGTATTAATCAGCTCTTGACTGTAATGACCCATGTAGGATTCAATCATGTATTGAAGTCATTTTTTTGGTAGTCTTGTCTTAAACCGGTCGTGTATATTTTTTTTGGTAGCTCTTGACTGTAGTGGCAATCTATTTAGCGATTCTGTTATTGACTTGACTGTGTAAGCTTTGATAAGTCAAAGTCTACTCTGGGTTCCACAGTGAGCCACCGTTTTCTACACGTTAGAAATTATTGGTGTGTGTTCCACACCTTAAGCGTCTTATGTCAATAAGCTCGTTGTCTGAATTAAGATTCCAAACGGTGAGAGTAGAATAAGTCGTGCGAAACAGACAGCAAAAGATAATATTTTTTGTTTGTTTGTTAAAGGGTTTCAAAAGATAGTTTGAAGAAAAGATAAGTGTTTACAATAGACAAAATTTGCCAAATGTGCTAGTAATTTTTCTCAATATATTTATATGCTCACAATTGTATAAAGATTTGACCAGGATAATTGTGAGCCCATTTTCGCCTTTAATTATACGTGGACTATATGATTAGATTATGAATTTAATTACCAATAATAAGAAAAAAATAATTTAATCTGTTTTGAGCTTTTGCCCAAAGAGAGAAATAGACCAAGAGTGTTCCAATGTTTTAAGAAACAAATACAATGTTCACTCCATCTTATATCCAGACATCGTACCTGACCCAAAGATTTGATTGCTCTGGCCGTACAAGTTCAAGCAATTTAACATTCTATATGCACATTTTGTATTGTGAGGTTTACTTATCTTGTTAGTTTCTCCTTTCTCCAATTCTTGAGTTATATACCAAATAACATATATATTACATGATAGAGCTTGTGGGGTTTATAATTATAAGATTCAATTTGTAAACTTTGCCTTCTGTATCTATGTGGTGAGTCTCTTAATCTTTTAACTAGCAGCGGTTTTTCTTTACCATTCGAGAACAACTTGCCCCCACAGTTGGCCATTGCGAGCTCATGCCGCCACCTCTGATTCGATCACATTCCTTAAACCTTGCTTCCCAATTGGGTTCGTCAATCAATTTGTTTGGATCAAACCTCTCTGGACAGTTACGTTCTTTGTTTCAGAACAATTGATTGAGACCGAAATTTTACTATCTTCATTGTCAATTTAAACAGATAAACTATTTGGTATCTTGGCTTGACTCAAACGACAAGAAAGTTGACTACAAGTCCACAATATTTTGGAAAAGTCTTGCAGATTTCTATATGTGGTTGTGAGCCAATGTATTTCCCTTATCACAACAACAAGATAAAGGCATTTTGCATTTGCTTCGTCTCATATATTCACTTTCTTGCAAAGTATGAGAAGCACGAGCTTTTAACCCCAAAAAATAAATGAGAAGCATGATAATTTTTCTTTTATTTTCTTTGATTGCTCTCATGTTACTTGAAGCATATGGTTTTACCGATGAGACAGATAGGAAAGCATTGCTCGAATTCAAATCTCAAGTTTCTGAAGACAAACGAGTTGTCTTGTCCTCATGGAATAACTCGTTCCCACTCTGCAACTGGAAGGGGGTTACATGCGGCCGCAAACACAAGAGAGTTACTCGTTTGGATCTTGGAGGATTGCAACTGAGTGGGGTGATATCACCATCTATTGGTAATCTTTCGTTTCTTATATCACTCAATCTCTCTGATAACTCTTTTGGTGGTAACATCCCTAACGAGGTGGGAAAATTGTTTAGACTTCGTTACTTGAATATGAGATTTAATATTTTGCGAGGAGGGATTCCAATCGGCATATTTAACTGCTCTAGATTGTTGGGCCTTTATTTAAATAAAAATCATCTTGGAGGAGGTGTTCCTTCAGAGCTAGGGTCATTGACTAAGCTTGTTATTTTAGATCTTGGTACTAATAACCTGAATGGGAAGCTCCCTGCATCTCTAGGAAACTTGACATCACTCATGCAACTTAGCTTTGGGGATAACAATATAGAAGGAGAAATTCCGGGTGATATAGCTAGATTGACTAAAATGGTGGTTCTTTCAGTATCAATGAACAAGTTCTCTGGTGTTTTTCCTCCCCCAATCTACAATTTGTCCTCCCTTGAGTATTTATTCATCTCTGATAATCATTTATCGGGTTGCCTGAGACCTGATTTTGGAACGCTGCTACCAAACCTACAAGCGTTAAATATGGGACGCAATTATCTCAAAGGAGTCATTCCAGCAACACTTCCCAACATCTCGACTCTTCAAAAGTTGGCAATCGATAACAACAATCTGACAGGAAGTATTCCTCCGAGCTTTGGAAAATTACAGAAGTTGCGATTCCTAATTCTTGAAGATAATTTTTTGGGAAGTTACTCTTTTGGAGATCTGGAATTTCTTGACTCTTTGACTAATTGCACCCAACTAGAAAAATTATCCGTTGCTGGAAATAGACTTGGTGGTCACTTGCCTACCTCCATTGTAAATTTGTCGAGAAACCTCCAAGGTTTAGGCCTTGGAACAAATTTCATCTCTGGAAGCATTCCTCACGACATTGGGAATCTCATAAACCTACAAAGACTTGGGTTACATGAAAATCGATTAACAGGTCTACTCCCGACCTCTATTGGTAAGCTTTTACAATTAGGGGTACTAAGTCTCTATTCTAATAGTATGTCTGGAGAGATACCATCTTCAATAGGAAACATCACTGGATTAGACATATTTTACTTGTATAACAATAGCTTTGAAGGAACTATTCCTCCGAGTCTCAGTAACTGCACTTCTCTACGGGAATTATGGATTGGGTCTAATAAGGTTTATGGGATTATACCTCGGGAAATTATGCAAATTCAATCCCTTATTAACCTAGACGTGTCAGGTAATTCCTTGACCGGCTCTCTACCAAAAGATGTTGGACGACTTGAACATCTTGTTGAACTATATGTTGAGCGTAACAGATTATCCGGAGAACTACCACCTTCCTTGGGAAATTGTCTCTCGATGGAAGTACTTTGGCTGCGAGGGAACTATTTTAATGAAGCCATTCCGGATATAAGAATGTTAAAGGGTCTTATAAGCGTTGATTTCTCGAAAAATAATATCTCTGGAAATATACCAGCATATCTTGCAGACTTTTCCTCGTTGAAGTATCTCAATCTATCCGTTAACAATTTCGAGGGAAGTGTGCCAACTGAAGGAAAATTTCGGAATGCTACTATAGTTTCAGTATTTGGAAACAAAAATCTCTGTGGAGGCATCAAAGAATTGAAACTAAAGCCATGCTTTATAAAAAATAAAAAATAATAAACAAGAATAAACACCCCCGATGCGATCACAACATTTCTCTCTGTTAAAGAAAGTTTTGATCGGTGTCAGCGGAGGCATAGCTTTGCTTTTGCTGTTTTTCGTAGCTTCGGTGTCTCTTCGTTGGTTCAGAAAAAGAAAGAAGAACCAGCAGACTAATAATCCAACTCCTTCCGCATTAGAGGTCTTCCATGAGAAGATAAGTTATGGAGAGATCCGAAATGCGACCGATGGCTTCTCTTCGAGCAATATGATTGGGTCAGGAAGTTTTGGTACTGTCTATAAAGCTTTACTCCCTACAGGGAACAAGATTGTTGCAGTGAAAGTTCTAAACATGCAGAGACGTGGAGCAATGAAGAGCTTTATGGCAGAATGTGAATCATTGAAGGACATACGACATCGTAATCTTGTGAAACTATTGACGGCTTGTTCAAGTATTGATTTCCAAGGAAACGAATTCAGAGCTCTCATATATGAGTTCATGCCTAATGGAAGCCTTGATATGTGGCTGCACCCAGAGGAAGTGGAAGAAATTCGTAGGCCCTCAAGAACCTTGACACTTCTTGAAAGGCTCAACATTGCCATAGACGTGGCTTCTGTTTTAGACTATATTCATGTTCGTTTTCATGAACCTATAGCTCATTGCGATATTAAGCCAAGCAACGTCCTCCTAGACAATGATTTGACTGCCCATGTAAGCGACTTTGGTCTCGCTCGTCTTCTCCTCAAGTTCGATCAGGAGTCCTTCTTCAACCAACTAAGCTCAGCTGGTGTTAGAGGAACCATCGGCTATGCCGCACCAGGTAAACCTATCACCACACATCTGTAATGTTCTATGAATAAAAGTAGTGTATTATTTGTTTCATTACAATCTTGTTTATGTGAATTATGATGCAGAGTATGGAATGGGAGGAGAACCATCAATACATGGTGATGTGTATAGCTTTGGGGTTCTTGTTTTGGAAATGTTCACTGGAAAAAGACCAACCAATGAGTTATTTGGGGGGAATTTTACAATCCACAGCTACACCAAGTCAGCGTTGCCCGAGCGAGTGTTGGACATTGCAGACGAATCGATTCTTCACAACGGTCTCAGAGTCGGTTTCCCTATTGCTGAATGCTTGACACTGGTTTTGGAGGTGGGACTTAGGTGTTGCGAAGAATCTCCGACGAACCGGTTGGAAACGAGTGAAGCCGCAAAGGAGTTAATCTCAATCAAAGAGAGGTTCTTTAAAGCTAGAAGAACAACCAGACGTTAAAGTGTTTATGGTTTCCTCTGCATACTTTGAAACCTACTTAAAGGCCTAATCTGAGGCCTCTTAATTATCGTTTTGATTATGTGTGGTTTTGCTATTTTTATGTACTCATATGCTTGCAGAATATTGTTGACGAATGTTGTGTTATTTTCCAGACAAAAGATGAATGTTGTGTTTCAATTTTGTATTTCGGCTCTGCTTATGTTTTGTTTGTTTGTGTGCGCTTAAACTTATAAGATTTTCTTCTTGTTGTCTCAGATTATGTTTCTTTGACATTCGTTAGGACTAGTAGTGGTTTTCTGCAAATTGTTCCTCTGGTATGAACAGAAGAGTTAGAGAAACTGTACGAATTGGATTTTCTTTTTGTTTTGTTTTTGGTCTGCTCTTGAAGAGTAACAGATTTAATGTAGTGGTCTTTTTTTTTCTTTTTCTTTTTTTTGCTAGTCTTGTCCTAAACCGGTATGTAGCTTGAAATATCGCTTGACAAAAAAAAAGTTATAGAGCACAAACCCAAAAATAAATTACAAAGCTCATCTGCCATAATAATAAACCAACCGAGGAGGATACGATTCATTATGTCAAAAGAATGTGGTAAGTAAATTTGGGAAGGGACCCGCAATTCAGGGTTCAGCTGCTACTGCCACTCACGGCACTGACCACAGCTCCAGCCACTTCCGGGGAAGGACGATGGTTCTTCTTCCCATGGAGAACAGTGAGAATGTATTAGCAATCCACAGACCGTGCACAAAAGATCAGGCATTGGCTCGATTTGCAAACATCTCTGACACGGACCCATCTCTTTATACTCTTCTTCTATTGCTTCGACTTGGGGGTTAGTTGTGGTTCCAGAGACATCTTTACCTCCATTTAACTCGCACTGACCACCATTATCATCGGCCGTCAGTAACTCGGTCAGCGAGAAATAGGTTTGCGGTTCAAATTCCATGTCCTCGTAGTCAAATAGTAGCTCACCAGACGAATCCCAGTCTGAGACAACAGGCAGAGCTTGCTTGGTTTCGGGTTTCACTATAGGCTGTGGTTTGGGATACTCTGCATCAGAATCTTCCCGTTTCACTTGTCTTCTAACCGGTAGCTTTTGGGGTCCAGGCGCAGAAGCAACGGTGTTCCATTCAAGATCGAAACTAGTGGGTGTGATTTGCTCAACTTTGGAGACTGAGACCAGGAGCGGATCATCCTCTGGGAAAAATGCGTCTTCAGGGGGAAACATAGGAGTAGCAGGCAACGGAGTAGAAGGTATAGAGTCTTTTGATTCTGACATTCTTTCGGAATCAGAATCCAACCCGGAACTTCCTTGGCTTTGTTTCTGGTTCTTGAAGACTAATCTTTTAATCTGCTTCTGCTCCTTGAGTTTGGGATCCATGTAAGGGCAATCAGGTTGTCGTATACGACGACATTTGCAACACTTGAACCCAACCACTTCAGGAATTTGAGACTCCTCAAGCTTTATAGCTTCAGTGTGGAACCACTCTGTATTTGAGATTCATATATTAGATAAGAAAGGAGGCATTCAAGAAATGTAATTGAGATAATGATCTGCTTACTTTCGCATTTTGTACAGTGAATATACGTCAAACCAGGATTGTACGGCTGTTGGCAGAGCCCACAAACCAGCTCCAGACTAAGTTTATCTGATCTTCCAGCCAACAGAATGTTTTGATTCCTGAAATCAACACCTGTGTCCTCCAAGTTCTTTTTCCTCCATATGACTCCGCAGGACAACGTCTTCTGTTTACTCTTGGATGCCACAGTAGAATCTGGAGCGATTTGTTTAACTCCCAAAGGCTTCTCCTGTTTAACTCCTGAAGGCTTCTCCTGTTTAACTCCCGAAGGCTTCTCCTGTGTTTTCTGAGATGGTAATGGTTGACTAGGAGGCTTAATCTTGATGACTGGAGTGACTGCATTTTGATGTCGTCCGTTGATCGTGAGCTGGGGTGTTATTGGTTGTCTGTGATTGATATTTGTTTGAATACGAGCTTTTGCAAGGTAACAATGTTTGCAGGTGACCAGAACTTCAACTTTTCCATTTGTGTGTTGTGACTTCCAAGTGCACTCATTGTGACAAAATCCTGAAAGAAGGACAAAACATGACAATCCACGCTGAAGCACAACCCGACTCATATAGGAAATTCTACAGCAGAAATGTACAGTTCCAAACATGTGATTAATCTTTTATTATTGATCTAAATTCTATTTGAGGTACAGCCAAATTAATCTTTATTCTATAAACTAAAGATACAATCGTAAGATTAGCAAATGAGATGCTGTGATAGAAAAAGATAACGCAGGGATGACCATTTGGTGATTCAGAAAGAAGAATAGAATACTTTCTAGTTATCAAACAAAATGCATAAATTGAAACAGTAAAGAGGGTGTGGTATTGTACCTTGACAAGAACTGCATGTTGTTGTATCCCTGCCAACATGTATAGAGTAGGAAGAAAAAGTTAATGACGTACACAATATAGTAAAAAATGTGACTCGAAAGGTAATGAAAACAATAGATTACCTCAATAGAACATCATGATGACATGACGCACAAGAACATTTCTCCATGTTGTCCCTCCTTGAGGCTATATACGAAAATATGTCCACACGAGAAGCTTTCAGCTGCTTCTTCTGCATCTTTGATAATTTATTTAATGGCTTCTTGGTTGAAGGCATTTGTACTCTATGCAAACTCTCTTCAAATTCTTTGATCAAGTATAGGGGAACGCGTGCTTCCTGAAACCAATACTTTTCATTTCCATCTTGGGTTTTCTCGACCTCGATTACATTCTTCATGATGCGTGATGGCAGATGCTTTTGATTTCCAAAGAAAACTCCGTAGCTAACCTTGTTATCACTTATCTTTTTGTCACATATACGAGCGTTTCTAAAAATGATGGCATCTGTCTCTAGGCCTTTGACATCCTGGAGATTTTGCTCTGGCCGTACAAGTTCACTCCACCTTATACTCATATCCAGATATCTTACCTGACCCAAAGGTTTAATTGAATCTCAGAAACACAACAAATAAAACCTTTACAAACTAACAACTGAAATCATAGAACATAGACAAACCTGAAGAGCAAGCTGAGATATGTTCTTGCTACTTTCAACTGCAGCTTTCCAAGTAGACCGTCTGCTTCTGTTAGGGATGTAAGAAGTATCACCATAACTAAATCCAGTAATCTTTTTAGAACCGCCTAATAAGCAACCAAAAACAATTAGATTTAGTGGCATGAAATAGGATTTCTACAGTGCTTGCATCAATAGGGAAATCAGAAAACCACAATAAACTCACCACATGCTTATGAATGATGAAACTAAGTAAAATTAGTAGCACAAAAGACATAAACAAACAAGTATACCTTGACAAGCTGCTTTCCTTATTGCAGGCTGTGACAAAACTGCTTTCAGTAGTATAACTTTTGATAACTTCCCACCTCGCCACCAAGTAAAGCTATCATCGTCAGAACCCTCAGCTGTAACTTCAGCCTGGTTCCTTTGCTTCCTTCTACCAGGTCCACGTTTCTGTGTAACCACAGCAGTAAGTGGAGCACTTGGGAACATAGAAAGTTCTATTAACCAATCATCCATCAGTTTAAACCAATCGCTTGACAGAGCAATACTGCAAATACTTTCCTCAAGCTGCGACCAAGATCAACAAACCACATTGCAGTGTTAAAAACAAGATAGATCAGATGTGACAACAAAACAAATACCATTAGTATATAACACTATAGTGTAGACTATCACATTTAATCTAGAGAGAAATAGACCAAGAGTGTTCCAATGTTTTAAGAAACGGTATGATATACTATTGGAAAAAACTATTTAGAGTTTCAACCAAGAAAATAATTATAAAGAAGACGAACTACTCACTTCAAGTAGGAGTGGTTTTACGGCTTTACATGTTGAGGCTTCCTCCACCTGCTTACGCCACTGTTTTCTTGGAGTTTCATTGAGAAATGGGCCAGCAATCAGACCACGCAAGCTTTCCTCCAGATATAGAGCATATGCTGCAATACTTGAAAGCCCTCCCTCCCCATTCTTTAGAGGAAAAAGGCCACTGAAAATCTTCATAGCAACCTTAGTAGCACCCGATACAGCTGCATTTAACATGCATCCTCTCCTGCTTGCAGATGTGAGTTTGCAAGAATGACACCACCCACATCTTTCCCTGGTAATTTCCTTCTTATCAGGACTTGGCCAGAAGAAACGTGAGGCTACTAATGAAAATGCTTTCATCTGCACTAAGATGTTACTTGATGCAGCTTTCTTGGCAGTATTGTACTTGCGAAGATCAGGTTCATGGGTTTCCTCTGATGTTAGGACAGCCAAAGTGGCAGCAGCCGATACAGCCAATTCCCCATTTGTGTAATAATTATTGTATGCTTGGGGTTTAAAAGATAAACCCAAATATGTAACACCAGCAGTCAATTTCTTCTCCTGCATTCCACTTGAACCTCCTATAATAGCATTGTGCGTATTACCCCAAGTAGATGTAGGGAGGTCAAACACAGTCTGGATATCATTTCTACTGGAAATATTTGCACTATCTGACTTAGTCATCTCTGAAACCTTGCCATCATCTTTATCCTTTGCTTGAGCTAAACCAATCTCTCCTTCTCTCAAGGAGATAATACCTCCAGGAAGATCCCAGTATTGGGCGATCGCTTTGCAAATATCCAGATATCCTAGCCTGTGCTTTGATGCAGATAAAAGCACATGTATAACTTTTGATATGTCATCGACATTGTAGTACTTGACAACTGCATCTCCATTGACAGATACGTCAAGCCTGTGATTTAAGATGAAAGGTTAAACCCCATAAAAAAGAGAATGCTCATCCGTCACAACAAAAAAATTCAAGCAATTATAAATGTTCCAGCCCCATATTAGCAAAAAAAATGTTGGCATATATATGTCTAGAACTAGTCAATGTTAAATAGCCAACGCTTCACAAGGGTTATATGTAGCAGGGGCATTTAATTGAAAGATCAAGCTCTCTAACTGCATAAAATATATATTAATTAAGGCATCGAAAACATACACCAGCAAGTGATGGCAAGTACCCAAGAAGAGTCGCCCATGAGGATCCATTCCAAACTGTACAGCTCCTCTAAGCGAGGTTCCATGAGCAATCCTTGGCCCCTTTTTGTTGATAGAGCACTCTGGACAAAACCATGGCCCGTCTGGTATATACATTTTGACCACACCAATGCATCTTGAGTGATATGCTAATGGACATCCATCACAACAGAGCAACGTCCCATCCATTCCACAAATCCTACATTCATCGCTGTTTCCATCCAGATCTGAGCTAACTTCATTTGAACCGCCTCCAGTACATCTTGAACCCAAAGCTGATGACTCGTTTGTTGAGCTTATCCCATGCTTTATTGGGACCATATCAATAGCCTCTTTCTCCTTGCAAGCTGAGGTTTTAGCAAATCTGGGGTGGACCCGTCTAGGTCCATTTTCAGGAAGATTAGTGGCAATTCTATCAGGATCAAAGCCAATTTCAGAATCTTCGCGGGCATCTATTTCACCTCTTAGATCTGCTACGTCAAAGATGTCGTCACAGAGAATTTGCAGGATCTTCAATTTCAACCCAACGGGTAAGGAATAATACTCCATTTCCACAACAAATTTGTAAAAAATGTTCCACTTAGGCCCACTTGCATGCCCCATTGCAGCAAAGTACTGAACCAAATAAACAGGCCAAGTTAGCACATCGAGCAAGCTCCAATCAATGCACCTGCAGATGGCAACGCAACAAAATCTGTGAGAAGCTATCAACTCAAGAAATTGAGCATCCTAAAATAGGTTCTTTCAACCATTAAATTTTCCTACTAACAGCTTTAAGAGATTTGCGTGAATAAATTAAATGATAAACACAATTCCTGAGCTTGAGGTGAAATAACTAATTCAACTTCAACTTCAGTAATGATATGCAAATACCTAGCGTCCTTGTAGTTCAGATACCCAACCCAATGACGCAATTTTGCTATTTCTTAAGTGTGTTATTATGCAAGAGATTGATACACTATGAAACCAGAAAAAGCTCAAGAGATGAGAACATTAGCCTATGAGCATCCGGAAAGCAAAACAGAAACTTCCAAAATAAAGAAAATCTAATACCTAAACACCGCTTGAAAACCGTAGACAATAATAAAATCTATCTGCACTTACCTCAAGCATTTTGAAGACAGGTCAGACCCGTCTGCGGAGAGCCTCTCAAGATGACCCTTCAATGCCCGCAACAAAGCCACATGAACAGCATCCAACAAAGAATTTGGTCCTGAGAAATTCAACGCTCCCACAAAATCATCCAGTTCAAATGGGCAGATATATAGCTGAAAACTGAACGACCTTAAGAACCCGTATACAGATAAGAGATGTACCACAGCCTCCTCCGGGATACCAATTGTTCCTGATGAAGGAGGTAAATCCACTGGTGGAACAAGAGGAGGCTCGGTTTCGAAATCCGAACCTCTCTTATCTTCACAATCAGAAGAATCTGAGTCACTATATGAATCACCATCTTCAACTTCTGCCTCAGAAGTTGGGATCGTCAATGCTGGTTCCTGGACTCCATTACCATGATTTGGCAGCTCAAACCCTTTGTTTCCCGGATAAATTTTTTTCTTTTTCTCGTCCTTCTTCAGTATGAGTTTATCTAGTTTGTTCCTTCTTACGCATAGCTCATCGTCCAAGTCACCATCCCCAATAATTAAACGACGAAGATCGCCACTTTCCATATCCTCAAAATCACCATCCTCGTACTCCACTCTGTATAACCCAGTCTCGTATGACACTATCTTACCTAGAAAAACTCCATTGTCATCAAAATCTTTCAGCACATAACGACCCAGAAAAGATATTGGCACTGCCGGCTCCACTTCCAAAACCTGCTTCTTCCCTCGATTGTTCAATTTCCCATTAGGCGTTCGATTATCATCCTCTAGTTTCTGGCGTTTCCTAGGTCTACCCCTAGGTCTCGGAACCTTTGCTTCCATCGAACAACCTAAACTAAATCCAAATCAATTTCCTTAGGATTTGAATCAACGTAACTCCGCTCCCAAATCGAAACCGCAAACGCCACAATCACAGCCGAATCTAAGATCCACGAGAATCCTGCAAACCGGAGAGATAGAACGAGATGAATCTAGAACCGTGAATCATTTACGAAGCCCTGGAAAAGCAATGAAAACTCAAATCCTTTTGCGATTTCGCTATACCAAGTGATGGATTTCGAAACAGATTGATACAGAGAGGAGGATGAAGGATGAAAAAGGTCGCTAGAGTCCGAAAACCGCCATTAATGGTGTACTTTGAGGGCTGTGACGACTCTAAGAGAGAGAAGCACACAGAGGAAAAAGATGAGCCCTAATCGTGTCGAGAAAGATAAACGCCTTCTACGCACAATAGCAAAAAAAAAAAAATGTGATTTTTACGGAGCGAGTTCGACTCGGTAATCAGGTTATTGGGCCATGACCCGTTGGATTATCCGTTTTTAATTTTAACTTCTACTTCCACATTTTAGTTTTTTTTTAATTTTTTTTTAATTTTACCATCTCAAAAGTCCAAAATACAAAATGCACGAGCAGAGGAATAATATTCTGGTGCAGCCGCTCTCACGTGTTCACCTGCTTACGCCTGACGTGTTAAAATCACTGGGTGACATATGCCAAAATCGTACTTGTTAGACAAATTCAAAAAAAAAGATTACTAGGTGTAAACTTTGAGGGTGTTATTTTTAGAGTTAACAAGGTGTGTATATCCACAACTTCATAAATAATTGGCAAAGTAACATAACTTTTCAAACAAAGAGAGTCGCTCTAGCGTGGGTCAAGTACTCAAAACTCCCTAAATCATATTTAACAATTTCCTATATCCTCATTTCATTTTTATGTCTCTCTTTTCAATAATGAAATGTGAACTGACCCTTTTAGCTCTTGTCGATTTTAAAAAAAAAATTTGAAAAAGAAAAAAAGAAATCCGTTACCTCCCTCGTCTCCGAGTCGACTCACTCCGCGACTCACTCCTCCATTGAGCTTGATCTCCATCGCCGCCGGAGTGAGCCCTCTTGCCACTGTTTCCTCCACCGCCGAGCTCTCCATCGCCGCCGTTTCTTCGTTCTCTCCTCTGTAGCTGCATCGAGGTTTGTTCTTGAAGTCTGTGTTTTGGATTTTGGATTTGAGGGATTGAATTGGATTTGATATGGTATGCGTATTGGGTGTTTTGGTCGATTAGGTCTATAAAGAGGTAACAAATGTATTTTAGTGGTTGAATCCTAGTGAATTGGAAGTAGATTAGATCCTCAATTTGTGTTCTTGGGATATGAGAACTACGTAAAACTAGTAAAACTGTTAAATATAGTAAAACTGGTAAAACTGAAAACCATGATTTATGTGTAAAACTGGGATAACTGTCGATAACTACTATTACTGAGTGACTTTTTGTATTGTTTTTTACAGGATACGATGAGCAACAACGTCATCATATATTTTAAATGCCAAGGTCGCATGTATAGTTTAATGTTCAAGACATCAATGGGGGTGATAACTTTGTCAAAGCTGGAAGCTAGGATATTCAAGAAGGTTTCGTTAGATGAAAGTAGGTTTAAATTGGAATTGAGTTATTTTCCACTGGTGGTGGGAGGAGGTGAGGAACATTTATTTATTTCAGATGACGAGGATATGTATGTTTACCTATGGTGTATTGATAAAGAGAACCGTAGATGTCTTTTGTATGTGGAGGTCATCACTACATCGGAACTGCCCGAGCAACTGTCTAGAGCAGAGAAAAGTTCTATTGGTATGAACTTTGAGGTACCGCAATCAAATGACGAGGATATCGGAGCTAATGCCATTATTCTGTATGTAGGCAAAGAACAAGCAAAAGAACAACATCAAGCGATAGAGGATGATGATGATAGATCACGTGATGAATGTATGGACAACGGTATGGATATATCGGATATGCGTGATAGATATGTTGAGGCTCCACCAGTTGTACAAGATAGTCAGTTTATAGAGGCATGGGAAGACGGTTTGGGTCTGAGTGTGGGTCAAGAATTTTGAAATAGGAAGGCAGTGCAAGAGGTGGTGGATAGAGGTTCATTTACTAATAGTTTTGGTTATTCGATAATAAAGTCGGATAAGACGCGATTAGTGCTAAAATGTCCTATAGAAAACTGTAAATGGGCTTTAAGAGCTGCAGTGGTTACAAACACAAAGATTTTCTCGATTAGAACATACACGAAGATGCATACATGCTCTCGGGCTAGTCAGAGTACAAGCAACAATAAGAGGAAAGGCTCAGCAGAATTAGTTGCATATTTTTGAATGAAAAGTATCCAGGACAAATAGAAACCCTGAAGCCAAAAATGATCATGAATATGGTTCAGACAGATTTAGGTGTGCGGATATCATACTTGATATATCATGATTTTTATCCTATTTAAGCTATGATATAAGTCCTTTTTATAGAGTCTTTATAGTATTTTGGAGTCTTTTAGAGTTTTTTACAGGTCATAGCACGTTTGGATCATAACTGGAGATATTGGAGCTTTCTGGAGTATTTTGGAGCAAAACTGAAGTTTGTGTTGCTGAGTACCCGATTTCACGTCAAGCATCAATCGATACCCCCTTGGTATAGATCGACACTCATCGCAGCAAGACACGACCCGCGAGTTTTCCAAGAATTGAAGAATTACAAATTGCCCTAGAAGTCTTTAAGATTTACAAGAAGCCCCAAAACGTGTTTTAGGTTATTTATAGGGATTTTAGCCACCTTTTTAGGCTATGCTTTATTTTACTTTGGTTTGAGAGAGACAAGTCTGAATCTCCCTTCGTCCGAGATCAGATCTCAAAACTTTTTGTTACTCTTTCTATTTTATTGATGATTTATTCAGTTATGTTGATTGTTTCTTTCTCCATGTCTGAGTAGATCCACTTTAGGTTTAGGGTTTTCTCATAAAAGATTTCTTTGAATGCTAGGTTAATTATCTGTTTAGGATTCACCATCTGAATTAGTTCTTCACCATAGGTTGTTCTCAAAGCTAATTCTGGATTGATCACCTAGAATATAGATCTTAGGATAATTGATTAGGCACGAGAGTGCGATTAATTACCTGATAGAACCTACGTGAGCAAATTGATTATTCACAAAGAGATTTGGTTTAATTGATTTGTGAACATATCAAACCTGAACTTTAAAGCTGATTTAGACTTTAGGATTCGCAAAGAGATTTGGAATTCCTAGGATTTAGATTTAGATAGTTTTCGCAACGAGAGTTGGTTAGCTATATTTTAGTGATTTGAGTTCAAAAACCGTGCGTAATCTGAATCCTGTTAGTTAATTTAGCTGCATTCATTGATTTCCTGAGATAAACCTTGGGCCTATATTTTCCTCCATTGATTTACAACACTTTTAATTGCGTACTTGTTTTCGTTTACATCTTTTGATTTAGCGTATTTTGGATCTATATAATCTATTGTGTGATATCTTGAGTTCTTGTGTTCGACCTCTGATTTACTGCAGCAACTGCTTTAGTACTATTTATGGTATTAATTTGAGCATATCAATACTCCACAGCTTTGAGAGGGAAAAGTCTAGCTGTTCGTGATTTGCGTGGTAGTCCGGAAGAAAACTACAAGATGTTGTATGGTTATTTGTACGTGTTAGAGCAGGTCAATCCAGGTACAAAAACAAAGGTGTTTTTGGATGATGTTTTTGGATGATATGGAGAAATTCAAGTATCTATTCATAGTGTTGGGAGCTAGCATCGAAGGGTTCCGAGCGATGAGGAAAGTGATCATTGTGGATGCAACTTTTATCAAGAACGGATTTGGTGGTGTACTAGTTTTCGCCTCAGCCCAGGATCCTAATCGTCACCATAATCCCATAGCATTTGGTGTACTCGATGGTGAGAAAATTGATAGTTGGACTTGGTTTTTTTGAGATGCTGAAATCCGTTGTACCGGACTCTTCCGAATTGGTGTTTATGAGTGACAGAAATGCAAGCCTCATCAACGCCATAGAGAATGTGTATCCTCAGGCTCATCATGGGTATTGTGTATGGTATTTGTCCCAAAATGTGAAAATCCATGCTTCTAACATCAACAGAAACGTAGTCGCATGGAGATTCATGGAGTGCAGCAAGAAATACACGGTGGCTGAGTTCGACAGTGCTTATGAGTCTTTTAAGACGAGATATCCTTCTGCGGCCAAGTATCTTGAGGAGAGTACCGTGAAAGAAAAATGGGCAAGGAGTTGTTTTCCAGGTGATAGATACAACCTAGACACGAGCAACGCCGTGGAATCTTTGAACATCATGTTTATAGATGCAAGGAAGTACTCATTAATACCCAAGATTGATACCATCGTCAAAAAGATTTCTGATTGGTTTAATGATCATCGGAAGGAGGCCGTGGCTGGTTCGACAGATAATAAACTGGTGCCTTTTTTGGAGAACTACTTGCATGATTCATGGCATGTTGCTGAGAAATTAAATGTATCGGAGCTAAACAGTTTCGAGCTTGTATACGATGTCATCGGTAGTGATGGCAAGTCTTATTTGGTGAAGTTGATATTGAGAAGTTACAGTTGCAGGGTGTTCGATATTGAAAAGTATCCTTGTGTGCACGCGATAGCCGCTTTCATTGCGTTCAAAAAGAATGCTGCTAGAAATCGTGAAATCGGAGGACATGATATCGAATTAGAATTACATGAATTGTGCACGAGGTATTATTGGACCGAGCTGTGGGCGATGGCGTATTGGAGGACAATTTATTTAGTGTCGGATATGTCTGAATGGATTGTCCCTGATCACATCAAAGAGTTGCAGATCATACCTCCGGATCGCGTCAAGAAGAAGGGAAGAAGGAAAACTAAGAGGTTTCCATCGGGTGGGGAACGGCGACCAAGGACGCGAAACAAAAGGCGGCCAAGGCAAGGACTCCAATGGATGCTTTTTGGATTTTGTAGCCCTGTTTGATTGTATCTTAACCGTTTGTGTTTTAAAACTATGTAAAACTGGTGTTTTGTTCTGTAAAACTATATATTGGATATGTGGGTTCTGGTGGTAAAATTTGGTAAAACTGATTAAAGATGATAATGTGAAACAAAACCTGATTCAAAGTTACTCGACAGAATAATTTGCGTTGTAAACGTCACAAATAAATGTTTTCACGTGAACTAACAGGGAAATTACGACATTGATAATTTTGGGTTCATATGAAGTAATCCCACCAACAAAGTTGTTATACTTTTAAGATCACTTTAACAAAAATAGCCAAGTTAGTAGGGTAAAGTTGCAAAAATGTAGAATTAAAACATATTAATGCACACAACAATTAGAATGATAGAATAATGGAGGAAAATCAACTGTAAAGCTACAAAATCAAAGTTTAAGAGTGGGTAAAACTAAATAAATTGAAAACAGGCAAAGTAAAACTATTTGGAACTTTCGTAAAACTACTATCTTTGGTAAAACTAAGTGCAATTTTTTGGGCGCCAAACCAAAAAATCTCACCAAATTTTTGGCGCCCAAAATCAATAACTCAAGCTTTTCCTCTCCGATTTCCTTTCTATATTTTTCGAACCTCTCTTAATTTCTCTCTCCATTTCTCTCTCTCCTTTTCTCTTTCGTTCTCTATCCTATCAAATTTCTCTGTCTTCTTCCCTCATCTCATTTCTTTGCTCATCTCATTTCACGGCCTCATTTCACCCTTCGTCTCTCTATTGACTATGGACAAGTTCGAATCTGATCCGTATTACAGTGACATGAAGAGGGCGAAAAAGGAATACGACAGGATGTTCTTAATCGGTTCGATGGATGGTATACCAACAAGGTGTCCCTGCGGTGGCCGAATCGTTGTGGAGCCTTCACACTCCCCTGGATCTGATGTGGGAAGGAGGTACCTTGTTTGCAATGAATTTGAGGTAAAACTTTACTGTAGTAAAACTAGAAAACTTGGTAAAACTATACAGTCGTGAAACTGTAAATCTTGGTAAAACTATACTGTAGTAAAACTGGAAAACTTGGTAAAACTATACTATCGTGAAACTGTTATGTCTTCTTGTGTAGGATAATGACCTCCACATTAAAAAACTTTGGGTTCGATGTGTCGAAGAAGAAGCCACTAACTTAAGAAGGACGGTTGACTATCAGGCCGAGGAGCTTCGTCGCCATGTATATCGTATTGAGCATCTGGAAAAGGAGATTGCAAAGCTGAAGGAGGTGGTGGGTCGAATCGTTGGTTAACTAGTCTTTCATCTAAGTATTTGACTTTTAAGAATTGTCTTTGTTGTTTCGGTTTGTCAGACTTATTTATGTTACGGATCGTAAGACTTATTTTAGTTGTTTGGAGACTCAAGAGTTTGTTAACATCATTATATAGCACGATATCAAACAACTAGTTCCAATATCAAACCGAAACAACTAGTTCCAATAACCGAAACCGAAACAAACGATATGATACAACTAGTTCTTCATCGACCTTGTGCATCGCCTAATCGGTATATCGACTGCAGTATCCGCTTTGCGTTTACCATCATTCTTCTTGGTCGCTCTCCCATGTGGTAAGACTTGTGGTGGTAAGACTTGTGGTGTTTCTTCATTAACCTGAAATCGAAAACAATTAGAGTATAGTTTTACCAATTTTTCCAAGTAATACATTTTCAATCAATCATTCAAGTGTTACCTTCTCCGTCTCTCTTTCTCTCTCGTATTCTCCTAGTGCTTTAGCCTCCTCATCTATCTTCTTCAACATGTAAGTTTCCATCGTCTTCATTCTGTTCTCAAACCCATCCATCTTCTTATTAATCAACTTAAACCCTTCGTCCATTTCTTCCTTCATCCCTAGCACAAGCTCTAACAACTCGTTTGCACCATTCACTTCTCCAGATGTTCCAGTGGCAGCAGGTCCCTCATTCTCAGCTTCCTCTTTCTCATCTTCCTTTTCCTCTTCCACTCGGGCAGCCACGTCATCGCTGTACATATCCTCAAAGGCGACTATATGTCCTTCCTCGAGACGCTTCATCCAACTGCGAACAACCGGATCGTCGCGATCATCGACGTCGTCTTCTTCGAAGATTTCATCAAGAAGAGCTGCTTCTCCACGAGGTGACAGGATGCTATCAATGTTCTGCGAAGAATGTCAACAATGATGTTAAAGATTAGAAACAAAAAACAACTCCAAAAAATTCAAATGCATAGGATAAATGACATGAGTTTTACCAAGTTCTTCATTGATTTTTGAAAGAGGAAACCCTCTCATGCTGCTCTTCTTGAACTGATACTTGCACATCCTTGGACACTCATTGTCTGCCTCTGGAATTGGCTCGCGGAAAATACTCCCCAACTCTGGAATTGCCTCAAACGCTAGCAGCTGCAAAACAACACACATATAGTTGAGATTAGTAAGAGATAATTTCAATTATGAAAAAGTTGCAACAATTACTAATACCACAACTTAATTGTACATACCTCCAAAGGGATACAGAAATCGGGAATCGGCCATAATCTGTTCTCATTGACGACTCCTTTAAAATTATCCATCGTGTGAGACATTCTCCCCCAAGGAAAAGTCTTGCACAAGTCAAGATCGTCAACAGCTCTCTGGAAGAAATCCACGACCGGAGTAGCATCGCTTCCGCACTTCGTCTGAGCAATTATAATGTTGCAAAGGAAGTACAGTACAATCATCCTCAGCCTATCTTGAGAAGGTCGCATCCCCTCCTCTAGCTTCCCTTTCACATCTTCATATCTGACTTTTTTTCCCCCGAATAGCCTCCTCACAAAAGTCTTGCCACCCAACTCATTATAATTCATCGGTAAGTTTTTGCAGTTTAATCCGGAGATCAACGCGTGCTCCCTCAGACCGTATCGGATCGGAACGCCATTCACCATGAACCACACTTCCTTTTTCTTCTCTATGCAGGCGGTTCGAAGCAATAGCATCCACATGCCCTGGAGCTTGTGGTTGTTGTCCTTCGGCAAGTGGAAGATGTGTTTGAACTGCGGATGCGTTTGAAACCAATTCCTCTCGTGACGCGTAAGCGGAGGCTCCAACTTCTCAAGAGTTGACAAAAATTCTTTGACGTAGCACCTCGTCGAAATCTTTATTTTTTTCCGTGTACTCCGTTGCTGGGAAGTACATTCTGAGAGGTTGCAGTGCCATTGTTTCATCACCGGATTTCTGCAACAATCAGTTTTATCAAGAACGGATCCAGTTATACATCAATATAGTTTTCCCAAGTTTTCTAGTTTTAAGAAAGTCTAGTTTTACCAAGTTTTCCAGTTTTAGTTTAAACCCAACAAATTGACATCAAAAGGAGCATACACAAAACTCAAATTCCCTAGTTTTACCTAACTAAATGGGAATACTTATCGAATGGGAATCGGAGCTGTCATGGGAAACGTCTCCTTCTCGAGCCCCATCAGTGTTTGGTTCAGAGGACACGTTTGTATCTTCCTACATCTCTTCTTCTTCTTCACTCCCTCCTCCTTCACTCGGTTTCTCAAGGTCCCCTTCTTCTTCGTCCTCTCCTTCTTCTTCTTCGTCACTCTCTTCTTCGCTTTTTTCCTCTTCTTCTCCTTTCGTCTCTTCGTCTTCTTCATCTTCTTCATTTGATTCTTGTCCTTCATTTGACTCTTCTTCTCCTTCCGTCTGAGTTCCTTCAGTTTCTTTTGCAGGATTCGCCTCGGCGGTTCCCTCGACGATCGGAGGAGGAACCACCACTTCTGAGATAACCGGATCCGAACCCCTAATATCTTCTACCACTTCATTTCGAGCAATCGTCCTCTTCTGCCCCCCCCCCCCCTAGTCTTTGGTCCCATCTTTGTCCTCTTCGATCGAATTCAAAAATTGGAGTTATCCCTAGTTTTACGAAGATCCGTTAGAAAGGTTTTAGGAGAGAGAGTTGTGCGATTGTTTGAGGAGTCGAGTTGTGTGTTTTCGATTTTAATTTTTTTTAGCAATCGGGTTAGATCCGATAGATTTTGGGTGGGTGGATAAAACCCTGGTATGAGATGTAATTTCTTAATTTTGGCTAGGGTAAAAAAGTAAAACACTGGTTTTTGGAATTAAAAATAAATCAAAAGAAAATTCATTTTAGAAAGGGGAGTTTTGAGACTTGTGTTTTAGATTGAAGGATATATGAGATGATTCCTCCTCTAGCGTGAGGGGATGAGAAGTCCTTATTGCCTTTTCATTTACGCCACATCAGCATTGACATGAGCGATGTAAATCGCTGAGAGATTACTCAAAATCTCTGTAAGATCTAGTAGGTTGATAGGGTGGCAGTGATAAGCAATCTCAACCACTTGATGAAGTTCCCGCCAATGAGAAATTAATGATTTATGAGTTTTCGAACAAGGAATATGACTGTTGATGGATAAGAGTATTTGTAACGTGCTATGAATTTTGTTATCGTTTGGCGTAAATATTAACAACTTCTCCTCCATTTTCCTCAATTTTTTTTTCTCTATTAATACATACATTGATCTAATTTAAAAACAGTGATGAATCTGATAAAACTTCGAACACAAAATTTTTTTTCCTTACCGATGGCAATCTAACGATACTTATATACCCATGGTTCCGGTGACGACGACGGCACCGATATTGACCACCATTGTTATTATTGTATGTTTACTTCTAACATGTATGTTTACTTCTAACATTTTGTTTACCTCGATAACTCAATTATTGTATGTTAACTTTTATGTTCTTTGATGAACTATACATGTCTATATATATATATATATATATATATATAGATAACGAGTTACATGTAATTTTAACATGTTAACATACTTATTGGACCATATAAACATATAAGTATAGCTATAACGTTTAATTTAACGGGGTAATTAATCTATTGACCGTTAACATTATATTTAACAAGGTAATTCAATCATTTCATGTTAGCTTTCATAGTTTTAGACTTCGGGCGAAGATCGGATGATTTGACTCCGAAGAAGATTCGGTAAAGATTGGGTGAATCCATATTGGAGTGATTCGACTCCAATGAAAATCTGTCGAATATCAGATGAGATCTGGCAAAGACTCGATGAAAATCCGGTGAAAATCATGATGTGGTGATGGTGACGACGTCAATATATGTTTAAACATTATATTTACATCTAATTTTATATTTATCGCGATATAAAACATGTTAGATTGCTAACAATAGTATTGCACACATTAAAATATGTATTGTATCAGGTAAACATTTAAATGGATCACCAACTTTATATTTAACGGGGTAATTCATTCGTTGCATGTTAGCTTTTTTTTTTGTATCATATAAACATCTACATGTATATCTAAGTTTTTATGTAGTGCATTAACTAATTTGTTGAACGTTAACTTTCATATTAACATACATATATATATATATATATATATTCGTGGACAATAAATTTTCTTGGTTTGTGTGTTATATATGTTATTATTTTGTTTAACGTGCTAAAAAATAATATAACTCGTTAATAAATATATAGTACGGTAAAACATGAACTTTACACTGCTAAAACAATGTTTTTCAATAAATCATGATGTTATGACATCTAGTCACAAGCTCAACTACAAGCATAACAAATACAAACTTGACCAAAAACCAAAACTTTCAAATGACCCATCATAACCGCCAAACAAGCCGAAAGAAGCGTCCGTCGAGCCACCGCTGAGAGACACCGCCGGTGGGGACGTACCTGCCAGGAAAGACGAGAGCCACCACTCCAAGGCTAGCCACGAGACCATATCACCAAAACCAATTGACGGCGAGCGAAACCCTCCTCTAGGCCCATCATCGCCATCGCCGGGAATGGAAAACTTAGATCTAGAAACTGGTACCTCCGCCACCTCCAAAAAAAACATCGGTAACTGAGATTTTGGAGGACCCTTACTGATAAGCTCAAATGTAATACCCTAAAGTACTAACAACTTTGTCGATTGTAGTATTTAGGGGTCGAATCCACATAGACTCAAGAATCACACAATAGATTAAATAAGTTCGAATTAAACTAAGTAAATCAATAAAACATGAAGCAATAAAGTAATTAAGAGTTGTAAATTCAATGGAGGAAGATTAAGTTCAGGGTATTTCTCAGGAAATCAGAGAATGCAAGTAAATCAATTAGTCAGGGTTCAGATTAAGCGCGGTTCTTGAACTCAAATCACTAAACTATAACTAACCAACTACGTTGCGAGAATTATCTAAATCTAAATCTCAGAATTCCAAATTTCTTTGCAAATTCTAAAGTCTAAACCAGAATTAAGTTCAAGTTTGATTTGTTCACTAAACAACTAAACCAAATCTCTTTGCACATAGTTATTTTGCTCACCCTAGGTTCTATCAGATTATCAATTGCATTGTCGTGCCAATTCGATTAACCTAGGATTTAAGTTCCAGGTGATCAATCTAGAATTAGCTTTAAGAACAACCTATGGTGAAGAACTAGTTTAGATTATGAACCCTAACCAACTAATTAACCTAGCATTCAAATAGATCCTTATTGAGAACCCCAAACCTAACAGGAGATATACTCAGACATGGAGATTGAAACAAACAACATGATTGAATAAATCTCTGAAATTAATAATAAAGGAGACATAAAATAAGGGTTCGAAATCTTCTCTCGGACGAAAAAAGTTTCAGACTTGTCTCCCTCAAAAGCTCTCTCAACGCAAAACCAAAGTAGAATAAAGAGTAGTCACCAAAGTGGCTGAAAACCCTAATTATAAAGCTAAAACACGTTCTGGGGTTTCTTGTAATTATTAAAGTCTTCTGGACCAAAGTGTAAAATCTGCAGACTTGTAAAAAGTCGCAATCCTTCTCTTCATTCGATCAATATCGACCGATGCCATAAGTGGTATCGATCGATACACAGCTTCTGTGTCGACTCTTCAGACTGGTGTCGATCGACACCAGCACTTCAACTTGATCCTTCAGCTGCATGATCTTGCTTGGCTCCAAAATGCTCCAATATCTCCAATTCAGCTCCAAACGTACCTAAACCTGTAAAGACTCCAAAATTACTCGAAAGAGTCTATAAATAAGACTTATATCATGATTAAAAGTGGGTAAAAACCATGATATATCACTTACTCGGCGGAGAGGCTGACTGCCACCACCTAATGTGATCATGAGCAGCAAAGAACTTGAAGAAGAGGCACGCTTGTACGAGTTGGAAATTGACAAGGGCACGATGCTTCAAAATACACTTAACGAGCTAAATCAAGTGATTTTGGACAAGGATTGAGAAATCCATTGGCGATGATATATATTAAGTCCAATCCACTTTGAGCCTAATAGAAGTCCAATAAGGCCCAAAATAATGCACTTTATTTGTTGCCCAAATAAAGTGACGAAAATTGAAGATTAAAAGTCCATTTATCTATCTCTACATGCATCGTTTGCATTAAATTCATATTTTCCTAGGTTATGTGCATGTAGAGTAGCTTTTATTAAATTTTTAGCTTTCTTTTCAAGTTTTTCTTTTCTATTTAAACTCATGTAATCTCCTTTGAGAGACTCATATATTTAATCAATATTTTTGGAAAAACCTTTGAGAGTGATTCTCTTCTTTCGATCATGGTGTGTAATATCCATTGATCATTTTCGATTGTTGGTGTGTAATATCCACAATCACCCCCGATCCGTCTTGGTGCGTCATATCCAAGGGATCACCGGTATATCAGGAGCCTTCCGCATCTCATGTGCGACCATTCGTTCCACATCCTTGTTCATTGAGACTTCACGGTTTCTTTGAGACAAGCATATCCTTGTACCAACTTCTGAGTGTCGATCATTGGGAAGATCTTATCACCACCCCACCACCGGAATAAGCCGGAGCACACGCCGACCCAGCAGGAGGAGCCCCTGAAAATAAAACTGAACCCCACCGGTGGGGAAACGCCGGAGAGCAAAACGAGAGGGAGGAGACATCGTCGGAGATAGGACGAGGCGAACGCCGGACTGAGCGTCATCCACGCGGGAATCACCCTACCGCCACCGTAAACTCAATGACACCGCTGAGCTTGCTCCGCCGTCGAACAAGGAGCCACCGTCGAGAAACAACCCCCGCCACGACAACCGAAAACCAGTGGGAAACACCAGATCTGAAGCCAGACCTGAAAAAACAAGACAAGGAAGAGCAAGAGGGGCGGGCGTCGGTGCTGAAGAGAGAGAAGAGAGAGAAAAATGCATTTTTTTGCTCGCCGATTGGTTTCCTCACAGATGCAGCAAATCGATATGATGATTCCCAGATTTTGGCAAACAAATAAAATGACACACACAGTCCTCTCTCTCTCTCTCTCTCTCTCTCTCTCTCTCTCTCTATACAAAATCGGCTTAAAATATTCACCAAATCCATGCTAGAGATACGTATCTGGAACATAGCTGTAGGGGCAAAGTTGGGTTAGAATTTTGAAAGCAGTGCGATGGTTAGATCACCAATTTTTGTCCGTTTCATGGTCATGTATGCAAATTTCTCTTATTTTAATTTATTTTAATTGATTTGAAAATCTTTATAAAATTTATAAATTCTTATAAAATTTACTGATTTTCAAATATAGCATGTAGTTTTTATACTTGAATCTCAGCAATGTGTTTACTCCAGAAGCGAATTGAAAGTTTCTTTGGAATCGTAATGGGAGGTCGACATTCCAGTTGAGTCGAACTCGGACATATTTCACTTGAGCAGCTGCAACTTCATTGTTGTCGACATCCATCAATTGACCCAAAATTCTACCGATGTGAGCAATTACTTCATCGTTCAGAAATTGGAGAGGAATTCTCCGGATTTGAATCCAGAAAGGTAGTTGCGCATTAACGGATCCATCTGAGGATTCCATCGTTGTAAGATCAGCATTCTCTCTTCAAAAGCCCAGAGCCTCGACGAAGAACATTCTCCATCGACTCCTCTGTTGGAAATACAAACTGGAACCATAGGCCTTGAACAATCCTCCCATGAATCGACCCGCCTGACCCCAAAGACGCGGAAGAGCGGAAATGATGGATCGGAGATTTTGTCTTCTCGGTTTTAGAGGTCTACCCATGATGACAAAACGATTTGCAGCAGCGGCTTGGTTAACAACATCAAACAGAAGAGCAATTGGGGCTTCATCGAAACCCAAGATGATATCTTGCAAAGCGCGACGAAGGTTATCACCCATTTTCTCAACGATCTTGTAAAATTGGAAAGGATATAAGAGATTTGATGAAGAATATGGGTATTGGTGTGATGAATTGAAATTCCAGGTTCTCCATTTATACTCTCATTTATCCATCGAAATAGCCTGTAGAGACTCATCACATTGAAATGTGGGTGTCGATGTGGGGATAACCGTCGGTGAGTGGATTGAAGCAACACCCACTTCGCCGTCGTGTAAATCGCAAACCGTCACTACGAAGGTGAAGAATAACCGGAACGGTAACCGTTCTAAAATCGCATGTTTCATCTTGGTTTATTATTTTCAAAATAGTAACTTTACCTTTTAAAATTAGGAATCGTTATAAAATTTTCCAAATTTTTATTTTTTTATATTTTTAATTAATTTTGGCTTTTAGGATCAATTTTTATTTTCTATTTTTCTGTTTTGTTTAGTAACTTTATCTTTTATGATTATGAATCAATTATAAAATTTCATTTTACTGTTATTATTATGTGTCAAAATCTAATTAGAATTTTTGTTTACACGTGTTAAAATATGATTAATTAACTTGACACGTGTCACGATAATGCGAGTTACTAATTTTGAAATATTTAGCTTTATATAATAAAATATCGTACTTTTATACTTAATAGGTTAATTAATATTAGATAAAATAAGTTTGTGTTTGGTTAGGGATGTCAATCGGGCTAGCCCGGCCCGAAACCCGTAAAGCCCGCATATATTTGAGCCCGGCCCGAAAAAAAATTGGGCCTATATTCCAAAGCCCGACCCGGCCCGGACAGGGCTTTAGGGCTTTTCTTTACAAACACAAAAATTCACAATTCTCAAATGAATAATTAAATCAAAATATTTATAAAAATAAATCTAAATTGAAATGTATTATATCAAATCCAATTAAATTTAAAAGCAAAAGTTTGACAAAAAAAACAAATAAAATTCAAATAAATTGTATTACCAAATAAAACATAAAATCAAAACACTTCAAATCTAGGTAGTAGAGTTTAGATTAGAAAATCATTCATCGTATTCTAGATTTTCATCACCATCAAGAGGTACAGATAAAAAAATATATATATATATATATTAAGTTTTGACATGTATAAATCATATAAAAATGTCATTGAAAATCTATAGATAATGATTCTAAAAAAATGAAGTAAATATGAATGAATGATAATGGTAAATGGATCACAAAATATATAGAAAATATGTCAAATTATTATTTTAGAAAGATAAATGTTGAAATAAAATCTCTAACTAATTAAAATGTAAAGTTCCGGGCTTTTCGGGCTAAGCCCGAAAAACACACAAGCCCAAAAGGTCCGATTTTTGTTAGGCTTATATTTCTAGGCCCGAGCCCGCTGTTTTTCTGGACCGGGCCGGCCCTCGGGCTTTGGCCCTAATTGACACCCCTATGTTTGGTTTATGTGGGGGTTAAAATCTCGGTCCAGTATATAATAAACCTATGGTAAAAAAGCATGGTGAAGTCAAAGAAGCCATGCGAGATCAAATGGGTAATCGAGGTGACGAGCCGAACTGAAAGACCCACCGGAGTGAACATCCACGGTCAAAAGGGATTAAATGCAGAACCATTAGAGCATCCACATTGGTAATAAAATGTGGATGTCTTTAAATATAAAATTATTAAAATTTGAGTAAAAGGAAGAAAGAGAGTGTTTTTGGTTGAAATAATGGGGTGTATTGAAATATAAAATTAATAAAATTTAAGTAGAAAGAGAAAATAGTGAGTAGTTTTGGAGAGATTGTGTCTCCGGGAAGACATAAGAGAGTGAAATTAGGAGTATGTTTAAATATAAAAATTAATAAAAGTTAAGTGAAATGATGAAAGAGAAGGTATGAAGTTGAGTAAAAGGATGAGAGAGTGTATTTTTAATATTTTTTTATCTGTGAGACATCACATTTTATGTGCAATGTGGATGGTCTTAGTCAACCCCGACGAGACGAGACCAAATACTCGTTCAAGCTATGCATGGGCAAAATAGTCGGAACCGGAAAACCGAACCAAAACCGAACTAAAGTAGAAGGTACCAAACCGAACCGAATAATCATAAATACCGAATAGTTCCTCTTATAAAATATTTCGAGTACCCGGACCGAACCAAACCGAACCGAAACCCGAATGGGTACCCAAAATATACGAATTACAATTATATTTCCAAAAATATTAGGTATATTTAGATTTGAAATAACCAAAATACCCAAAATTATAATTATAAACCGAATATATTAGTTATTTTTAGACCGAAATAACCAAAATACCTAAAATATCCAAAAATCTTTAGTTATATTTGTCAAAATTAAACATTTTTTGCAAAATTTAACCAAATTTAAATTGAACCATTTTTAAAAAAAAATTCGCATATTTGGGATAAATTCCGGGTACCCGAAACCGACCCGAACCCGACCTGAACCCGACCTGAACCCGGGGAGAACCAAACGCAACCCAACCCAAAAAAAGAAAATACATGAATGGGTCATAAACCTGTAGTACCGAAATACCCAAAACCCGAACTGATACCCAAATACCCATGCTTAGTTCAAAACGATGAATTAAGGCGCCTGAGCGTAACGGCCAGAGTCCCGACATTAAAGACTATTAATGGTGAATCAGGCGGAGTAAATGATAACGTTAAGGACAATGGCAAGAAGCAAATGATCCAGAATTCAACTTTCTACAACATTTCTTACTATAACTTATCTCTAGACTTAAACGCTTAGTTTCTTTAAAAGCTTTTTAGCAATTCTCTTTTCTTGTCTTGTAAAACCTCTCTTGAGAATCGAAATACTAAAGCCAGTTTATTTCGTAAAAACCTTGTTCAACTCATTTCCAAATCCTACTCGTTCTCATCGAGCAACAAACTTGTTGTTTATTGCTCGATAGTCCCTTGGTTTTTCTTTTCCCAAAAATAAGCCAAAGTCCCATGTTTATTCTTATTTACAAATTTTGACTGTTGTATTTCTAGCTGCAACAATTTAGAAATAACTAAAAATAAAAGGGTATCCAGTTAATTGACAAAATAATGAGAAATCGCGTAAACTTAATCCGAGCAGCCGAAGACAAACGATTCGAAAGCGGACTGGTGCTTTGGTTTGTTACAAGGAACACATCTTAAAATTTCAAATCACATTTTCTCTTATTTTCTAAGTATCTCTAAGCTAAAAAAACAGAACCATTTAATGTAAATGAGGTTTTTTGTTTTGAATAAAATTTTATATTTAGTTATAAAAAAAGAAATAAAGGGGTAAATCTGAGAATATAAACTATTGTTAAGAAAGAAGAAGACTCCGTTAATAATTCGTTAGTGAATATGAATTAAAAAAAATATCGTCAAATTCACCTTTTTTAGTTTCTATCATTTTCAGTATATGACGCATATTTTTACTTATGTAGGGTCTGTTCGTTTTGCAGTCGCTGGCGTCTGCGGCTGTTGTTCGTTTTGCAGCCGCGCGTCTGGTCCCTGCGACCAGTCGCAGGTTTGTTCGTTTGATAGCCGCGCGTCTGGCCGCGCGTCTGGCCGCATGTCTGTTCGTTTGCCTAACGCTAGCGATAGTTTTTTTTTTAATTAATATATTAGCCATAGTTTTTCACTTAATTCAAATTATTTTTTATGAATTTTATACATTTATATTTTTGATAAACAATATAGTTTAAATTTTGTACATCCATAATAATTTTTTATTAGTTAACAATCATATTAATAATTTTATAATTAAATATAATTAGAACATTATAATTTTTATGATAAAAAAATCATAAACTAAATTAAAACAATCATATTAAACTAAATCATTTAACTAACATAAAACAAAAGTAATACATCAGATCATAAAGTATAACAAAACAAAAGTAATACACCAAGTCTTAAATAAACTTACAAAAAAAAGTCATAAACTATAATATCTAATAAGGTAATCGACGTCCTCGACCATATTCATTTGTGATGGTGTCACGCAAAGCTTCCATCGCTCTATCACCGGTCGGCTCATATGGAATATGTCCACCATGATTATCATCACTGCTATTATCATCAACTTCTTCTTCTCCTGCTCCTTCTTCATCACCATGAACATGATAATCTTCTCTGTTTTGCCAACGTACAAAATTATAATCTTCCCGATCTGTATCACGTATGAAGTTGTGTAGTGCCATCGTCGTTGTTACAAGCTTAATCCACTTAGTCAAACCATACTTTGGATGCTTACGATC
>PKML01011060.1:41319-89604 GCA_002933935.1 Eutrema yunnanense | reverse complement strand
AAAAAAAAGAGAACATAATAAGAAATAAGTCTGGGGGAGAGAAATTGATACAAAAAGTGTGAAAAAGGTGGTTCCTTGTCATGATATTGTCTGGTAAAGAGTCTAGAAGGTTTTTGAATGTTAGCTGCAGAGATGACACTGTCGATGAGGGCTTTATTTGAACAATGCTGTGGGATTTTGTGTGGAGTCTGGAAAAGCTGCGAGTGTCTACGGAGAAGTACATGGTGGTTAGATCTAAAGCTGATCAGGTGACATTTGAGTACTTGGGAAAAAGGTCTTTTCGATGGTTCATGAACAGGTGAGTCTCTGCGTTTTCAAACCTCTTTCTCTGTTTAGTCTTTTATTTGCTTGAGGGCAAGCAAAGGCTAAGTCTGGGGGAGTTGATATATCATGGTTTTTACCCTGTTTAGACCATGATATAAGTCCTTTTTATAGAGTCTTTCTAGTATTTTGGAGTCTTTTAGAGTCCTTTGCAGGTTATAGCACATTTGGAGCTTAATTGGAGATATTTGAGCTTTCTGGAACATTCTGGAGCAAAGCAGAGATCCGTGTAGCATACCCGTCAAAATCACCTGAGTATCGATCGATACTGCCTAGTATCGATCGATACCCCTCGGGGAAACAAAAGGATCGCGACTTAATGAAGAGTTGAAGAATTGCAGAATTGGCCCAGAAGACTTTGATATTTACAAGATGGCCCAAGTCGTGTTTTAGGTTATAAATAGAAGTTTTCAGCCACCTATTTAGGCTATGCCTTTTTAAGCTTTATTTTCTATACTCTGTTTTTGAGACAAGTATGATTTCCCTTCGTCCGAGATCAGATCTCAAGAACCCTTTGTTATTATTCTATTGATGATTTATTCAAACATGTCTTTTGATTCAATTGCCATGTCTGAGTAGATCCACCTTAGGTTTAGGGTTTTCTCATAAAGGATTTCTTTGAATGCTGGGTTGATTATCTGTTAGGATTTATTATCTGAATTAGTTCTTCGCCTTAGGTTGTGTTCAAAGCTAATTCTAGGTTGACGAATCTGGAACTTAGATCTTAGGATAATTGATTAGGCACGAGAGTGCGATTAATTACCTGATAGAACCTTAGGTGAGCAAATTGATTATTCGCAAAGAGATTTGGTTTAATTGATTTGTGAACATATCAAACCTGATATTAAAGCTGATTTAGAATTTAGGATTCGCAAAGAGATTTGGAATTCCTAAGATTTAGATTTAGATAGTTTTCGCAACGAGAGTTGGTTAATTATATCTTAGTGATTTGAGTTCTAGAACAGTGCTTAATCTGAATCCTATTAGTTAGTTAGTCTGCATTCATTGATTTCCTGAGAAAAATCATGGGCCTATATTTCCTCCATTGATTTACAACTCCTTTAATTTCTGCTTGCTTTTAGTTTACATCTTTTGATTTAGCTTATTTGAATCTATACAATCTATTGTGTGAAGTCTTGAGTTCTTGTGTTCGACCCCTGATTTACTGCAGCAACTGCTTTAGTACTATTTAGGGTATTAAATTGAGCATATCAAACACCTTAAAATCGATTATGATAGAAGGTGATTCCATGGATAGATGTTTGATTAATCAAGATAGAAGGATGATAGATGGAAGAGATTGATGGAAATAAATACTAAATTGCATAAATCAAAGGATCCTTCTTACAAATCTCAAACCCTCTCAAAAGTTAAGGTTTTGAGCCTAAGAAAAAGCATAAACCTCCAAAATTAGGTTAAGTTATGTTTATAGTGGCTAATATCCGACCGGGTCGACCCGGAACAAACCGGGTACCGACCCGGTTTAAATGGTTAAAAAGTGCTTGGTATCGATCGATACCCATGACGCATCGGGTTTGTTCTTCAGTGATACCGAGGTCACTCCTCGGTATCACTGCTCGGTTCTAAGGACTTTTCCTCCGGGTTCTCCCTGTGGCGATACCGAGCAGTGGCATCGGTGGTGGTATCGATCGATACTCGGTGTCACACCCGGTATCGATCGATGCTCTGTATGGTCTCTGTCTCCTCTCTTCGGGTCTCGAACCTCCTCCAAAAGCACCTATTAATGACTCCAAAAATGCCTAAAGACCCACTAGGACCTAAAGCAACCCCTAATATCTGATTTGGAACCTAATTGCATGATAAGACCATGATTATGCATGAGAACTATACAAAACCATGCATGAAATGCATGCTCAAATATGTAATATGAGAGTATATCACCAACTCGAAAATCAAAACATCCCGAAGGTTCGAAAGAGAGTTAACATGATTATGGGAGCACATGAATCCTGCAACTACTCAGTTCGGGCAATTAATGAGTATAGTTGAGAAGCGATCACAGTGCAATGGCAAAACCGAGCTACGTCATGCGGGATACCAATAACATTTTTCGAGGCCGACACGGAAGGGCTACATATGCCACACAACGATTCTTTAGTCGTCGATCTACTCATCAGAGATGTTGATGTTGGGAGAATACTAGGCGATACCGGCGGCTCGGTAAATGTGATATTTAGACAAACACTAAGGTATATGGACTTCTTGGATTCCAAGATCAAACCAAACATCGAGCCTCTCACCGGGTTCACGGAAGAACAAACCATGACCGCGAAAATAGTCAAGATTCCCATCTACGTTGGCGGAATTGTGAACATGGTTAAATTTTTGGTCCTGGATTGGCCAACGATCTATAACGTCATACTCGGGACACCGTGGATATACGCGATGAAGGCCATCATCTCAACTTACTCAGTGCCTGAAATTCCCGACACCATCTGGAGTCTTTACCCTCAAAGGCGACCAGGTAATGTCTCAAACATGCTACATCAACGAATTCAAATTAAGGACGGCCTCCCGAACATGCGTCATCAGCACAAGAAGAACTTCGATTGACCCGCTAAGCCATAAGATGGACCCGACCTGCCAAGACGAGAAACAATCATCTAAGTCAACATTGACGAGCTCAATCCCGAGAGATGTGTCGGCATATGAGCCGAGATAGATGAAGAAATCAAAGGCGATCTTATCCGCTTCATTAAGACTAACACGTCGGCTTGTGTTAATCACGTCTTTCTTTGTTGCAGTAGTTTCTGAAAGAGGTTAATTGAAAGGAGGATTTACTAATCGATCCATAGGGCTCTTCTAGGGTTCTTACCGAAGGTACGGTTCATGTTAGGGTTCTTAAGGCCGCTTCTTCTCCACGGTTTTTAATTCTTTCATCAGTATGATCTTGACATTTTTATAATTGTTATTTGAATGATTTACTTTCCCATTGTTATTTTGATTTTTATCGTAATTTGTTAAAAATATATATTATTTAACTAATTACTTTTCGATGTTATCATGTATCTAATTAAAATTATGAGAGAGTTGTTGGGAAAAAAAAACGCGCAACGGCGCAACGGAATAAAGTTCTTCCCGAACTTGTGTGAGCATGTGAGAAAAATATCTAAACGATGGCAGAAAATAAATGAGACGACAAATTATTTTACGTGGAAAACCTCCTCGATATGAGGAGTAAAAACCACGAGACCGTAGTCCACTCAAAATCCAATATCTCCAATGTATTTGACCCTGTTCCACAAGAACAGATCCAGAGACCAAGGATCCAAAGAACAATCTCCAATATAAGAACTCAACAAGAGAGCAATACATGAGCTTATAAACGTGCAATCACAAACGACTCTAAGTTCACTAGGATTCCGGCCACCAAATCAGATCTCCACTGTACAAATCCTAGACAAACGAGTCAACAACACCGCTGCACAATTTCAGCTCAATCAGAGAAGAACTCACCGTCGGATTTCCAAAACACTCAAGACAGCACCTGCTAAAATACTGTGACAACAGCCACGCTAAAACCCAGATATTTGACAAATCAACCATTGAAACGACAATCCCACTTTTGAATCTGAAGACCACTGAGTCACGAAACTTCCCTAAAAATTTCAGCCAGATCGGAGCACTTTCAAGCCTCCAAACGTTGTCTTGAATAAACCTGAGCGAAACTGTTTTTCACCCTTCTCAAATCCGAAAATCTCCTCTCTTTTTATGTCTCTCTCAACTTGTACCTCTTGTGCTTCTTTTCAACAATTATATTACGAGATGTTTATATATCTCTTCATTAACCCTAAGCCCAACATCAATCTCATGGATCAATATTAATGGCCTAAGCCCAAGTTTGGTTTTCTTTCAACCAAACTCATGGTTTCCCCACAAGGAGGAACACCAACAAACTCCCCCTCCGACTAGGTGGAGGAAACCGCCATCCCGGCTATCTCTCGGAAAACTTCAAGCTTCCCTCTTGGCAATGAATTCGTCAACATATCAGCTCCATTATCATCCGTATGAACTTTTGCAAGCTCCACTTCTTTAGAAACAACTACATCCGTATCCAATGATACCTCCTGTCAATGTGTCTAGAACGCGAATGAAATGTAGAGTTCTTCCCGAGACAAATGGCGCTCTGACTATCGCAAAGCAACACATACTTATCTTGCTTGAAACCAATATTCTCAAGAAAATGCTTCATCCACAACAACTCTTTACAAGCTTCCGTTGCGGCTATAAACTAAGCTTCAGTGGTAGAAAGTGCAACACACTTTTGCAACCTTGATTGTCATGCAACAGCTCCTCCTGCAAATGTTACCAAGTAACTCGAAGAAGACTTCTTGGAATCAATATCTCCAGCCATATCAGCATCAGTATAACTAACAAGCAATGGCTTATCACCTCCAAAGGTAAGCTTCAAACTAGAAGTCCCTCGAAGATATCTCAAAATCCACTTCACATCATTCCAATGTTCTCTTCGAGGATTGGAAAGAAAACGACTAACTGTACCAACATCCTGAGCTAAATCTGGTCTTGTACAAACCATAGCATACATCAAACTACCAACTGCATAAGCATATGGAACACGTGCCATACATTCCTTCTCTGAATCTGTACTCGGAGTCTATTGACTGCTCAATCTCAAGTCTGTAGCAAGAGGAGTGCTTACCACTTTAGATTTGTCCATGTGAAACCTTTGAAGCACTTTCTCAATGTACTTCTCATGAGACAAGTGAATCAACCTCTCACATACATCTCTGACAATTCTTATACCAAGAATCTGTTTCGCTGGACCCAAATCTTTCATGGCAAAAGACTTGCTATGCTGCTTCTTCAACTCCTGAATTCTGCTCAAGTTCCTACCCACAATCAACATATCGTCAACATACAACAACAAGATGATAAAATCATCATCACTAAACACCTGCACAAACACACAGTGATCAGAAGTAGTCTCCTTATAACCATGCTCCCCCATAACAGACTTAAACTTCTTGTACCACTGCTTTGGTGCTTGTTTTAATCCATAAAGGCTTTTCTTCAAGCGGCAAACTAAATCCTCTTTTTCCTTTTTCACAAAGCCTTCCAGTTGTACCATGTAAATTTCTTCCTCCAAATCACCATGAATGAAAGCCGTCTTTACATCCATTTGCTCAACCTCTAGATCAAGACTCGCTGCCAATCCAAGTACAACCCGAATGGATGACATCTTCACAACAGGAGAAAAGATTTCATCATAATCAATTCCCTTCTTTTGACTGAATCCTTTCACAACCAATCTAGCCTTGTATCGAGGCTGCAAACTGTTTTCTTCATGCCTGATATGCTTAGTTTTTACCGTTTTCTAACACGTGTTTTGGTGTTTCTTTTGAGTATTTTATCGAGTCAAAGTTCGTTTTTAGAGTCTTTTAGTCCTTTATTTAGTTATCTCAGGTAAAAAGGCGTTTAAGGAAGAAATTGGAGTTACGTGGGCAAAAACGCATGGAACAGTACAAAAAAGAGCAGAATCGATCGATGCAACACCGTCAGAAGAACCAAAATCGATCGATGCAAGGAGTGCATTGATCGATGCAACATGCTCAGAAAGTTCAAAGTCGATCAATGCATAATTGGAGCCGATCGATGCATCACCCTCCGAAGAGCCATAATCGATCGACGCAAGGAGTGCATCGATCGATGGAGCATGCCCAGAAAGTCCAAAATCGATCGATGCAAGTCGGCGAGAAGGAAAAGAAAATTTCTGATTTTCCTGTTTTGCTCCGGAAGCTGCCTATTTTGACCTAATTCGCCCATATATAACCTTATATATATTTTATTTTCAGCCACTTTTAGGCTATTTTTTTTTTACTACTCTCTATTTTACTCAGATTTTTGGCCATTGATTTTGTAAGCTTGAAGAAGAATCTCTGCATCTATTGAGAAGAATTCTAAACCCTTTCCTCTCTTTAATTATTATTATGAGTTTCTCTCTATCTCCTTGCTTGTTCTCTGTTGCCATGTCTGAGTAGTTTCATAGTTAGGTTTAGAGTTTCAACGGGATCCATGAATCATTGAATTAGACATAGATAGGGATTCATCTTTTTTGGTTTTCGCTTATTGTTGTGTTTATTGCTTAGGCTAAGTTGACCGCTTTGCCTCTGATCTAGGGTTTAATCTATACCACGGAAGTGTCGTAGGTTGCTAGAAAGAACATAAGTGAGCGAATTTTTCATAGTCAACGGAAGTTGATGTTAAGGCGATTCGTGAACATATTAAACCTATTCGTTAATGCTAGTCTAGAACTCTAGGTTAACCAGAAGTTAGGAATTTAAGTTGCTAGATTTAGTAATCAATGCCACAGAAGTGGATTGGTTAGATAATTATGTTTGAGTTTGAAACTTGTTTTTAATCATTCCTTGAATAGTTGTCTGATTCATGATCTCTGGATTCCCGCAAAGAAATCCTCGACCTAACATTTTTCTCTTATTGAATTTACACCGTTTTTAGTTATTTTCATTACTTTGCAAATCAACCCTTATTATCGTCTTAGCTTAATTTCATCTTGTGAGAATAGTAGTGTAACCTTGGTCTTTGTGGATTCGATCCTAAAGTACTACATTGGCATACTTTTATGATTGCAGTAGTGTGCACTTTAGTTATTAATTGAATGTGTGAAAGCACCCTAAATCAATTTGGCGCCATTGCCGAGGACCAATTGCATTACCTACGAGTCTTGGACTAGAGTTCAGATTAAGACACTGACTTTTACTAACTTTTTATTTTCTTCCTTTTTGTTTCTTATAGTTGATGGCCATGGACTACAATGATTGGCCACAAGAAGAGGATGCCACATTTGATGAATACATTCAAGATGAGCCATATGTGGAGCTACCATTTGATGAAAGTGTACTCACACAAGAACAAAAAGTGGAGTTGGATAAGCATCATGAAGAGAACCCAACGATGAAAAGGAGTGACCTAGCAGCTATGATCCGGTTGAACCTCATGTCACATCGGACAGCACTTGAGAGAAGGGAGCTCACAATGTCCGAGATAATGGTAGCTCAGACACTTAAAGAGGTAATTTATTGGGTTGCACCATGCCAACTAGAAGGTATTTTTTACTCCACCTTTGAAATTTATGATTATGAGGATAGTCATTTGCCTTGCATTGAAGATGTAGCTTCTAGTTCACATACTCCCATGCTCATTGATGAATGCTATGGTCAGGTCTTTGCCATGGATAGTTGCATGCCATGTTGCACATTTTGTTTATTGCCCAAACATGAGAAGGTGATATATCATGGTTTTTACCTCGTTTAAGCCATGATATAAGTCCGTTTTATCGAGTCTTTATTCTATTATAGAGTCTTTTAGAGTCTTTTACAGGTTTTAACACATTTGGAGCATTATTGTAGATATTGGAGTTTTATGGAGCATTCTGGAGCGAAACTGAAGTCTGGTGACTAAGTGCCTAATCGAAGCGTCAAGCATCGATCGATACCCCCTGGTATCGATCGACACCCATCGAAGCAGATTACAAGTCGCGTCTTTTAATGAAGTTTGAAGAATTGCAGAACTTTCCCAGAAGACTTTAATATTTACAAGAAGACCCCAATTCGTGTTTAGACTATTAAATTGGGTTTTACAGCCACTTTGGCTGTGTGCTTTTCATTACGTTTTATCTGAGGATTTCTGAGAGAGCTTTTGAGAGGGGAGACAAGTCAGAACTCTGTTCGTCTGAGAGAAGATTTCGAACCCCTGTTTTATTATACTCCTATTTTATTCTATTGATGATTTATTCAGTTATGTTGATTGCTTCAATTTTCATGTCTGAGTAGATCCCTTGTTAGGTTCAGGGTTCTCAATAGGGTTTTTCCTGAATGCTAGGTTGATTAGTTATTAGGATTCATTATCTGAATTAGTTCTTCACCATAGGTTGTCTGCAAAGCTAATTCTGGATTGATCACCTAGAACTTAGATCTTAAGATAATTGATTAGGCGCGAGAGCGCGATTAATTATCTGATATAACCTAAGGTGAGCAAAATAACTATTCGCAAAGAGATTTGGTTTAGTTGTTTTGTGAACAAATCAAACTTGATTTAAAAGCTGATTTAGACTTTAGGATTCGCAAAGAGATTTGGAATTCCTAGGATTTAGATTTAGATAGTTTTCGCAACGAGAGTTGGTTAGCTATACCTTAGTGATTTGAGTTCAAGAACCGCGCTAAATCTGAATCCTGTTAGTTAGTTTACCTGCATTCATTGATTTCCGGAGAAATACCCTGAACCTATCTTTCCCAAATTGAATTTACAACCGTTTTAATTTACGCACCTGTTTTCAATACCATTGATCGCTTAGCGTAACTCTCACATATATAATCTATTGTGTGTCTCTGTGAGTCCTTGTGTTCGACCCCTAGCTATACTACGACAACTGCTTTAGTATCTAAATAGTGTATTAATTTGAGAATATCAAATTTGGCGCCGTTGCCGGGGACTCAATTCGCCATTAGATTACGTTTGTAAATTTCGACTAAGTTCGTCGGTATTGGTCGATACTATCTAGTATCGGTCGATACTATCTAGTATCGGTCGATACTATCTAGTATCGGTCGATACTCACCGTTCTCTTTTGTTGATATCGATCGACACCATCTGGTATCGGTCGATACTCCTCGTGTTACCTATTACTTACGTTCTTGACTTCTGTTTTCAGGTGTATGCCTAATCATAAAACCAGAGGGAACAAGAATACTCAGCTAGTTCAACTGACATTGGAGCAACTAACACTTGTGGAACGCACAAACAGAAAGGCAAAGAAACCAGCAGAGATGAACAACAATCAAGTAGAGTTGGTTAACCAGCAGAGATGAACAACAATCAAGTAGAGTTGGTTCGAGATGAGGCTGGTGCCTACAGCGACCTAGAGGGTCGTTTGTGCAATGAGAGAGGAAAACTTCTGGACGGAGAGGGGAACATCATTCCACCTGCTCCTGTTATCGTTGGAAATGCCGCTGGGAACTCGAATGCAGTGAATGCTGAGAACGCTGTGGTTAATCATGGTAGAACGATTGGTGAATGCAACAGACCTGACCAGTTCTACGCAAACCGATTTGCGATCCGTCCTCCTGCTTTTCCAAGGAATGACTTTGAGCTGAAACCTACATACTACACTCTTGTGGGTCAGCACCATTTTCATGGTCTTTCCAGCGAACACCCCATGGATCATCTTGAGAGGTTCGAGGACTTAGTCACTAGCATCAAGAGCAATGGAGTGTCTTATGACTACCTCTTCTGCAAGCTTTTCCCATACTCTCTTGGTGGGGAAGCAACTTACTGGCTGAAGCAGTTACCTCCTGGATCGCTGACTACTTGGGAGGAAACTAAGAATGATTTCCTGACCAATTTTTATGATGATGCAAGATCCGAGGATCTGAGGAACAAAATCTCACAATTTTCTCAAGGACCTACTGAGGCGTACAAGGCTGCTTGGACGAGGTTCAAATCGTATCAGAGAGATTGTCCACATCACGGATACTCTGATGTTCAGCTGATGGGTTTCTTTTTCAGAGGACTTGACTGGAGGTATCAGATGACTTTGGATGCTTCGAGCAATGGAAACTTCAACACCAGGTATCCTGATGAAGCCTATGTCCTGATTGAGAACTTGGCGTCTAGCAATAGCACCAAGAATGCTGATTATGAGAGGAAGAAGCTAGCTGGTAACGTGGATGGTTCACAGATTACCAATTTTCAAGCTAAGTTGGATTCTATGCACAGTCTTCTGATGGGTAAGACACAAAAGGCTGTTCACTTTGCTGAAGATGTTGAGGTATTCAACGAGGTTGAAGTAGAGGATGTTAACTACATTGGTGGTTCTGGTTTTCAGGGTCAAAGGAATCAATTCAACAACAACCGAAACTTCAACAACAACTCTCAGCAAGGAGGGTCGAATCAGTTTAGCCAGAAACTATCTCAGAACAGTGGGTACACCAGGAACTATGGGAATTCGTTTCATCAGCCTGTATCTGCTAAGCTCCTAGATAGCAAGATCGAGTCTATGTTTGAACTACTGATTCAAGGACAACAGCAGCTCACAGTGAATTTCAATGGAAAAATAGATGCTGTGTACAAGGATCTGAGTGGAAGGATCGACGCGCTCGATACTCATCAGAAGATGTTGGAAACGCAAGTAGCTCAGACTGCATCAGCTGTCAAAGGAAAAGCGACTCAGGCACATAAGGAGTACGTCAATGCCATCACCTTGAGAGGTGCAGGAGATCTCAAAAACCTTGAAGAAGGTGATTCCGAATCTGACTCGTCAGTATCGATCGATACCACTGCTGGTATCGCTCGATACCAACCTGAAGAACCAACGCATGAGCTTTGTGTCGATCAATACCCCCTTGTATCGATCGATACCCCGCGGATGCTAAATCGGAGATTGTGAAGAAACCAGAGATGGTTGATGGACGTGTCTACAAGCCTAAGAAACCGGATCCTCGACCACCTAAACACCTCAGAGATCATATTTCTCCAAAGCAGCTGCGTGGCTTTGAGAAGATGGTACGAAGAATTCCACACACACACACCTTTGAGGAAGCTCTAGAGTACATGCCTCTGCTGAGTCACTTCCGGGATTGCAGAAAAACTGATGACGAGATTAAGGCACTTTTCGCCAAAGTCAGAAGTACACCGCGTCCACTGAAGCAGCTGACTAAGAGGGAAGACCCAATGAAATTTTCAGTTCCATGCTCCATCTCTGGAGTTGAAATCAAGGAATCACTGGTTGATTCAGGGTCCAGCGCGGCACTTGCAGAGAAGCTTAAGATCGATGACATACGATATACTCAGATGCCTCTCACATTCGCGAAATTTTCCACATCTGTTCCGTACGGTACAATCCATGACTTGATGGTTAAGGTAGGAGACTGTTTGGTTCCTACTGATTTTCAGGTTGTGGAGATGCATGCAAGGTCTAGCACGCCTTTGATTCTTGGAAGACCGTTCATGGCTACTGCTGGTGCAGTTATGGACACACTCAGTAGGAAGATTTCATTCTCGTACATTGACGGACATGTCTCCTACGAAGCCATCCCCTCTAAAAGAACTCCCACACATACATCTTGCATCTCCGTTGGTGCAGGAGAAACATTGATGGTTGATCTTTTGGACGAGCCTGATGCTGTGCTAACTATCATAGAAGCTCTGGATCATCCTCCTATCATTTCCAAGAAAGTCATCAAAAAGACTAAGGCAAAGACGAAGGTGAAGGAAAAAAGCGTCGAGAGTGCTACATATGTCACCTTAACCCCTCAGAAGTGCGATGGAGATTCGATCAAGTACAAGGTGAAATGTAAGAGACGCTCGAAACCGTTCTCTAAGGCCAGAATCATCCTAACTCCAGAGATGAAAGAGAAAGGGCAAGAGGTTATTGAGCGTATGCTGCGCAAAACTCTGAGTTTGGAAGTGTCTAGTTGTGGGACTTGCATGGGAGTGAGTTCCCTACTTCCTTCCGACTGATCGTCCGTAAAGTCAAGCTCGTGACGTTAAACAAGCGCTCAGTGGGAGGCAACCCACTGGTAAGTCTGTACATACGTTTTTGTTTTCATTTTGTTTTTGATTTTTGGTTTTGTGTCTTGTACCAAACGTGAAGCAGATTTGTTGAGGAGTATCGATCGACACCTGTCAGTTTCGATCGATACCAAGTGTCGTAAAAAGGAGCATAATTTTTCATAAGTATCAATTGACACCATCTAGTGTCGACCAAAAACGACAAGTGTCGACCGATACCTCTGGGTATCGATCGATGCTCCACGGCCAGGTAAATTTCCTTAAAACCCTACGGTTTTGTCTTCTTCCTCACAACCCCTCATCGTTCGATACCGCCGCCTATCTCTCTCTCAAATCCCAACTTTTTCAAATCTTCACCGATTTGAGCAATTTAAGTGTCTGGATTCATTAGAATTCCATCCTCTATCCGTTTCTAGCACTTGTTTCTCAATCCAACAAAGGTATGATCTCGAAATCCCACTTTTTCAATCCGAGGATTTTGGTTATGGGTTTGTGAAATATTCCATTCTTTACAACTTGTTTTTATCGATGCATGTCATTTGCTGAGTTGTCCTAGGGAAGTTTCGAACCAATCTTTGCCTTTAAACTGCCTTGATTTTCATTATTGATGATTTGGAATTTTGCATGTCGATGAACTGAAATAGCTTCAGGGTATCGATCGATACCCTAAGGACCTGATTATGCGATTTTGCTTGTGTTGGTCTGCGAGATGTTTGATTTATGTGGTATTGTTTGTTTTTCTCTGATTTCAGATGTCTGCAACAAAGAGAGCAAGGACTTCAGGTGAGCCGAGGACATTTAATGTGAATGAGCGAGTCGACGCACGAATCTCATCAAAATGGGCTGAGGTAGTGGTTAAAGCTTGTCTTGATGACAACCACTATAGAGTCGTGCCGGTTAATCAACCCACCACCAACCTGTTAGTAAACGAGCATTCTATCCGCGCTCTCCGTACGTCGAGCTCTAGCCAGTCATCGATAACGTACAAGCTGGATGAGAGGGTTAAGTATTGGGATGGTAAATATTGGCGTCGAGGTTTCGTGAGCACTGTCCGGGGTCGTCACAATTACGGGGTTAGATTTGATGGAGAGACAGAGGAAGATGAGCTTCCGGGTAGTGCGTTATGCAGAGCTTCTCCAACTTCAGCCACACAGTCTGCACCACCACCTCCACCTATGAACCCTACTCCTCGGTCCGCTGGTTTTCCTTCTACCCCTCCAGCACACCGACCGAACCCTTGGCCAAGACGAGAGGCTACCAAGATAGTCTGCGAAAGAGATTAGGATGGATAGGAGAAGGCGTATGCCTTGAGTGATGACACCGCGTTTAGACCCATTTCTGAGGAGTGGGACGACTTCGACACGCTGTTCTATAACGCGTGGTTGGGTGTTACCATAGAGCCTACCAGGTTTGTGGATGGATTTTCTTTGCATCAGCTGGGTCTCGGCTCAGATTTGGCTCGTCTGCTTGAACATATTGGTTTTGGTCACATGGCTACTCAACAACATGACCTCTACCCAGACTTAGTTCGTCAGTTTATGGCGACAGCTCGCGTTAGCTATTCAGACGAGCTTCTGCGGGACGCACAGGGTGGTAGTCTGTCCTTCATGGCTCGCGGAGTGAGGTACATGATTCCACTCCCTGATCTCTGTGATCTATATGGGTTTCAGAGGGATCACAAGAGGATTGCTCTTCCAGCTGCCCATCCTGACATACGTAGATTTTGGGCATGGTTTGGGAACGGTGTCTACGAGTCTAAGACGTCCACTCAGATGGACGTACGACATTCGGTCCTGTGTTGTTTTGTTAGGATCCTGAGCACTACTCTCATGTGCAAGATGGAGCCTAACAAGATGAGAGTGTCTGAGCTTCTGCTTCTGTTTCTGGCTGTCAAGAACATCATCCCTGAGCAAGATTTTGATTGGCCTGAGCTTGAAGATATTAACCTTGGGGCTGTTTTTGCGCATCATCTGGTCTCTCTGAAGACCAAACCATTCACGGGGACGAGCACGAAGAAGGAGTCAGTTGGTAGTCTTCTGACGCCTATTTTCCGGCACCTCGGGATCAGTACTACGAGCTGCAGGATTGTCACTACGCGTCGGTTCATGGATGAGGCTCATTTGAGGAACCTTAAGTGGTTGAAGACCGGGAGGAAGTGGATTCTTAACAGATCCGATGGGAGCTTTCTGGTGCAGCTACCTGAAATGGATCTGATAGACATATCTAAGGATCCTGCTCTGCTTCGTTTTGAGCCTCCTGCAGAGCTGTTGACTCCGATTCCTGCGACTAGACGACAGGTTCGTCCACCTGCTGCTGACATCCCATATACTTCACGTCAGGGAAGACGTTCACAGGCTACATCATGCCCACCTATTCCTGAGCCACAATGGCCTGAGGACACGGACGTCCCGATGGAGCCAGCTGCTTTCCAGAGACTGATGATAGCAGGCATGAAGAGCATCTGGGCTGCTGTTCGCTGCCGTTGCACGACTGACACGGATGCTGATCCATCGTCCCAGCCTGGACCTTCACATACCGCTGCTACTGCTGACCATGAGAGTGATTCTGAGGAGACGCAGTATTAGTCTTCTCTATCTTCACGTTTGTATTTTTCTTTCTTTTTCTTTTCTTTTTCTTTTCTTTTTCTTTTATGTTGAACTTATGTCAGTATTTGTTTTTGCATTTGAAATTCTTTGGATTGATCTACCATGTTGCTTTTAACCTGTTTTTGAGTGTTCCTAATAGTGCTAACATCTAAAAACAATGGAATGCTTTCTCTGGTTACGCGACTCGACACTCCTGATTTTCAATCAGTGTGTCGACATACAGTTGGTGTCGATCGATACCCTCCAGTATCGATCGATACCCTGTAAAGGTACGGTTTCTGTTTTTCATAATCCACTCAGTTCATTTGTTTTCTTTCACCAACTCTAGGCTAGATAACACTAGGGACAATGTTGTTTAAGTCTGGGGGAGGTAGTCGCTGACTTTGTTTTTGTTTTTCTTAGAGTCAGTCAATTTTTGAGTCATTCAATGTTTTATTGAGTCAAAATTTTGTCTGAGACTGTGATCTTTTTCTTGAATCCATTGATCTGACCTTGCTTCTAAGTGACCATTGTTACAGAATCAGTTCTAGATCGACTAATGAAAAATCCAAAGGCTGACCAGTTAACCAGAAGACACTCATGTTTCCAGCAAAGTTCCTTAAAGCCTGAGCCAAATTGTTGCATTTCATCAATGTGGATAGTATCTATAGAGCTTGATTCCTCATTCGTATCTGACAAAGGAACCCATATGTGTTTGAAAATAACGGTATTTCTCTCCCTGTTACAAGTTAATTAATAAGTGCATTAAAAGATGAAATGATTTTCTTCTGAGTAGAGGGTTAGGAAAATTTCCAGCGATCCCATTATTCTACTCAAGAAGGAATGATCACACAGAGGATTGGAAGCGAGGCTAGGATTTTCCTATGATGCCATTATTCGCCTACATCCTTTGATACATTGAGAGGGAAGAACCGGGGATTTGTGGCAAACACCATCAATACTCGCGTCTCATACCTTGATTTGTATATGCAAAGCTAAAAAAAAAAGAGAAAATACAATAAGAAATAAGTCTGGGGGAGAGAAATAATACCAAAAAGCGTGAAAAGGGTGGTTCCTTGTCATGATATTGTATGGGAAAGAATCTAGAAGGTTCTTGATATTAATTCACAGGGATGAAACTGGCGAGGATGGCTTGATTGAACAATGCTGCGAAATAATGTGTGTAGTCTGGGGAACTGCGAATGTCTACGGAGAAGTACATGGTGGTTAGATCAAAAGATGGTTAGGTGACATTTGGGTGCTTGAGAAATTGGTCATTTCCACGTTTCAAGAACAGGTGAGTCTCTACGTTTTCAAACCTCTTTCTCTGGTTTAGTCTTCTATTTGCTTGAGGGCAAGCAAAGGCTAAGTCTGGGGGAGTTGATATATCATGGTTTTTACCTCGTTTAAGCCATGATATAAGTCCGTTTTATCGAGTCTTTATTCTATTATAGAGTCTTTTAGAGTCTTTTAAGTGTTTTAGCACATTTGGACCATTATTGGAGATATTGGAGTTTTATGGAGCATTCTGGAGCGAAACTGAAGTCTGGTGACTAAGTGCCCAATCGAAGCGTCAAACATCGATCGATACCCCCTGGTATCGATCGACACCCATCGAAGCAGATTACAAGTCGCATCTTTTAATGAAGTTTGAAGAATTGCAGAACTTGCCCAGAAGACTTTAATATTTACAAGAAGACCCCAATTCGTGTTTAGACTATTAAATTAGGTTTTACAGCCACTTTGGCTGTGTGCTTTTCATTACGTTTTATCTGAGGATTTCTGAGAGAGCTTTTGAGAGGGGAGACAAGTCAGAACTATATTCGTCTGAAAGAAGATTTCGAACCCCTGTTTTATTCTACTCCTATTTTATTCTATTGATGATTTATTCAGTTATGTTGATTGTTTCAATTTCCATGTCTGAGTAGATCCCTTGTTAGGTTCAGGGTTCTCAATAGGGTTTTCTCTGAATGCTAGGTTGATTAGTTATTAGGATTCATTATCTGAATTAGTTCTTCACCATAGGTTGTATGCAAAGCTAATTCTGGATTGATCACCTAGAACTTAGATCTTAGGATAATTGATTAGGCGCGAGAGCGCGATTAATTACCTGATAGAACCTAAGGTGAGCAAAATAACTATTCGCAAAGAGATTTGGTTTAGTTGTTTTGTGAACAAATCAAACTTGATTTAAAAGCTGATTTAGACTTTAGGATTCGTAAAGAGATTTGGAATTCCTAGGATTTAGATTTAGATAGTTTTCGCAACGAGAGTTGGTTAGCTATACTTTAGTGATTTGAGTTCAAGAACCGCGCTAAATCTGAATCATGTTAGTTAGTTTACCTGCATTCATTGATTTCCTGAGAAATACCCTGAACCTATCTTTCCCAAATTGAATTTACAACCGTTTTAATTTACGCACCTGTTTTCAATTCCATTGATCGTTTAGCGTAATTCTCACATTTGTGTGTCTCTGTGAGTCATTGTGTTCGACCCCTAGCTATACTACGACAACTGCTTTAGTATCTAAATAGGGTATTAATTTGAGCATATCAGAAGGACCAAATGTGCATTGACTCAACCTTTTGATTCTCATGATTAACATCTGAGACCAAAGTCAAGCTAACGACTATAAACAAGGGCTTGGTGGGAGGCAACCCACCAGTACATTTTCATTTCTTGTATTTTACTTTTTCTTGAGCCTGTCTTGTCTTCCTCTTGATTTATTTTCACACCGTGAAAGTGTGAAGTAAGTCTGGGGGAGGGTCTTTGTCGTTACTAACGTTGTTTTCTTTCTTTTGTTTTCTCTTTTGAGTCATTTTGATGTTTTCTTTTCAGTTATTCTGTTTTATTGAGTCAAAACTTGTTGGAGACTATGATCACAACCTTTGAATTTTTATGAGATTTTGCATCTAAGTGACCATTGTTGCAGGGATAGTTATAGATCAGACTAATGAAAAATCTAAAGGCTGGCCAGTTAATCAGAAGCATCCATGTTTCTGGAAAATTTCAAAAAGCTTGAGCTAATTTATGAGCTTTTCCTTTTACCTCATCATCGTGATTGGTGTCTTCAGAGCTTGACTCCTCATTCGTATCTGACAAGATGACATGTGTGAAAGTATGGTACTCCTCTCCCTTATTTAAAATAAAAAGCAGAAAATATGAAATGATTTTCTTTCGGGTAAAGGGCTAGAAAAATTTCCATCGATCCCATTATTTTACTTCGAAAGAGATGATCACACTAAGGTTGAAAGCGAGGTTGAAGAAATTTTTTGGGGATACCACTATTCGCCTACACCTTAGAAATAAAGGTTGGCACTTAAATGAACTGGGGATTCAGTGGCAAAAACCATCAATACTCGAGTTCCATCCGCCATTGACCCTACGAAAAGAAAATGAGAAAAGAATAAGCATGGGGGAGGAAAAAAGTACCAAATGTTGTGTTGTTGTCTTGTCACGATATCAAAAGGGAAAGAGTCTAGAAGGTTCTTGGCCCTATGATCTTTGATGAGACCCAGCGATGATGGCTTTTGATTATTCCGCGAAATAATGAGTTGAATCTGGGAGGCTGCAATGCTTGTAGAGAAGTACATGGTGGTTCAATCTAGAGCTAGTTTGGCAATACGTAGATTACTAAGGTAATGGTCATTGCAGAGTTCTAAAGGAAATGTGAGTCTCCGTGTTTTTCAAACTTTTTCTTCTTGCTTAGTTTTTTGTTTGCTTGAGGACAAGCAAAAAACTAAGTCTGGAGGAATTGATATGCTTAGTTTTTACCATTTTCTAACACGTGTTTCAGTGTTTCTTTTGAGTATTTTATCAAGTCAAAGTTCGTTTTTAGATTATTTTAGTCCTTTATTTAGTTATCTCAGGTAAAAAGGCATTTAAGGAAGAAATTGGAGTTACGTAGGCAAAAATGCATGGAACAGTACATAAAAGAGCAGAATCGATCGATGCAAGGAGTGCATCGATCGATGGAGCATGCCCAGAAAGTCCAAAATCGATCAATGCAATATGTGCATCGATCGATGCAAGTCGGCGAGAAGGAAAATGAAATTTCTGATTTTCGTGTTTTGCCTCGGAAGCTGCCTATTTTGACCTAATTCTGCCAGAACCTTATATATACTTTATTTTCAGCCACTTTTAGGCTATCTCTCTTTTTTACTACTCTCTATTCTACTTAGATTTTTGGCCATTGATTTTGTAAACTTGAAGAAGAATCTCTGCATCTATTGAGAAGAATTCTAAACACTTTCCTCTCTTTAATTATTATAATGAGTTTCTCTCTATCTCCTTGCTTGTTCTCTGTTGCCATGTAAGAGTAGTTTCATAGTTAGGTTTAGGGTTTCAACGGGATCCATGAATCATTGAATTAGACATAGATAGGGATTCATCTTTTGTGGTTTTCGCTTATTGTTGTGTTTATTGCTCAGACTAAGTTGACCGCTTTGCCTTTGATCTAGGATTTAATCTATACCACAGAAGTGTCGTAGGTTGCTAGAAAGAACATAAACGAGCGAATTTTCCTTAGCCAACGGAAGTTGATGTTAAGGCGATTCGTGAACATATTGAACCTATTCGTTAATGCTAGTCTAGAACTCTAGGTTCAACGGAATTTAGGATTTTAGGTTGCTAGATTTAGTTATCAATGCCACGGAAGTGGATTGGTTATATAATTATGTTTGAGTTTGAAACTTGTGTTTAATCATTCCCTGAATAGTTGTCTGATTCATGATCTCTAGATTTCCGCGAAGAAACCCTCGACTTAACGTTTTTCTCTTATTGAATTTACATCGTTTTTAGTTATATTCATTACTTTGCAAATCAACCCTTATTATCGTCTTAGCTTAATTTCATCTTGTGAGAATCGTAGTGTATTCTTGGTCTCTGTGGATTCGAACCTAAAGTACTACATTGACATACTGTTATGATTGCCGTAGTGTGCACTTTAATTATTAATTGACTGTGTGAAAGCACCCTAAATCAATTTGGCGTCATTGCCGGGACCAATTGCGTTACCTACGAGTCTTGGACTAGAGTTCAGATTATGACACTGACTTTTACTAACTTTTTATTAGGAATTGGATGATTAGAGTTCACAAGGGTGATTTTGTAATTGACAAAAATCAAACAAAAATGACATTTCTACCCCCTTGTAGTAGTATCCAAGTTTTTTTTTAACCCTTTTTTTTGTCAATTTCTTTTTTTTGTTTTGTTTTTTTTGTCTCACTCCAAGTTTTACTCTTATTGGCCAAAATATAGAGTATGAGTTTCAAAATCATTAAAAAAAAAAAAAAGATTACACTACAAGAAAACGGGAAAACGGCCGATTCGTGCCCGAACTATTCCAAATGGTGCAGATTAATACCTAACAAATTCAAGTGTCCAATTTCATACCCAAAATCTCAAAAATTTGAATATTCATACCAGGACATTTTTTTTTTTTTGGCAAAAACAAACATTGACCAACTCCCCGTTAGTCAACCCCGTAACACCGTTAACGGTTGCCACGTAAGCTACCCCGTTGTCACGGGAAGATAAAACGACGTCGTTTTGATTTTAAAAATTTATCAAAACATTGGGCCTCAATGCCCAAATAAATTGCGAATTGGGTTTATTAAAAAAAACGAAACGACATCGTTTTGGTTTAATAAACACGGGTACTAAAAACCAAACGACATCGTTCGGGCACAATTCTGGGTATGAAATTGGACAGGGTTCTTTCCGACGAAATTTTCGATGGACGTAATTTCGTCGGTAATTTCCGACGGATTTCCGACGGAATTCGGATGAAATTAACATCCGTCGACAAATAGTACCCGCCCGTTATCCGTCGAAAGTTTCCGACAGCGTTACGACGACATGCGATCCGTCGGAAAATTTCCCACGAATTTTCCACGGATTTCCGACGGATGTTACTTAACAAATTTTTTTTTTTGGTTTTTCGAAAGGTTGTTAACATCCGTCTAATTTCCGACGGATGACCAAAATTATGGTTTAGGGTATATGGTTTAGGTTTTTTTGTACAAATTGTAGAGAAACAGTTGTATGATGTATATACAATAGCTTCAACTTGTCAAATTTCAAAATAAATGTGTGTTCTAGATTTTATAAAATTTGATGGAAGTGTTAGTATAAGTTAGAGTATAAGGTATAGTAGATGTTATGTGAAATGTTTAAGTTTTATGTTGTAAAATTAATAAACTCATAGAAAGTCTTTAACATTGATGAACTAACAATTTTTTTGAATGAAACATGTAGATTAGGGATAGTTAAACCATATCACGTAACCCTAAACCCCAAATATACCTTAAATGCGTGGGAAATCCATGGGAATTTTTCTGACGAATTTTCGACGGATTAGTGTAATCTCGGAAATCCGTGGGAAATTTCCGATGGATCTGGGTCCTTCGATACGTGTCGATTGACTGCCCAATAAAAACACATGCAGGGTATATTCCCATATCCGTCGGATTTTAGTTTTTTCAAGACCGCGGAAAGATTGATCGTCTAAACGAAATTTTTTAAATAATTCGACGAATTTCCTACGGATATAGCCATCGGAAATCCATAGATTTATTATCCACGAACAGTTTTCTCCCTCATTTCTCTCTTTCTACTTCTCTCTTTTACCATTTTTCTTCCTTCTCTCTCTCTAAAATCGGACGATTTCGGTTGCTATCACTTCCAATCTCTCTAAATCTTCATTCTTCATCATCAAGCATGGATTATGTGTAAGTGTTTATATTTTTTTTTGTAAATCTTGTTAGTTTTGATAGATTTTAGAGTTCATTAGATTTAGGTGGTTAGTTTTGATAGTTTTTTTTTTGAATGAGATTTGTTGTGTATTTGTTTGGTGGAATGAAATTTGTTAGGGTTTATGAGATTATAATTTTTAGATTAGAATTTTAGTAAAGTTTTTTTTAATTAGAAAATTAAAAAGGTTTTAGTATTTAGAATTTGTTAGGGTTTTTAATTTTTTTTAGTATTTAGAAAATTAGAATCGATTTTTCAGAATTTTGTACTAATAAAAACGCTTTTTTTTATATAAAAACGTTATAGGTTATTTTATAAAATGTTTTTAGAAATTTATACAATACAAAACATATTAAAAACATTTTTAGAGTTTTTATGAAAATTTTGAATTTTATGAAACATTTGAAAATTTTGAAATTTTAGGAATTTTTTGAAATTTTTTGAAATTTTTTGAAATCTAGAAAGTATATGAAATTTTGGAATTTTTTTGAAAATTTAGAAAATTTTAGGTTTTTTTTAATTTTTGAATTTTCAGAAGTTTTAGAAAAAAATTTGATTTTTATTGAAATCTTTGGAATTTTACAATTCAATGTACTAACGTTATTATGTTTTTCTCGCATGAATAACGAGGACTCTCTCCGTTTGGGCTCACATGGACGCAATCGTTCCCGGGGTACGCCTCGTAGCGGATCGACCTCGGGAACTGAAGTCCCGAAGTTCGAGCAATCCGATTCCGTCCCAAGAATCTTCTTCTTCGGGTGCTCGATATGCTCCGGAGTACAAGGACTAAATCGAGAGGTCCATCTAAACGGTGAAAGACCGTGACGCAAAGGTCGAGGACTTGGAGTACGCACACAACTCAACCCGTGAAGAGCTCACGGATATGAAGAAGATCATGTAGAACGCCTTTTTATGTTTTACGAATTTTTTATATTTATAATTGATTTTCATTAATTAATTATATTATTATTTAATGTATTTATAAAATTTGAATTAATAATTAATAAAATTTTAAAAAACAATTTATTTAGTTCCGTCGGAAATCGATCCGTCGGAAATACATCTTTCGGAATTACGGCCGTCGGTAATACATCTTTCGGAATTACGGCCGTCGGTAATCCGTCGGAAATATTCCGACCATTTTCCGACGGAAATAAATTTCCGATGAGCTGTATCCGATCCGTTATCCGTCGGAAAAGGCCATTTTCGACGGTAACTGTCGTCGGAAAACGTATGTTTTCTTGTAGTGTTAGTGGTTTCTTTATTTGTTTAGTGATTAAAAAAAGCATTTAGTGAATTTAAAAACAAATATTATCATAGACAATATCATAAAAACAATTAGTCCACACCATTGCCAAACCCTATTCTATTTTATTTTTAGTATCAAATTTTGGAGACAGCTTTCAGCTGCGAAATGACGTTTACGCCCTTAAATAATAGAAATCAAAGTCATGTGTATGTCTCTCATTCGCAATGACCCGCTGATGTGTCTAGTATAGTTAAAGCGAACAGTTGTCGAATTAATGGCAACGTTTCGTTTGGAATTTAAACCTGGTTATTGGTTACAAAATATAGGTTTGGCTCTCTAAATCGGCGAGTCATACTAAAATCCAATTCGGGTTCATCATTTGGTTCGGTTTCGTAATTAATCCCGGTTCTTAGATTACGTGTTGATCACATGCTCTGTTTTGTTTAAGAAGGACATTTTTCAATTTTGGAGCGATTGGCTTAAAATATTGTTTCAATATTAATCATATAATTTGATCCATAATTTAAGACTGGTTCGTGAGCTAAGTGTTAACCAGTAGAGATCACAGTCGCCACACCAACGGCCACATCAGCCCACATCTTCTTTATCAGGTTGAATGTGAACCAACAAAACATATAAAAGTAGACGAAACAAACGTGGATGTGAGTCACATGTCGATTCCTTGGTTCCAACTCATCCTCTGCCGCCATGACACACTTTCTCTCTCTCTCTAAGAAATGATTTAGGTGTTTTACCACGTAGTCAATTAACTAAAGTGTACACTACCGCAATCGTAACGGTTGTCAATGCAGTACTTTAGGATTGAATCCACATAGACCAATGTTACACTACAATTCTCACATTTATGAAACTAAGCTAAGACAAGAATATAGTTGATTTTGGAAAAGTAACGAAATCAATTATATCGATGTAAATTCAATAAAGGAAAAACGTTAGGTCAAAAGTTTATTCTCGGGAATCCAGAGATCACGAATCAGACAACTATTCAGGGGGCAACTAAACACAAGTTTCAAACTCAAACATAAAAGTCTAACCAATCCACTTTCGTGGCATTGAATACTAAACCTAGCAATCTAAAATCCTAACTTCCGTTGACCTAGAATTCTAGATCATCATTAATGAGAAGGTTCAATATGTTCACGAATCGCCTTAACATCAACTTCCGCATGCTAAGGACAATTCGCTCGCTTAAGTTCTTTCTAGAAACCTACGACACTTCCGTGTGATAGATTAAGCCCTAGTTCATAGACTAAGCGGTTAACTTAAGCCTAAACAATAAATACAACAATAAGCGAAAACCACAAAAGATAAATCCCTATCTATGTCTAATTCAATGGTTCATGGATCCCCTTGAAACCCTAAACCTAAATATGAGACTACTCGGACATGACAATGGAGAACAAGCAAGAAGATAGAGAGAAACTCATAATAATAATGAAAGATATGAAAGGGTTTAGAATTCTTCTCAATAGTTGCAGAGATTCTTCTTCTTGCTTACAAAATCAATGACCAAAAACTGAGTAGAATAGAGAGCCGTCCAAGGAGATATAGCCTAAAAAGTGGCTGAAAACAAAGTATATATAGTGTTCTGGGCGAATTACGTCAGAATAGGCAGTTTCCGGGGCAAAACCGGAAAGTCAGAAATTTCTTTTTCCTTCTCGCAGGCTTGCATCGATCGATTTTGGTTCTTCTGTGCATGGTCCTTGCATCGATCGATTCTGGCTCTTCGGAGGGTGTTGCATCGATCGATGCCAATTGTGCATCGACCAATTTTGGTTCTTCTGGGCATGCTCCATCAATCGATGCACATGTAGCATCGATCGATTTTGATTCTTCTGATGATGTTGCATCGATCGACGCCAATTGTGCGTCGATCAATTCTGGCTCTTTGGGGCATGCTCCAACGATCGATGCACTCCTTGCATCGATCGATTATGCTATTTTTGTACCGTTCAATGCATTTTTGCCCACGTAACTTCAATTTCTTCCGTAAACACCTTTTTACCTGAGATAACTGAATAAAAGACTCTAAAAACGGACTTTGACTCGATAAAATACTCAAAAGAAACACCAAAACATGTGTTAGAAAACGTTAAAAACCAAGCATATCAATTCTCCCAGACTTAGTCTTTTGCTTGTCCTCAAGCAAACAGAAAACTAAGCAAAACGAAAAGGTTTGAAAAACAACGGAGACTCACATTTCCTTTAGAACTCTGCAAAGACCGTTACCTTAGTAATCCACGTATTGCCAAACTAGCTCTAGATCGAACCACCACGTACTTCTCTGCAAGCTTCGCAGCCTCCCAAATTCAACTCATTATTTCGCGGAATAATCAAAAAGCCATCACCTTCTAGACTCTTTCCCTTTCGATATCTTGACAAGACAACAACACAACCTTTGGTACTTTTTCTCTCCCCCAGACTTATTCTTTTCTCATTTTCTTTCCGTAGGGTTAATGGCGGATGGAACGCGAGTATTGATGGTTTTTGCCACCGAATCCCCGATTCATTTTAGTGCCACCCTTTTATTCTAAGGTGTAGGTGAATACTGGTATCTCTGGAAATTTTCCTAACCTCACTTCCGACCTTAGTGTGATCATCTCTTTCGAGGTAAGATAATGGGATCGATGGAAATTTTCCTAGCCCTATTCCCGAAAGAAAATCATTTCATCCTTTCTGCTTTTTATATTCAATAAGGGAGAGGAGTACCATATTTTTACACATGTTATCTTGTCATATACGAATGAAGAGTCAAGCTCTGAAGACGCCAATCGCGATGATGAGGTAAAATGAAGAGCTCAGAAACTAGCTCAAGCATTTTGATTTTCTCGGAAACATGGATGCCTCTGTTTGAGTGGTCAGCCTTTAGATTTTTCATTAGTCTGATCTAGAACTAGCCATGCGACAATGGTCACTTAGATGCAAAATTATTTAAGAGTTCAAAGGTCGTGATCATAATCTCCAACAAGTTTTGACTCAATAAAACAAAATGACTCAAGGAAAACATCAAAATGACTCAAAAGGAAAAACAAATGAAAGAAATAGCATTAGTAACGATAGAGACCCTCCTGCAGACTTACTTCACACCGTCTCGGTGTGAAAATGAATCAAGGAGAAGGCCAAACAGACTCAAGAAAAATATAAAATGATAGAAAAGAAAACGTACCAGTGGGTTGCCTCCCACCAAACGCTTGTTTATAGTCGTTAGCTTGACTGGATAGCGTCTTAATCGTGAGATGGGTCACCAAGGGGAAAGCTTTCGTCCCCATCGATCTCTACGTCAGCGAGGTATGGTTTTAGGCGTTGACCATTAACCACAAACTCGTCTCCTGTAGTCCTCAGCAACACCACATCTCTGTACGGTCTCACTTCCTTGGTTGTGAAAGGTACGAACCATCTCGATCTCAGCTTCCCTGGAAAAAAGTTTGAGGCGAGAGTTGAAAAGAAATACCTGATCATTTGCAGCGAAGTTCCTGGGAATGATCATTTTGTCATGATAGGTCTAGGTCTTCTCCTTGTAAATCTTCGAGCTCTCATAGGCCATGTGACTAATCTCTTCCAGCTCGTGCAATTGCATCGTCCGTCTTTCAGAGGCGGGTTTTATGTCAAAGTTCAGCAACTTCACAGGCCATGTTGCCTTGTACTCGAGCTCTACAGGAAGGTGGCACGATTTTCCATAGACAAGATGGAATGGTGTCGTGCCCAAAGGTGTCTTGTAGGCAGTCCTGTACGCCCAAAGAGCGTCATCCAGCTTTGTAGCCCAATATTTCCTCGTTGTGTTCACGGTCTTCTGTAGGATACCTTTGATCGCTCTGTTTAAAATTTTGACATATCCACTCGTCTGTGGGTGGTAAGGAGTGGCTACCTTATGCTTGACTCCATGATTTTTAAAGAGCCCTTCAAAGACTTTGTTGATGAAATGAGACCCACCATCGCTTATCACCACTCTAGGCACACTGAACCTAGGAAAAATCACATATTTGAACATCTTTGGCATCATTCGTTGGGCTGGCCAACGCTTCCACCCATTTAGACACATAGTCGACTGCAACGAGGATGTATTAATTTCCATAAAAGGATGGAAAAGGGCCCAATAAATCAATACCCCACACATCGAACACTTCAACCTCCAAGATGAAATTTTGTGGTATTTTGTTCCTCTTACTAATATTTCCCTGCCTGTGACATGAATCACATTTGGAGATGAAGGCATGTGCATCGCGAAACATTGTTGGCCACCAGAAATCGGCTTGCAGAGGCTTGGACACTGTCTTGAACGTGGCAAAGTCCCCAACGTATTTCGAACTATGACAATGGAAAAGAATGCCAGGGATTTCTTCTTCCGAAACACATCTCCAAAAGACACCATCGGAGCACTGCTTGTATAGGTATACCCATTAAATCTGAAAAATCAAAACCCCAAACATAATCCACATTATTATAATGATAACTCATAGGTGTACAGTTAAATAAAGAATGTCACAAAAATATAAGCATTTGTACCAATAGGAAGACCATGATCCGTTTTCCCTTTAAGAACTTACGTAAAAGTTGACAACACTATCTCGCTTTCAACTGGTCTTGGGTCTGTATAAGCGATGCGAGTGTTCTCACATAACTTAATACACAAACCAAGTGACGTGTTGGGTTCTGTTAATGGATCCTCACAGACAACAACATCTTTGATGCTCTTCCATTCACCCTCTTCCATTTTTCTACCGTATTTTTTCATTAGATCCGGGTGATGAATAGAAGCCTGTATAGTTTCACCCTAAATGAGAGAAATCAAAGTAGTTATACAGCTAAATCGTGAATATAATGTAGGCTTTCTAACAAAAAAAACATAAGAATAATGAACTAACCTGCTCATCCATGAGCAAAAACTGCAAAGACTCATGACCTACTGAACTGCATTCCACCCATTTCTTTAACACTTTGACTCTAATACTCCAATTAGTTCTTCTTTCATGCAAATCAACAAGGATGTTGTAGGAAGCCATAAAAGGTTAAAGACTTTTTTGAACAAAACATAATAGAATTAAGTAAGAGATTTCGTTAATCTAAGATCCCTCTCTGTAAATATTGTTTGTTTCCTTTAGAACACAACCGATTTTTCAATGAATAAGGCTTTGGTATCTGCAATAACTCTCAATATGAAAAGCAAGATTGAAATGGATGCTCAATGCATGGAAAAATAAATTCTTGCAGCTTTTCATTCAAAGCAATAATAGTTACCATGACCAAAATAAATTGTAACAGTTTGAAATGACAAAACAATAAAAAATATAATCTATTAAATTTAATTCGAATTTTCTCAAAAAGATTTGATTACATAATATAAAAAATTCGTGTGTAACGCCAAAAAATCGAATTCCAATCACCTACATGATAATTTTGGATAACTTTATGGCCCATTTTTGTGGTTAACACAAATCACTTATAAGACCCATTTAGTTATAACCGACTCAATTCGTTTTGTCATGGATTCAATGGCCTAGTAACTTAACTATTCGCATAGCCCGATGAAACGTTTTGGTTTTCCAATACACGATAATTCGTATAATTCAAACCGTTTTGGGTCTCCAATACACGATAATAGATCCATGTTTAACATTTCGAGATATACCATTCGTTTTATTTTTTATTGTCTCTCGTAATAAAAAAACATGTCGCAGATTTCACTAATCGCAAATTTAGATTCTTCCAGAATTTATTGGACTCTTAGAGTCAAGGTTCTGCGAGAATGGCTAACCATGTCTCATGCAGATGTCAAACGATTGGATCTGATTTTGGGCGATGAACATGTAAGTAAAGATAATATACAACAAATTCGAACGTATTTTAATTATTATCTATTATTTATATTTTATAGTGTTATATATTTTCATTGTTTCAAAATTGAAGCGACAGTGGATATAGGACTGACTAAACATTTTTACTCGATTTTTTATGAAGGGAGGTGGAATACAATAAATAATTTTGATGTTGTTCCTGATATTGGTTCGATTAGTAACACTGTTATCAATTGGAAAATAAAGATTAATGATCATATATCTGTAACAGCATCTTATCCATTAAGTGATGATCACATGATTATTTTTTGTCCACTGGCAAAAATTGTAAACGCAAAAATTGATGATAGTTCTCCTATAGGTAATTTTTAATCTGTATTTGATTGGTATTGTATATTTATATTATAATTTATCGCTTTGTTTTATTGATGTTTCTTTGCCTACCTAGATGTCATTGGAGAAGTTTGTGATGTTGGTAGTCTCACTACGTTTATAGATGATCCGTAAGAGGATATATTTGGTTCACTGGCATGAAGAATAGAATTTTGGATCAGAGACGTGGAGTAAGTCAGACTCTATTTTATTGAGATCATCAGATTTTTATTTGTTGTTATTTTGTCGATTAGCTATCTTATGATTGTTTGTATAATTTTTTTGCTATACTACAGTCAAATGCGTTGCATACGGTAGAACTGCAACCGGATTCGCAAAAAAATGGGCATTATATGGGAATTATAAAACAGTATTGGTTTTGAGGTTCTGGCATGCGAAGTATTTATCAGAATATAAGAACTATAATAATCATGGTTTGATTCGAGTATATTAGTTTTGAGATATATTAAAACTTTAATTACCAATTGATATGTGAAGTGATCGTAACAGATGGAGGAGTTTGTTCTCAGTTTTTATTTGATCCTGAAATAGAAGAAATATCAAAATATAAGAGATTGTTCTTAAATTAATACTTTTAAATTTTATATAACTTATTGTCTTATTCAATATATAATTCTAACATTTAGAATGGTTTTGTTCTGTTACAGGATGCAGTTTTATGATGAAATTCACCAGTGAACTAAAACAGGGACTGTGTAATCCATACTTTTTTTTTGTCTATGTAATAGTTACTAAACTGATATTGGTGGTTTATTTTATATTTTTCATTTTTCTCTTTCGTTTTTATCATATAAGCGAAATTAGTTTTCTCTTGTCCTTAAAATTTATGTTAAATAGTAAAATGATAATTACATTAGATAAACGAATTCAAACCAATAAAATTAAAAAAAATAAAAATAAAACCAATGTGTTGCAATGAGATATGAAAGACGAAAGATTGTTCAGAGGAATTAACATCTTCCGGGAGATTATTTTAAAAAGACAAATCGAACAAAACCTTATCGTCACAAATCATAAAAGACAATAGAAAAACATCTGTAATAAAACGGGCATCACGAACTAAAACTCCCAGATCGAAGAATCGATTCACGCATATGATGAACTTCTGGAAAGGAAGGATTCAATAATATCTGAGTAAAATCGTACGCTGTCATAGCTGCCCAATAACTCCCAAAGTGCGCGATCCTAGCAAATCTAATAACACAAATGTTGATTTCATGTCCACTCAGAACCAAAGAAGCCTTCAACTTCGATGCATAATCCTTACGCATGAAGACTTGTAAACGTACGTCACTAAAAAAAAAAAAAAAATCAGACAAACATGAACATAACGGCGTCAACAAATAACAATTAAAGCAAGGAACATACTTCTCGTTTCGAAGTTCCACATAGACATTCCCCCAATACTTCCAATGATCAAACGATTGATTTAGAGAAGTAAATGTTCCAATCTCCGCAACATGTCCAATTAAATCTAACGAAAACACATTGGGTTTAAAACAACATCTAAGGTTAGAATGTTATAGCCTATTTTCTAAATAAAAACAAATGAGAGACAAACCCACCTACACAAAAGTGGAGATCTCGGAGTCCACTGTGTATATCCTCAAATCCAGAAAAAGCGAAATAATTATCTTCAGTGTTAGTAACTTTGACTAAAAAGGTTTGGGTATTCCACACGATTCGATAATCATGCAAAGTTAATCTCAAATCGCCGCTCGCAGCCTCAAGACCAAATCGATAAACGAAAATAGAGTCTCCCTCAGATATTTTAGATGAAAAGCCATCCACATACTCACTTGATATTGAGGCTTGTATTCTATCCCCCTACAGAAAAGGAAAAATTTTGTTTTATAAAAAAATAACAATATATATAGAGAAACGACAGGCAAGAAATAGCTAAACAACCATTGTATCAACCAAAATTAATTCCAAAGATCCATCGAATCCAGTACTTTAACTCGAATACGCGAAAAATAACCTGGAGGCTTCAAATCATGAACATAGGTAAAAACTATCTTATCGAGATTCATTACACCAGAATTTCCCAAAGTCATATATAGTCAATGAAAAACTATATAAAGAGAGACCAAACAAATTTTTCAAACTGTGAATTTATAATTCCTTTCAAAATTAAACACATTTTATTTAAAAAAATATTTTGTTGCATTCGGGATATTGACTTGTTAGGAAATAAATCTAAATTGTAAAAAAATTCCATATATTTTCCATGTCAAGATATTTACGAAAAGATATGTTTCCATAAACATTATATCCTTTTATGTCACATTTAAATAACTTATCTTAAAGAGTAATTTAATATATATTTATATTTTTTCAAAGCTATCACAAAGACGAAATCCCTAATGGCCAATCAGATAAGAGGAAATCTTTAAATCTTACCAACAAACCAATTTGTACAGATTATGATGCCGATTGAAGGAAGAATTGAAATCCTCAAATCTCTCTCCTTCGCGCTTATGTGGCTTGTTATCTTTTTTCGTGATCAAAATCTTCAGACCTGCTCTGGATGTAACCCTTGAAACAGCAACATACAGCTGGCCATGAGTAAAAACTGGTTTTCGTAGGTACAAGCCAACCTTTGCAAGTGTTTGTCCTTAGCTCTTGTTAATCGTCATAGCAAAAGCTAAAGTGATTGGAAACTGTTTGCGTCTCATCTGCGAGAGAGAGAAATATCCTACGAATAAGAACTTTTTGGCCAACTTTATCACCATTTTTTACCTTAGCTTCAATAACATAATTAGCCATCTGAGTAATAAATAGTCTTGTCCCATTACACAGACCATTCTTGGGATCGATATTCCTTAACAACATGATAGGGATACCAATCTTCAAACGCAAATTGTGATTAGGTAATTCAGCTACCTTAACTCTATTTAGAAACTCCTCGGTATAGATCATATTACCAGAATCAGGTTTATCACTTGACTCGACGCTCTCAGACGGTACTTCAGATGCATCGTTAATACAGAGTACTCGATCAGACGTATCAATGTTGTCACAACTTAGATAGCTCCTCACCTTACCTAACACGTACATAACAACAATTAACATTTTGAATATTGAACCAAAAAAAAGAATACCTATCAATAACACGAAGCATAACAATAAAAAATTCAAACGTACACGGCAACTGCGAAAGCATGTAGTCATTTATTATTTTTACGTCGTCGTTCCTTGGGCTCAATATCGCCCTATCCTGAAAGAATTTAGAAACAATTTCTTTGAAAAATGAACGTCCATAAACTTCAGCAACGATTGCTTTGATAAGTTATTCGCAGTCTGTGATTAACAAATCCTCGGGAATGTCAATCTCAGCTTCCCCAATATCATTACCATTTATCTTTCCATCACCAATATCCATTTGAAAAAAGCTGCGAGCTCAAGCATCTCACGACTATTATCTCCAGCAATTAACCGCATGTTCTCTGTAAGTCGCAACACTTTGCAACTATACCAAAGAGGCGACGAATTTAAAATAGCCATTAAGATCTCCGTCTTGCCAGCATTAGGGATCACCAGCAAGATTTGTCTGAAGTCTCCTCCAAAGACTATAACTTTACTACCAAAAAGTTCCTTACATTTTAATATGTCACACATCGTTCTATCCAGCGTTTCAAAACAATCTTTGCTCATCATCATTGCCCCGTCCCATATAATGAGTTTAGTTTCACGAATTAAATCCGAAAGATTTGATTTAGATTTGATCGAGCATGTCGTAAATTTATTCACCACAATAGGGATCGCAAACCTCGAGTGGGCAGTCCGACCTCCTTGCAATAGCAAAACAGCAATTACACTCGATGCAACATTAAGAACAACAAGACCTTTCGATCGTAAAGCAACTCCCAATAAACTTCAGAAATAAGTTTTCCCAGTACCTCCAGAACAATAAACAAAAAACAAACCTCCGACATTAGCATTTACAGCGTGTAATATCTCGTCGTACATACGCCTTTGCTCATCCGTTATGGTGACCATCATCTCATGCCTAACCAGCAGATATTCGCGGTCATAGCTTTTTTCATCCCGAATAAGAGGATTACCACGTGTGTCCATAGTGAGATCTTCTGGAAAATGCATTGGAGAAAAATCTTTCAAAAATCTCCCACCGGTACGTAAAAGTAGCTCTAGCTCGGAAAGAGCCAAATCTTTAATCTGATCTACAGATAGTCTCAAACCTACGCAAATTTAGATAAAAAGAATTAATATCACAAACAATATGAATCCTAATATACGAAGGCCAGAAAAATATGTGTCTTACTCCGATTTCTGGTGATATTCATATGATTGTATAACATGTCATCGGATAGAATCTCCCAGGTAGCATCCCAAACTCTAAAAGGAATCACTATGCTATTTGTAGTCAGCATGATTACAAATAACCTACGAATGTATCTCGCAGGCAGCCACAAACCCGATTTTTTTATAGCGTCAATGTATTCTTTGTCATCATCTAATAAGCCATATGCATAGCAAGCTTCTCTGAAGGAAGAATATTGATGTTCTTTAACTGTTTTTTATATCCTCAAAGCTCATTGGACCTTTTACTATATTGAGGAGAAGCCTCAAATAATATGCCTTACCTACAGACATGGGTACGTACGTGATCCTGCCTATAACGATCCCTCTAGACCTTGGTTTCCATGTTCTATTTGGACCATCCCAAACAAACTTCGAAGGAATCTCGGCATAAGTTAGAAGCCTAGCATCTGCATACATCATATTATAATCCATCCAGGCAATAAACTTGGACGTACCAACGGAAACACGATTTATTACTTCATCAGCATGATTATCTTCATTGTATATAACCAATTGTTGATTCGGCAAATGAAATGGGAGTTTCATTACAGATATTGTACGGTAGTGAGTAGGAATAGATAGAATCCTCCACGTAGATTCGCAAGCCGATATATACATATATAAAAGATCGTGAATAAATGAGACAATCGCAGTAAAACTACCTCATTAAACAACAACGTCTTTGCAAAATACATACCTACAAATGAAATGTTTTTTAACTTCGTCGTCCTTATTGTCAGTTGCTACCGTTGGCCAAACATAATCTGAACCTTTGTGAATATACTTGAAAAGATACTTGACTGAACGTGATTGTATACACCACTCCACGTTGATATGAGCGCGATAACGAAGGGTGAGATCTCTATTATACGGGACAACGTAACCGTTGTCACAGTTAAACCCGCTTCTAGTAACAAATCTATTGTCATCCCGCCTCCTGTATATAGGGTACCATATATCATCAATTTTGGTGATTGGACTGAATTGTTTTGGAAAATATTTTGTACACTATCCTTCAGCCATACACACACTCTCCCTGTTGAGAGGGCCACACGGTATGTGCATCATCACATTACCAACAATCTCGTATAAATATGGGTCGAGGACTTTATCAGGAATCTCAGCACAAATTATCTTGTCAATGTCATCACCAGTGGGTTGCTTAAAGTCTGGCCACAAGAAAAGAACTAAGTGAGCATGAGGAAGACCTCTTTTCTGGAATTCGAATGTGTATATAGCTGCCACACAATAAAAATTACAAAAAATCACGTTAAACCATGCTTCCCAAATACACCAAACGAAAATTCATTTTTAGTTTAAAAGAGCATACCAGCACTTACGACCCCCAACTCATCCTTTTTCGTCAAGTTATAGATGAGGTAATCCAGTTTCGTCTTGAACACTCGACAACATATATCTGGTCTTTCTTCCTGCTTCAAATTGTGTCTTTGTAGATGCCTAGTAATCTCAGGGCACTTTGGATTGCACGTAAACGTTATAAATAGATCAGGGAAACCAAAGTGTTTGCACGTGGTCATCGCATCTAGATAATATTGCAACATATATCTTGTACCCCCAGTATAAGAAGAATGTATACAAATCCTCCTACAATGTTCGGAGAGATCAGTGTCACCTTAATCAACTGTTTTCTTTATTTTATCAAAATTTTCAGAATGAAGTTTATTCTGATTCAGCCACACATAACGTAGTCTATTAGTCTCGATCATCGTGAACAAATCCACTAAAAACTGATGATATAATCCCTCTGACATCGGGATGATCGATGATTCTCCCAACCTCTCTTATATGCGAAAAGCAAAGAACTCTCGCATAGAAATCTGTAACTTTTTCCTTCCACCAGTGTCTACAAATCCAATGTCAATACCAAGTCTAAAACCATCTTCACCGTAAAGAAACAACAATGGATATTGTAAGGGCAAATAAGCTGGATGTAATTCACTGATCATTTTCAGCTTTCCAGTTCTACTCTCAATAGTAATGTCGCGTGTATCCATCCTGATATTAATTTTACTTTTTATGATAAAATTAATTTTGTTTCTTTTTTTTATTAATTCTTGATTTTAGCATAATTTTACTTTTTTTTTTACTAATTTATCTTTTAAGATTATGAATTAATTATAAATTTTTGTTTTATTGTTAAAATTATGCGGCAAAATCTAGTTGATTTTTTTTGTAGATATATCAAAATATAATCGAATAACTTAATATGTATCATAATTATATGAATGAATTACTAATTTTGAACATTCAACTTTATAGATTAAGATAACTGGATCGAATCATATATTAATTGGAAAAACAAAGTTTTTACTTATTACCCATATCCAGATTTGGATCCGCGGATCCACGACTTGTTGTATTATCCAGGAACCCGGATACTCTCTTTCGGAGGAGATCCAACCGGAACAATGGCTCAAATGCCACAATTTCTTAAAAAAATATCCCAAATGACACTCTTATTTTTATATTCTTAATAAACATTTATATTTAAATCGAAAATAAATTAAAAACCCAAATGAAAAATTGAGAATTACAATCCAACCAGTTGGATCCGACCCAAACTCATGCTAATTTAGTTTATTCAAATTTGAAAATCAAAAAAAAAAAAAATCTCCCCCTTCGCCATGCGAGACCATCGCTCTCCCCTGCCCTAACTCAAACTTCCGATCAATTTCGACAACGGAATCCGACAAGAGCGAGCCGGAGAACTCCCAACTCCGGTTTCCTCGCCGTTCTGGTCTTCGATTTCGTTGATTCCTCGCCGGGAGAACTCCGAAATCTGGTGTCTCGCTCTCTCTACCCACACGATTCTTCGTATCAAAACCGTAAGTTTTCTCTTCCCTTCATCTCTCGAGCCTTGTTTTTGTTACTTAGACTTGTCAATAGGTCACGGAATCAAAATGCTAGTTCCAATTCTTTAGTTTTCGATGCCTAACTTCCTTTCGGTTTTGATATGAAAGTGTTCTAGAATTAGTTTGGATTCTTCACAAATGGTATGTGGATGTGTTGTCTAACTTAGTTCGGAATTGGTTGTTTTAGGAATGGCTCGTGTATGGGTCGGTGAGAAGGAATTTGATTCCACAGGAGAGGATAAGTATCCCGTAGAAGCAACTATAGAAGGAGAAGCAATAGATTGTCCTGAAACCGACCCGAAAGTGACAGTTAATGAAGAAGAAGAAATGAATAAATAGCAATCAGTTGAAGAAAACGTGGATGGAGGGAAAGTAGAGGAATAAAAGGGGGATGAAAGGGAAGAAACAATTGCTGAGGAGGAAGAAAACGTTGCTGAAAGCGTTGAAGAAAACATTGTTGCCGCAGGGGAAGACAATGTTGTGGAGGAAGAGGGAAAAGAGGAGAAGAGGAAAAAGAGGAAGAGGAGAAAGAGGAAGAAAACCGTGAAGAGGAGGAGGACAAAGAGGAAGAAAATCGTGTAGAAGAAGAGGAAAAAGAGGAAGAGGAAGAAAGAGTTGCAAACATTGAAGAAGGGGGAGATGATTTCCTTGTTGTGTTTGGGGTGAGGGACTTGATGATTTCCTTGTTGTGTTTAACTTTGTTTATTTTTTTATGCAGCTGAGGAAGAGGGTGGTCAGAAAGAGAAGAAAGGAAAAGGAAAGAAAGAGAAGAAGACACTACAAGAAAACAGGTTTTTTACTACTGCAAAAACAGCCGGAAATCAGTAGCAAAACACCCTGTTACGACTGATTTCCTACTGATTTCTGCTGTAGGTAAAGGTCTCGTCGCAAATAAAATCAGTAGCAATTTTGCTACTGATTTACGACTGGTATTAGGCGGTCACTATTCAGTCGCTAATCAGTAGCAAAATTTTACGACTGATTAATGACTGAATAGTGACTTAATTTTGCTACTACAGCCATAGTCGCTAATCAGTAGCAAAATTTTACGACTGATTAATGACTTAATTTTGCTACTACAGTCGTAGTCGGTAATCAGTCGTAAAATTTAACTACTTAATTGCGACTGATTACCTACTATTGCAGCTACTAATTTACGACTGATCTGAGCATCGATTTTGCGTTTTTTGGCATTGTTTACGACGGTTTGCCGACTATTTTACGACTGATTTGTCTTTGTTTTTACGACTGATTTGCTACTGAATACATACTACTAGATTTTTGAATTCTTGATTTGGTTTAGCTTTGTTTGATTTTGTTTATTTACTAATTGGTTTGTTAATTTTAATTTAAACATGACTCTAAATAAAAGTAAAGTAAAACAAATGAAGAACACAAATCCATACACCAAAAAACCGAAATTACAAAGTAACATAAGTTTCAAGTTCTAAAACAAAATGGAAAGGCAACTCCCATTTGCAAAATATAACATCAATTTAAAGTTTCAAGTGATATAAAGAAGGGAGAAAGAAGTTAGCTAAATCAGTGGAGAGGAGAGGATGGACCATCAGCATCAGTTTCTTGGGCAAGGAATGCGAGGAATCGGTTGTCGGTTTTCAAGAACTTGTTTACAATCGCAAGCTCGGCGGTCTGGGCCTTTTTAGCAGCTGCAAGTCGAGCATTCTCTGCTTCTTGCTGGGCGATATGAGCAGCTTGTTCCTCCAATTTCCTTTGAGCCGCTTCAAGTTGTTGTTGCATCTACTGGAAAGAAGCAGAGGTTTCCAGGTGTTTTCCCTTTCCCTTGAGCTGATTCTTGAGGCTTCCAATGCCAAACAGGTCTCCTCTATCGTTTGTGAACGTAGACTGCCAAAATAAAAGAAAGAAAATTAATACCAAACACTATATCATCAATCAAAATCCAAAACATAACAAATTAGTGAAGGAAGCACTTAACCTGAATAAAAACCTCGTTATCCTCTTCAATGGATAGCGCTGGATGACGACCATCAGAAATCTATGTGGTCCCAGACTCGAGGTTAGACAACTTCTCTTGCTTTTTCTGCATATAGAGCTCAGCAACTTGCTCTGCTTTTTTATCTGCAAAGGTTCCATCTTTCTTCGTATTAGCCCTGATGAAAACCTCACCGAAAATCACTGGTCTGCCTAATTCCTCAACCTCATATGGAAAAATTATAACCAGTAAACTAACTCAGTCAACGAAAATGCAACAGTCAATCAACACTCAATCAGATTTAAACTTGAATGCAACACTCAATTAGATTTAAACCAACTCAGTCAACTTGAAAAGCAATAACAAAATACCACCATATATCACAGATTGAAGCAAACTTATAGTTTCAAGTGACTTACCATTTCTTGTTCGATTTGTCGGTAAGACTTCTGTCCAGAGGCGTGTTTGTGAGGCCTGAGACCTTTACGTTGAGACATCCGAGCTGCTGAGGTCGTTGCACTCTTTGTTATTTGTTCATCAGTGCTCCAATGTGCTTTCATTTCTTCCTATATCTTATCAGTGATCCATCTAGGTTGGTCATCATTACTCCTTGCAGTGCTCACCATGTCTTTCAAGCGAAGTTGAAGTATGGCTTCGAAATGCCCCTGAACCAAACCTGTTAAAGATGGATCCCATCTGTGTTTTTTCTACAAACAAAAGAGAAAGATTGGTGTTAGTCTATATAAAGCACATACACGTATTACACAGAAGTTAGGTGTTACATGGGAGAGAATGTTACCGCGAATTCAACGAACCATCGTTCTACAATTTCCCTAGGCACACAGGATAAACTGTAGTAGAGGCCATCAAACTTATTAGTGAAACACTTTGTAACTTGCCTGGTCAGTGAGGATCGATCAAAACCAAACCTACAAAAACAGAAAAAAGCTTTAGATTATCTTTAATGAAAGTAAGAGTTAAGAGAGAAACTGTTAACAGAATGTAAAGAAACTCAAGAGAAAGTATGAACAGTTGTATTAAGATAAACATTTCACAGAAAAATGTTAGCTAAGTTTTAAAGTTTCACTAAGCAAAACGTTTATGTCTTCACCTTGCCATCTATTTAGAGAGGGGAGCCTTAAGATATCAAGCCAAAGGTTAGTTTAGTGAGTTACATTTATACTACATATACTATCAAACGTATAAGTTGTTAGTAAATTTCTAGAGTATCATAATGTTTACGAAACATAAACAAATTAAAATGGGTCAGCGGTATTAATATTTTGATTTCTTTTTGTTGCGTGAATTCATGTCTCAACGCAATAAACAAAAGCACAAACAAAGAAAGCAAGAAATTACCATGTTGAATTAGGCTGGACGAGGTCGGGATCGAGGATGGTGATTTGCTTCGGCCTTGGCGCAAGTAGCAGCAAGTTCAGAACCTCCATCTGGTCTTGGGAGAGATTAGGCTCTATCGGAGCTTCGACATCAGAGAAACCTTCAGATGCTTCTTCTACTGGGTTGTGGGAATTTTGGGCTTGAGAACTGTGATGAGATTGATCTGCTAGATATGGAGGCGATTGAGATTGTTGATCTTGAGGCATTGCAGATGGATGTTGTTGACTCGATTGAGCTGGGCGTTGCTGATCTTGAACCGTTGGAGCTGCTCGATTCGCAGAATAAACAGGTGCTCGAGTTTGAACCCCTGGAGATGCTCCAGAAGGTGGAGCGGGTGGATTTGTAGACGATGCACGAAGTGGAGGTTGAGCAGAATGAGATAATCCATAATGTGGATTTGCAGACGATGGAGCGGGTGGATTCGCAGACGAAGCACGCAGTGGAGTATTTGAGCTCGGAAAGAGCGTCCTCAGTGGAGGGTAATCTTTCACAGACGAACGATTGTTGTTGGGGAGAACCGGCGGGACAGTTTCTAATGTCGGTTTTGGAGCGAAATCATACCGAGTGGGTAGATTGGCCGGTCTGACTCTCGACGTTGTTGGTTTCACTAGAAGTCGCTTCCTCTTTCCACCCATCGCAACAGGAGACGATGAATTAGGGTTTTCGAGAGAGAAGCGAGGAATATGAGAGTGTATTAGGGTTTGTTTTTTGGGAGAAAAATGTCTGTGGAAGAGATTGTATTAGAGAGAGAAGTGAGGATCGGATAGTGAGATAGACCGAGCTTCGATGAAGGAGATAATCGTTTGTATGGTTTGATTTCTGGAAATCTAGCCACATAATCGAGGAAGACGACGCGATTAGGGTTTACGCGAAAGCTAAGAGAAAAGAGAGAAGAAATGAAGACGAAGACGATTTTGTTTTCGAGTTGAAAACAAAATTGGGCCAAAAAATTTGGGCCAAAAATTTTCCCGGGTGAATTGAGTCGAAATTTTTGTTTTTTTTTTGCCCAATTAGTAGGTATTTAGTAGCAAATTTTTATTAATAATTTTTCATAATTAACCTTAAATAACATTATAATACACAAATAATTTTAATTTCTTCATAATTAACCACAAATATTATATTAAAACATTAAATAAGTTTAATTTTTTCATAATTAACCTAATTTGATCTTGAAATAATAAGTTCCGCATCGCCGACATCGTAATCGAGGTTTACTCCTGGTACTGAATTCTCGACTACGAGATCTTCAATTGTAGTCAGCATTACATGATCATCAGTTTCCCCTCGGGTTTAGGCCGGTTTAGGATTTAGTGTTTCTTGTTAACAAAAACATCTTTTGAAACAAATCAACAACTTCCCCTATGAATCAAATCTTACGAACACCAAGTTTTAAAACTCTAATTGCGACAAATGAAAGTTATTGAGCAAGTAAGACGTTGAGATAACATGGGTTTAGGGTTTAAGCTGGTTTAGGGTTTAGCATTTAGGGTTTAAATTTAGGGTTTGGGGTTAGGGTTTAGGGTTTAGGGTTTAGTGTTTTTTGTTAACAAAACCATCTTTTGAAACTAATCAACAATTTCTCCTATGAATCAAATCTTACGAACACCAAGTTTTAGAACTCTTATTGCGACAAATGCAAGTTATTGAGCAAGTTAGACGTTGAGATAACATGGGTTAAGGGTTTAGGCTGGTTTAGGGTTTAAGGTTTAGCGTTTACGGTTTAGGTTTAGAGTTTGGGTTTAGGGTTTAGTGTTTAGTGTTTCTTGTTAACAAAACCATCTTTTGAAACTAATCAACAATTTCCCCTATGAATCAAATCTTACGAACACCATGTTTTAAAACTCTAATTGCGACAAATGCAAGTTATTGAGCAAGTTAGACGTTGAGATAACATGGGTTTAGGGTTTAGGGTTTAGGGATTATGATCTGATTCCAGACCCGATTAAATTTAAAAAAGTTGGGTTTGAGAATAACCAATCATTAACCAATTTAAGACCCGAATAGGATCCGATTCCAAACCCGATTAAAATAAAAAAATGGGTTTGAGAATAACCCCGCACCACGAGACTCGAACCCTCGTCTGATGTGTGGTGCGTGTTACCGCTAGGCTAGGTAACTCATTCGGGATTTATTCAACAACGCTTTTATTTATCAAACTCTTTCCTTTTGTTATTCAACAACGCTTTTATTTATCTAACTCTTTCTATTTGTCTTCATTAACTCGCGAAACCCTGAATTCTCTTTGTCATAAAATCATTTTGTTTTAAAATCCCCAAATCGAAGCAAGGTAAGAACCCAAAATCGCAAAACCCTGAAAAATCCACTCTCTATATCTTGTTTTCGTCTATGATTCAACATGGGTGACTCTTCTGGAAGTTCGAGTGAAACATCAAGGGGTCTTTGGGGAAGAGGAAAAGTATTTGGCTTTCCAAAAATGTGTTGGTGTGGGCAGAGAATCGTGTCCAAAATTGCACGATCTGAACCGAATCCATTCCGGCGATACTACCGGTGTGGTTATGCTGCACAACTCAAGGTGAGCATTGGTTTAGATATAATGTATATGTTTTCAGATTTGCAATTATTTATGGTGGTCTTGATAAAATGGGAAAATGAGTTTGATTGATCATGTTTTATGCAGCTAAAGAATGATGAGCATGTGTTCAAGTGGGTTAATCAGGCAATTATTGATGAGTTACAACGAGTGGATTGTAGAATTGGATGTCTTGAAACCGAGCTCAAAGAGATGAAGGTGGTGCGTAGGTTAGGGATTGATGAAGATGAGTTTGAGAAGAGGTTTGAGGATCGTTACAATGAAGCCAAATCAAGCTTCCTGAAGTTAGTTATCCTTGTTCTTCTTGGGTGTTTGCTAGCTGTCGTTGTTGGTGGCATAGTTAAGGCTAGTATGATTGTGTAAGTTAGTTGTTCAACTAAGTGGATGATTTTGTAATGTAATGTGGGTGGTTTTCCTTCTCATTCCTATCTGTACATATCAGTTGCATTTGCCCAGATGTTGAAGGCTATAAGTAAGAAGACCTGACTGTTCTTGCTCTCATTTCCTCATAAGTCGTCTACTTCTTATATCTTAATGAGCTGGACTCTGGATACTGATATAAATTATACTTGCAGTGCATGTTGATGTGTTTGTCCGTGGAGTAGCTTTTGGACTTGAAATGATGAGTTGCGGAATGCTTTTGATAATGTCTATCATAAGTGTCGGTGTTTTAGTGGCCTCTTATGGGGAATTAAATATCAACTCGATCGGAGTGGTTTACCAAATGGGTGGTGTCGTTGGAGAAGCCCTACATCTTGAAGATGTCCTCATTAAACTTCATTTTTTTTGTTTAAGTTAATATTTCGGCAGCTTAATTAGAGCAAGATTGTGTTGTTTTTGCTGAATAATAAAAACTTTTCATATTTATTAGCCAAAGTCCGACCCTTGCAAACTAATGATATCATCACATTTTGCATCATTCTAGCATGCGTTTCATATAGGTTTAGGTCCATTTACATGTAATTCATGATACTTCTTTAGCATTTAGGTCATTTTAGGAGTCTAGTGTGTCTGCATTAGAGTCTAGAGAGTCCGTGCATGTTTCGGATGTGTTTTCAGGAAAAAAGCCAGCTCGACACCCAGCATCGATCGATACCCGATGTATCACCGCCGAGTATCGATCGATACCGAGAGGCAATACCGATGCTCCTGCTCGGTATCACAGCTCGGTACGGCCACAGGGAGACCCGGGGGAAAAAGCCTTAACACCGAGCAACGGTACCGAGGTGTGTCCTCGGTATCGACCGAAGACCAAAGCCAAAAACACCCAGTATCGATCGATACCCCTCGGTATCGATCGATACCAAAAGCTTCAGGAGATNGATCACAGGGTCGTACCACTTACACTTAAAAAGTTTGATTCTCAAATTAACCACCCCCTCATACTCGAGTTCTATGATATCAGTTAAGATACCGTGGAAATCAGCTCTGTCAGCTGCATTACTGTAATTCTCTCCAGTAACACATACACCATAGTTACATGTCTTTCTTCCCGCGCTGTGATTCTTGGTATGAAACAAATATCCTCTTGTATAGTAGATGGGCCAAGTTTTGGCCCTTTTCAGGGGTCCATGAATTATGTCGTGCACCCACGTTGGAAACGGAGTTGTGGCCTTCCACTAAGTAACCTGCATATAAAAAGTCAATATAAAATATATTGAAGTACCAATAGTCAAATATCAAAAATTTATAGACATACATATTCTTTGATCCATGAAGGATATTCTTCAGCTCTTTTCGCCAGGATTTCTTTCTCAGAGAGGTCCGGATATTGTGTACTAATATAATCTTCGAAGAAACTATGCAACACCAAAAAAATATATGAGAAGTCGAGTATGGACTATAAAACATTTTAAGTTAAAGCCATTCCAACTTATACCTCTCGAGTGGCTCGAAATAACCACAATTTCGCAAAACATATGCATGTGCGCATCGGTAGTCTTTATCTGGAAGCCAGATTTCCAGTATTTCGCCACTAGGCCGACCTACGTGAGTAAATATATCGGGGACTCCATCGAAATGATATTCGGGGACTTCACCTTCAGCAAATCGCCTTGACCTGACCAAAGTAGTGAAAATCATTTTTTTAAAAGCTACCAGGTTTAGTGAACATGCGAATAGTTATAACTTTTACCTTGATTTCGTTTGTATAGTCGAGGGAAAATAGTGCTCTGTGAAATAAGATACCTCCTCCCTTAGCTATGATTGAACAATCGATCCTGCTGCATATATGTGGTTCTTTGCTTTCCCTTTCAACTTTTTGAAAAACCTTTCAAAATGGTACATCCACATGTATTGCACGGGGCCTCCTAATTCAACTTCGTAGGGGAGATGTATAGGTAGGTGCTCCATCACGTCGAAAAATGATGGTGGAAAGATCTTTTCCAAATTGCATATGATTAAAACTATGTTTTGTTTAAGAATTTGGACGCGACTTTTCTGCAAAGTTCTCGAACATAAGTCACGGAAAAATGCTCCAACCCCTACGATACAAATTGAAACAGCAAATGGTTAATATAAATTACCATAATCATATTTAGGTGATTTATTTTCATGAAATTATAAGTAATTAGTACCTGATAACGCAGTGTGGACGTTCCGGTCTAGTATTTCTGCAAAGATAAATGGAAGTAGCCGCTCCATAAAAACATGGCAGTCATGAATCTTCATCCCAAAAAACTTTTCATTCGCCAGATCAGCACAACTAGCTAAGTCTGAAGCATAACCATCTGGGAATTTTATCGAATTTTTCACACATTCCAATAAGCTTCTTCTGGCTCCGTCTGTCAATGAGTATTCAGGAAAAGGTACCCTCATCATCAATATGTAAGTGTGGCCGAGAACATAATTCTTCTATATCCAATCTTGACGGGATGGTGTCTTTCGATTTACCCTTCACACGCATAAGAGTATTCATGATGTTGTCAAAAAAATTCTTCTCTATATGCATCAGATCGAGATTATGTCGAAGAGTGGGCTCCCTCCAGTACGGCAATTCCCAGAATATGCTTTCTTTGTGCCAGTTATGCTCTTTCCCAAAGCCAGGTTTCTTCTTTTCGTGACCGTTGCCACCAACATCCTCTGTTTTCGGTGGCTTTACACGTTTCAACCGGTATAAATAAATTTGCTCACTGATCAAAGACTCTGGTGGATAGTCTTTCTTAGCGTTTCTCTTCTTCAAAAAGTATTTTGTATTCTTCCTTAGAGGATGATCATGAAGAAGAAATCTTCGGTGACAATCGAACCAACACGTCTTTCTTCCATGCTTAAGATAAAAAGACTGTGTATCTTCCATGCAAATTGGAGAAGACAATTTGCCATGGGTGGTCCATCCTGATGACATGACATACGCCGGAAAGTCGCTTATCGTCCACAACAACACTGATCTTAGTTTAAAATTTTGATTCAACGAGACATCGTATGCATCGACTCCAGTAGACCACAGTTCTTTTAACTCATCAATGAGAGGTCGGAGGGAGATATCGAGACTAGCTCGAGGATGATTTGGCCCAGAATTCATAATTGTTAGAAACAAGTACTTCGTATTCATGCACATACCAGGGGGTAAATTATACGGAGTAAAGATCACGGGCCACAATGAATGATTTTTTGGCATGCCAAATGGATTGAACCCATCTGTACACAATCCAAGATAAACGTTTCGGAGTTCTTCGGCAAACTGGGGATGTTGATCTTGAAAATATTTCCACTCCGCCTCATCAGACGGATGACACATTTCTTCCTCATTTGCTTCGTGCTCGGCGTGCCATCTCATTGCCGCTGCAGTCTTCTCGCTCTGATACATTCTCTTTAATCTGTCAGCAATAGGCATATACCACATACGGCTATATGGTACATTGGTCCTACGGTTTTGCTCGTTAGGCATCCATCTTTTTGAATTACAAAACCGACACTCATCTAACCGATCATCATCTTTCCAGAAGATCATACAATTGTTAATGCAAACATCAATTGCATGACATGGGAGCCCCAAATTGCGCATCAATTTATATGTCTCGTAATGTGAACCGGGTGCCTGGTTTCCTTCTGGTAAATAATCTATCAAGATTCTGCATACCGAATCCACTAACTTTTCACTCATATTATGATATGCCTTATTTTGCATGATTCGAGCAGCTAAGGATAACTGCGAGTGACCTTCACGACAACCATGGTATAATGGAGTATTCGCTCCATCTAACAAGTCGTATAATTTTTTTGAATGATTACGTACCGGTTCTTCTACATTCTGATAACTAACATCCTGATGATAGTAGTTATCAAAACTAACGTTATCACGAAACGCATCATTCACCATATCCACATATCTATCTTCTACTACATTAACCACATATTCACTCCCACTTACATTTGTCCTATCAACATAACTCGTTCCTAAATCCATATCCAGTTCTTCACCATGCTTATACCAAATATAATAATCTGGCATAAATCCTCTACTATACAAATGTCTCAAAATTCTTGTACCCGGGATAAATTTCTCATTCTCGCAAACAAGACAAGGGCAGTGAAACATACCGCGATTTCTCTGCGCTAGAGGCTGACTATTTGCAAGTGCCACGAATTGATCCACCCCCGCTGTGAACTCTGCCGAGAGATTTCCTGTCGCTTCATCGAACCTATTATACATCCACTCCCGGAAATTACCATAATTGTAATTTCCCGACATTCTAAGTTGAGAAACCTTATTCTCTCTTTGATTTATAAACTCTTTTTTTGCTTTGTATTTCTACAATTGTGACAATAAAATTCGAGTTTGGCAAATATATAGAAAATTTCCCGACTGATTCCCTACTGATTACCGACTGCAAATCAAATTAGGTACACCAACCACCAAATGAATTCCACGTGATTTACAACTACTTTTGCTATTGTTTTGCTACTGATTTGCTACTGTTCTACGACCCACCGAATTCAATAGCAAATTAGTCGCTAAAATTACTACTGATTCCCGACTGCAAACTAAATTAGGTACACCAACTACCAAATGAATTCCACGTGAATTATAACTAACTTTTTGCTACTGTTTTGCTTCTGATTTGCTACTGTTCTACAACCCACCGAATTCAGTAGCAAATCAGTCGCTAAAATTACTATTGATTAGCTACTGCATGTTTCCGACTACAATTCAGTCACTAATCAGTCGTAAAACTGCTACTAATTAACGACTGATATTTTTAGTCACTAAATACCTACTGATGTCAAACTGTTTGAAAATAGTCGCAAATCAGTCGGAAATCAATAGCGAAACAGTCGGTAAATTTATCGACTGCCTAATCAGTAGCAAAAACCCTGGTTTGGTGTAGTGAGAAGAGGAAGGCGAAGGAGCCAAGTGGCACTCCAAATACCAACCGTGTAGAAGAAGGGGAGAGTCTGAGTGGCCAAAGACACCGTGCGTTGATGAGGAGAAGAATAATAAGGAGAAGCCTGAGAAGAAGCAAAGAAATAAGTAGGTATTTTTAGTAGTTTGGTTCTTTGGTGTTTAGCATTTTTGTTGGTACTTTGGTCTTTCGTTTTTTGTACTTTGGTATTTTGGTTGTTATGAACACAATACTTATCGTTTTTATTTATTTCAGTATTTGGTACAACTGGTTTAATTAGGTTCAGCTAAGATCATCGCTCTCCTCTCTCTCTCTCTCTCTCTAAATGGAAGAAACGAAAATTGTGAGAAATGAGAGTATGTCGACAAAAGTAAAAGAAAAAAGAGGTTGTCAAAATTAAAAAGAAAATGAGCCAATTGGGGAAAAGAAAGAATATTTTAAATATTAAAAGTATTAAAATCATCCCCACGTGTGTTATAGTATACCTTTGGCGGCTAGATATTTATTAAAGTTGGTGTGGTTTAAGCATAGTTGTCCCCTAGATGTACAGTTGTACACCAAACATCATAGTTGTACTTTTGGCGATATTTGCGTATTTTAAGTTGGACCTTAATATAAATGATTATGTTGTAGTTTGATATATCATGGTTTTTACCCTGTTTAGGCCATGATATAAGTCTTTTTTATAGAGTATTTCTAGTATTTTGTAGTCTTTTAGAGTCTTTTACAGGTCTTAGCACGTTTGGAGGATTATTGGAAGTATTTGAGCTTTCTGGAGCAGTTTGGAGCAGAGCTAAAGATTGTGTTGCTGAGTACCTGTTTTCACGGCCAGTATCGATCGATACCCCCTGGTATCGATCGATACCCATCGCAGCAAGACACGACCCGCGAGTTTTCCAAGACTTGAAGAATTGCAAAAGTGCCCAGAAGTCTTTGATAATTACAAGAAGACCCCAGATCGTGTTTTAGGTTATAAATAGGAGTTTTCAGCCACTTGTTTAGGCTATGCCTTTTTAAGCTTTATTTTACTTTGGTTTTGAGACAAGTCTGATTTCCCTTCGTCCGAGATCAGATCTCAAGAACCCTTTGTTATTATTCTATTGATGATTTATTCAAACATGTCTTTTGATTCAATTGCCATGTCTGAGTAGATCCACCT
>PKML01011060.1:0-36721 GCA_002933935.1 Eutrema yunnanense | reverse complement strand
CTTAGGTTGTGTTCATAGCTAATTCTAGGTTGACGAATCTGGAATTTAGATCTTAGGATAATTGATTAGGCACGACAGTGCAATTAATTACCTGATAGAACCTAAGTGAGCAAATTGATTATTCGCAAAGAAATTTGGTTTAATTGATTTGTGAACATATCAAACCTGTGATTAAAGCTGATTTAGACTTTAGGATTCGCAAAGAGATTTGGAACTCCTAGGATTTAGATTTAGATAATTCTCGCAACGACAGTTGGTTAACTATACTTTAGTGATTTGAGTTCTAGAACTGCGCTAAATCTGAATCCTGTTAGTTAGTTTATCTGCATTCATTGATTTCCTGAGAAAACCCTGAGCCTATATTTTCCTGATTGAATACAACTCTTTTAATTTCTGCACTGTTTTTAATTACATTCATCTGGCTTAGCTTAATTCTATTCTATATAATCTATTGTGCGTTTCTGTGATTTTTCTGTGGTTCGACCCCTAACTATACTATTACAACTGCTTTAGTACTTTAGGGTATTAAATTGAGCATATCATAGTTGTCCACGTGATTTCCCACAGTTATGTACCATTTAGGAGGTTTTCATAAGACAATTAGCACAAAATATTATTTTTCACCTCTTTTCCATCATAAGAGGTGAATATTAACAAAGTTTTCCTTATACTATAAGGAATACTTCATGTGAGAACAAGCATATGTATTAGGAAAACGTTTAATTCATTTTTTATTGATTAATAATCATTTTTTTATGTATTGCGAATCTTTTTACATCTTAATTTACCATTTTTAATATTAGTTGGATATTATATTAATAATTTTGATTGTATAATTATTTTGTTCGTAGTTGTACTATTCTTCAATTTCAGCAGGAACCATCCACTTAGACTCATCCGGGACGACATAAATCGTTCTGTAATATGTCAATGCTCATGTATCAATCAAGTAATATTGGGAATAGAGATCATAGATTTGGATATTTGCGGTTCTCTCATCCTTCCTCATGAGGTTTCTCGTTGCGGCTATTGCGTGGACACACAGATACTTGTCTATATCAAAACTCATGATATTTTTAAGAGTCGGGGTGTCGAATTGACATGGATATTCTTCATGCAAAAGAAATGCTACTAATCGTGGTGTGTCTTTCTGTTTACAACTGCTTGTGCTCTCAGTTATACCATTTGAACCACTTGTCCTATTATCTCTCAGTTATACCATTTGTTCCAGTTGTCCCATGTCTGCAGATTTCCAGATTTGTGATCGATTCTAAATCGGGGTTTCCTCTAAATTTACCACATATTCAAAACCATTCAACAGCTAAATTCGATAAATAACCTATGAAAATAGTTATTCTTCCCATTAAACATGATTACAAACCAAATGTACTACCAAAACAACCAAATTTAATTTCAAATCCCTAAATCTAACAAATCCCCTATCAATGAACTCACCAAACCCGATGGAGAAAGGAGAAGAAACCGACGACAACAAGAAAGGAGAACTCGCCGGAGGAGACGGCGGACGTGGTTGGAACAATGGGGAACAGAGCTGGAGGAGTTCGGTTTGAGCAACAATGGCGAGGAGGAGCGAAGACCGAAGGTAAACTATTTTTTTTTCCTATTTTAATTGCTTTTTTATTTTTCGTTTTAAAAAAAAAATAAACAATAAAAGCATAATCGGCATTCTACATCTTGAGTGGCATGTAGATTAGTACGTGGCATGGCAATTATTTTCTTTGCAAAAGTGGCATCTGAGACATGCGCTCGATCCAACCGGATCACAAATCGAATTTTGATAATTTCCTAGAGAGTAGGGGTGGGCATTCGATTAATTGGTTCGGTTTGGTTCGGGTTTTTCAGTTTTCTGATTTTTTGGTTTTAAAATATTAGGTTCCATTTGGGATTAAATTCTATTTCGGTTCGTTTCGGTTTTTTCGGGTTTTATAAATAATAACCGAATTAGAATCACTTTTGTGTAATTTTGATTATTTCGGATAATACGGTTACCCAATCGGTTAATATGGTATTCGGTTAATAAACCGAACCGAACAGAAAATCGAATAAATTTAATAATGTGTCCATTTGGATTACTTAGGTTATCCGAAACCGAACCAAATACCGTTATTCGGTTTGGTTCGGTTCCGTTCGGGAAATATGCCCAGCAAAATATGCCCTACCTAAGAGTGTTAGTGTTAGGTCTTGGCAAAATACTTGGAATCAAATAATTGAATTGAAACCAAATCGAATTAGATGATATCCAACAGAACCAAATAGTTTAAATATCTGAATAATTTTTTTTTATAAAATATCTTAGGTATATGAATCAAATTGAACTAAATTAAACCGAACCGAACCGAACTGATTGGATAATCCAAAATATAAAAAAAAAACAATCAAATATTCTTTTAATTGATTGGATAATCGGTTTGAATCAAACCGAACTGATCGGATTGAAAATTGGTTCGATTTTAAACTGAATTAAACCGGACTGATCGGGTTGAAAAAAAAAAAAAAACTAAACCGAACGGATTGTGCATAAAACACCTAGTTCGGTTTTGATTCGGACATTCGGTTGGGTTATGTTCGGTTCAAATGCCCTCCACAATCATATTACTAGTGAGAAACGGAAAGAGTTGAGAAACTTCTTCTCTGATTTGATTTACTTACAAAAAAAAAAACGCTATCCTGATGCATAGTTCGATTTCATAAAGTAACAGAGAGCGATGGTGCTGGCATCATCGGCGGCGAGAATCAACGGTGAGTTTTTTCTTGTTTTTGTTTTTAGTGTTCCGGTTGTGTCACCCTTACTGACAATTCTGCGAAACCTAATCGTCGATGTGATCGTTTGATTTCGATTTCGATTTCGATTTCGCTTGCGCTAGATTTCTACAAACCCTTAATCGTCGATGTGATCGTGTGATTTCGGTTTCTCTTCGTGTGCTCACATTGAATTTCGATGATGAATTTGTTAAGGTGGATGTGGATTTAATATATTGTTTTCCAAATTTTTCTGTAAAAAAATTTCAATTTGATTCTGTGATACAGACAAGGTGTGTGAGAAGATGATTGATTTTGTAACGGAGAAGCCAATGAGTAGTAAAAGGGAAGGTCGTAGACATGGTGGGGAAGATCGAATAAGCTTATTACCTGATCCTCTTCTTTGTCAGATACTCTCGAATCTTCCTACAAAAGATGCGGTTAAGACAAGTCTTTTGTCCACCAGATGGAGATCTATTTGGCTTTCGATTCCCGGGTTGGAACTAGACGATATAGAATTCCCAAACTACGAGGCCTTTGTGAGTTTCGTAGACAGGTTCATCGGTTTCTCCGTGGAGTCACCCATTGAGAAGCTCAAGCTCATTTCTAAGAGGGATAACTATAACCCATTGGCTGTCAAGTCATGGGTGGACGCAGCGGTTAAGCGTAAAATCCAGCATGTTGAGATTGATTATTCCAAGAGATATTTCTGGTTTGAGCTTCTGTCGATAGACATCTTTGTCTGCCAGACTCTTGTATGCTTAAGACTCCGTTTCGTGGCCTTGAGTGATTTCGACCGTGTCTCTTTACCCCGTCTTAAAACCATGCATTTAGAAGATGTTAGGTTCGTGAATCACGCGGCTATAGAGACCCTTATCGCATCTTGTCCAGTTCTTGAGGATTTGAGCATAATTAGAAGCAAAGATGACGTGAAAGTCTTACGAGTGTGCTCTCAGACAATAAACAGACTCAATCTGGTTCTCGATGTTGCTGACCGTGACCGTGACCGTTGGGCTATCTTAAATAGTGAAGTTGTGATTGATGCTCCTAGGCTCAAGTATTTGAGTCTTAAAGACAACCAATCTGCAAGCTTTACTATAATAAACAGCTTGTGCTCATCTGCCAAGGTAGATATTGCTGTCAATTTCAATGTGAAAGATATTTTGGATACGAATGACTTGGCAAAGAGAAGTAGCATTGGTAATTTTCTCGCCAGGATCTCGAGTGTCAGGGATATGACCATCTGTTGGAAAACTCTCAAGGTATATAGATAATGTCAATGAAGGAATCGAACATGCGAATGGTTCATCGATTGATTCTTCTATCCCTTATTATTTTCTTTTGTTTTTTCAGGTTATCCATCAATACTGTAAACTAGAACCCCTACCTCAGTTTTGTTACATGTCCCAGTTGCATGCTAAAATCTTTGCTGTCGATTTGGAAATGTTGCCAGACCTTCTCGAGAGCTGTCCGAATCTCAAATCCCTCGTCTTGGTGCTGGTTTTTCTTGGTCTTATTACTATGTGTTTACTTGAATTGTTTGTCAAAAAAGATTGACGTAATGATCTTATATTTTTGTTTTCATTTGTGATATTTGCAGGAACTGAATGGTTCAATTAAGAAGGATGAGCAAATTAGCTTCTCATCTTCTGTGCCTTTGTGTTTGCGGTCATGCCTGGAGCACGTCGAGATGAAAAAACCAATTAGTGGATTTGGAGTAGAAATGAAACTAATAAGGTATTTCCTCGAGAATTCAACAGTCCTCAAGAAACTTACTCTGCGTCTGGGTTGCCCTAGGATGAAACAAGAGTCTATCATCTTCATGGAACTCCTGAGATTCCGAAGATGCTCTAGCGCGTGTGAAGTCGAGGTTGTTGGACTCGAAGAGACATTGATGAAACTATGATTGAAGAGATTGTGTTTCGACCACAGCCTAAGCTTCTCTTCTGCTTTGTGTTTCAACCTTTGGCTTAGATTATCCTTACCATTATGTGTCTGTGTAATTATGAACTTTTCTTAGAGATGTGTCTTATTTTAAAGACTTGTCATTTAGTGCTGTGAAGACACATATTGATGATGGGCATCAGGTTCTGTTTTCAACCGTAGTTGAAACTAAAAAACCCTGTAATGGTAAATGTGATTTTACTGATTTCTGCTCATTTGTTTCTCTTGAGTTTGGTTCATGGATATGCCAAAATAATGTAATCGAACATAGAGATACATTTTCCATAACTGGAGTGAAAATGAAAACCTGTACTTCCATAACTAGAAAGTCTCATAAATAAGGTTTGGCAACACTGACTAATGAAAACTGAGTAAATTAATCGTAAGCTTATTAGGGTAACATTTTCAGTTCATGCTGTGAGCTCGGTTGGCCGTCGACCCTCCAGCTATCAATCTCGAGAATCATATGTCCGGTTTTCCCATCAGTTGTTCTCCTAACAACCGATATGTCGTCACAACTCTTGGCGCTGAAGCTTATGTGGAAGATGGCATTACTAGACTTGAGCTGCCTTCAGAGACGGCTCTCTATGAGTTTCAAAGGTTTCCACAACTATCTTCTTGATCTCCACAGGCAAACAAGATGCAAAACCGTCCTACAGAACAAGCTTACTATAAAGTTCATAAACTGCGGAAGACATAAAGACTATAAACACAAAACATCCTCCCATTCTCACGTACCTCGTTATACATCCAAATGCAGAAAAGTGCGAATTCAGTATATAGACGAAGCCAATCGTTTTCACATATGTCCTGCTCCTGAACCTGTGAAACACACAATACAAATACAGATGACCATATACTTGAAGCAAATAGAGCAAACACATACGAAACATCTTTACTGAATCGTAGAAAAGCAAACACTGAAACACATAGAAAAGGAAACACCTTTACCTCGTAGAATCTCAGCTTATCACCAGCCTTTGCTTCTGACAAAAAGCTGTGCATAATGCCTTTGTAAGACTCGTCTACTGCCTTGACATCCAACGGAGAGGTAGTACATCCTTGAGCTGCAATGTTAAGAACATAATTTAACGATGCAAATTCTGAATACAACACAGAGTTCAACAGAGACTAGATCACCAGTAGTATAGTCATGAACAGAGCATAAAAACATGTGACTAATAGTAGTTACCTGGTGTCTCGGATTTAGTCTGCAGACTACAGTGTAGACTCGCCGTTCTTAGAAAAACTTGTTTTGACCAAAGTCTGAAAAGTGTGAGCTGAATCATCTGCAAGATCTTTCACCTCAACGGTTATATAGAAGGCCATAGTTAAAGGAACTTCAGTATTGTATCCGCATAAACTGCAAGTTCCTCCACTGCAAGATTGATACAAAAATGAATCAAAAGGAGGTAAAAAAGACAGATTTCATTTCTCGGCGTTCTTTATCGTCTTTGGCTTGGAGAGCACCAGTAAGGAGTTTCAAGAAGATGACGTTGGTTATACTTGTGGAACTGTAGGGCTCAGAAGATGATACTCTCTGCAGAACCGAATTGACCGTCGAACCAGGAAGATCAAGTTTTTCAATACAAGACACAACAGTTTGTTCCTCGTCTTCTGACCAAGGAACCGCCTCTAAGTACTCCAAGCATGACTTTATTCCCTCTTCAAACGTTATAGCTGAAGAACCCTATAAAAGAGAGAGAAAACATTGAAACCATCACAAAAGGCAAAAGAACTCGAGAAACCAATGTAGACATTAAGAGCTCTCAGATTTGGCCAGCCATACATACGGAAAATGTCAAGAACAATCAGAGCAGATCACTTGACACAATTTGAATGATATATCGAATGATAATTTCTTACCGAAGAACATCATAACTACTAATATAACACACACACAAAAAAGATGCAGCAGCAACTGTGTTTCTGTGAGTAATTAGTCCAAGAAGTTCCACTTTTCTTCCGTTAAACAGATCAAGAACACTCAAGTGATTCAAAGAGACATCGATTATCATGTATCACGAGAAACGGTTCTACCCCATCCTGATCATTCTGGCCTTTATAACTCTGTCCACCAGAATCAAATTCACTATATAAGAGGAGGAAGTTGATCAGTTGCAATGGATACTATGATCAGTGATCCAAAAAAAAAATATACAAATGAGGCAGAGCACATAAGTTGAAGAATTTCCAAACAGAAGCTACATTAGAGTGCAAAGTGTCATCTTCCTCCACTCAAAAAAAAGGAAAAATTTAGCAAAACCAGCAAAGAATTCTCCATTGATCATCCAATATTCAGAAATCAAAAGCGACGTTTGTGTTCTAAAAGAGCATATTGGGCCCAAGGGTTCTAAAATAACATATTGGGCCCAAGGCCCACAGTTTCGTCTAAATACTTTCTCCGACCATAAACCCTTGCTTTCATATGAACCGGTTTTAATTTCGGGTCGGTTCTCTAACCGGTTATACACTCACTAATCTCCACCGTGTGAGACTGTATAATGTACGAAAATTAACAAGATATATATCTATCTATGGTGCTTAGTAGGATAGATATGTTGTATAATGTAAGTAAGTCAAAATAAAAGTTGCTTTTAGATTAAAGAAATTTATCTTAAAGTTTTTTTTTATTTAATAATAAAAGGAAAAATATAATCTACACTTAATCGTAAAAGTAAAGTTAGAAAAAAAAAGGAAAAAAAAATTATCTTTTATATTAAAGAAATTTATCTTAAAGTGTTTTTAAAAAATGAAAGAAAAAAATTCATGTTTATAATAAAACAATTAAACAATAGATTGACATCATAAAAAAGAAAGTAAACAAAGAAAAATTAAACCAAGAAATATCCTAAAAACTAAAGTTAAAAAAAGGATAAAAGCTAAAGTTATAAAAAATGAGATACAAAAATTTCTATTTTGATTAAGGAAATTTTAAAAAGGGAATTATAATTCTTCACCTCTATATAACCAATTTGATAGAGGTGAGGAATTAAAAAAAGAGTCAAAGTTGAAAATTTAATCTTAAAAGATAAAGTTACTAAAAAAAAAATTAAATTTAAAAATTAAATTTATCTTAAAAGGTAAAATTAATATAAAAAAACATTCCTTAGTTTTTCCATTTAGATTAAGGAAATTAATCATAAAAGAAAAATAATTATAATTTCTCACCTCTATATAAACCACAATTTAGTAGTGTATCAATTACACACCAAAAAAAAATAAAAGTCCAATAATCGTATTGATATGCTAAAATTAATACCCTAAAAGTACTAAGCAGTAGTTGCAGTAAAGTAGGGGTCGAACACAAGGACTCACATAAACACACAATATATTATATATATGAGAATTAAGCTAAACCAAAAGATGTAATTGAAAGCAATACTTAAATTAAACAAGTTGTAATTCGATTGGGAGAAAGATAGGTTTAGGGTATTTCTCAGGAAATCAATGAATGCAGATAAACTAACTAGTCATGATTCAGATTTAGCGCGGTTCTTGAACTCAAATCACTAAGGTATAATTAACCAACTGTCGTTGCGAAAACTATCTAAATCTAAATCCTAGGAATTCCAAATCTCTTTGCAAATTCCTAAGAATAAATCAGTTTTAATTTCAGGTTTGATATGTTCACAAATCAATTAAACCAAATCTCTTTGCGAATAATCAATTTACTCACCTTAGGTTCTATCAGGTAATTAATCTCACTATCGTGCCTAATCAATTATCCTAAGATCTATATTCTAGGTAGCTAATCTAGAACAAGCCTTGAACACAACCTAAGCGAAGAACTAATTCAGATGGTGAATCCTAATAAACTAATCAACCTAGCATTCAGAGAAAACCCTTATGAGAACCCTGAACCTAAAGTGGATCTACTCAGACATGGAGATTGAAAACAACATGATTGAATAGATCATCAAAGAAAACAATAGAAAACAGGAGTTCAGAGTTGTCTCTCCAAAAACCAAAAGTATAATCAAAGTAGAATAAAGCTTAGCCATAAAAGTGGCTGAAAAACCTAATTATAATGCTAAAACACGTTCTAGGGCTTTTTGTAAATATTAAAGTCTTCTGGGGCAAATATGCAATTCTTCAACTCTTGGAAAAGTCGCGACTTGTAATCTTCTTCGATGGGTGTCGATCGATACCAGGGGGTATCGATCGATGCTTGACGCTTCGATTGGGCACTTAGTCACCAGACTTCAGTTTCGCTCCATAATGCTCCATAAAACTCCAATATTTCCAATAATGCTCCAAATGTGCTAAAACCTGTAAAAGANTATTCGCAAAGAGATTTGGTTTAGTTGTTTTGTGAACAAATCAAACTTGAACTAAAAGCTGGTTTAGACTTTATGATTCGCAAAGAGATTTGGGATTCTATGATTTAGACTTAGATAATTCTCGCAACGAGAGTTGGTTAATTATACTTTAGTGATTTGAGTTCAAGAACCGTGCAAAACCTGAACCCTGATTAATTAGTTTATCTGCATTCATTGATTTCCTGAGAAATACCATGAACCTATTTTTCTCCCATCGAACTTACAACAGTTTAATTTACGTATTTGCTTTCAATTACATTGATCACTTAGCTTAATTTTCACATATTTCCATTGATCACTTAGCTTAATTTTCACATATTCAATCTATTGTGTGATTTCTTGAGTCTCTGTGGATTCGATCCCTAAGTATTACAATCTACAAAGTTTTAGTACTTTTAGGGTATTAATTTGAGCTTATCATATTATGCGGAGCCTAATCTAGTACATATGTAAAACCCGAGTTAAAGTAGAAAATGGAGAAATTTCATGTGGGTGAAACTTGGTATGAAAGTAGGAAATGGCGACTATCCCAAAATTTGTTTTGAACCTTCCAACAAGCAAAAAATGTCAAGAAGATGACAATAATTACTTTCAAACACCAACACCATTATTAACAGGATTTTGCTTTACGGAACTTTTGGAAGAAGATGAAGTGAACAAAAACAAGGAAAAGATAATTATTTATAAGCTCTATACTGAGCTAGGTGTAGATTCTTACCAACCCCAACATTCGTATTCCGGATTATTCTGGAATACGTCCACCTAAGAAAATCGTTCTTTATGCACGGGTAAGAGTCTATTGCTTCAACATTAAAAAGGTAAATGCAAATTGCCACTTTTCTATTCTTTGACTGATCAAAATTAGAACTATATATTTCTGCTTGCAAGTTGTATGTATGACTCATGATTGCTGTATCTTTTTGATCTTGTAGGGGATGAACTTGTAGATTACGCATATAATGAAATATACCGCCATTTTTAAACATTATGTCTTACTATATAACTTTGGAGGTGAAAGTTCTTGCAAACAACGCAGCTCAAATTTTTCAGACCTTCGATTGTGGTAATACAAAATTGTAATACTTCATTCTAGTCAGAATGATGAGGACCATGCCGTGCAATTGTTGAAATCTGCAAAATAAAACCTAAGACACCATGTAACTATTACCGACATCAAATGGCGTCGATTCTCTATTGACTAAGTATGTTTAAATTCCTGGTGGGAGTTGATAAGCAAGCTATGATCACTCTCTTCGTTTTTATTCTTACCATCTAGGAGTGTTGTGGATGTGTTCGCCTCCCTTCATTGCCTTAATAGACTGGCTATCTAAATTCTTAGACCAAATTCATTGAGAGTAAGGAATCTCGACATGTTTTCAGGTTATTGTTAAACATGTATGTATGTTATTAATGTCGTAGGTCTAGGAGATGCCAGTTGTACTTGGGATGAGAGAGGAATATATTAGTTTTACAAAGGTTGTATGCCCAAAGTTTCTATTGGATCACAATAGAAACTGATGATAAACTGAGATTCTACGAAGTAAAGACTGTTTTCTCTATGTGTTTGAACTTTGAAGTAAATGCTCTTCTACAAGTTGTATGTGTTATCTTTCACAGGTTCAATAGCAAGACATTTGTGAAAATAATTGGCTTCGCCTATACTGAATTTGCAGTTTCTTGCATTTATTGGTACAATGAGATTAAGTGTGGAAAAATATGATACTGAATATAATCCTTTTTTGCATTATGTTGCAGATAAACCTCAGATTTCGATATTGGCAAATAGCTTTGTGGTAATAATCCCTATAATAAAACTGTAATACTTCTTCTCCAAGTTGCTCTCTTTTTGATAAAGACCTTGTTTTTAAAAAAAACGAAATTCCGAAGGTTTCATAAAGACTACAGGCAAAATTCCAAAACTATCATAATCTTCCTACTCAAAACCCAGAACAGAGGAAGTTGATAACTCTAAGAAACCACTTCACTTGGCAGCAGCAGAGTGCTTGGCCTTGTTATGAGACTCAAGTGCATTCCCTGAGTTGAATGTCCTGCCACAAAGATAGATCAGCCAACAAGAGAATTGTTATTACATGTAGAAATATTGGGCTCAGAGGGAGTTTAGACAGATAGAGAGAGAGAGAGTCTCACTTCTTGCATGAACCACAGGAGACTTGAGTTGCTGACTTTGGGCTCTGGGTTGCAGTCGTGGGAGTCTTTCCACCTTTCTTTGCCGGGTGGGGCGTTGCGGTGTGTCCACCTTTCTTCTTCTCCTCTGTGCCAAAGAAATCTTCAAATGAGTACTAAAGTTTCACAAACTGTTTACTCCTTCATTTGAGATTTAAGTGAATCATCTAAAAGGAAAGCAAATATCTTTACCAGTTTTCTTAGGAGTAACTTCTGCTTTAGCCTTCTTTGCAGACACTGGTGTTTTGGGTGCTGCTTCATTTGCTCTCTTCTTGCTTGATTCAGGCTTTAAAACAAATCATATGAAAAAGTATAGTCAGAAAGAGAATCTTACAGAAAGCAAAATATTACGCAAAAGTAAGTGTTTAAAGACTTGAGATATGTTACCTTCTTCTTAGGTGTCTCCTCTTTTTCTTGCTCTGAATCCTCTTCATCATCAGAATCATCCTCATCAACATCCATCTGCAAAAAAACCAAAAAAAACCATCATATTAGAATTTGTCACCAACATTTATTGAAAAAATCTGTCTTGTTTCCTTACTCATCATCCCCCTAAATGATATGGATAATACTGTGAACAAAGATACAAATCAAAGTAAGCTACAGAAACTCACTCCTTCATCAGAATCGGATTCATCATCATCATCTGCTTCAGGCTTCGCATTCTTTTTCACTTCTGCAGGCTTGGCCTTTGGTTGTGCTACGGCCTTGGCAGCAGTCCCATTTGCTGTAACGGTGGCAGGAACTTCCTCTTCCTCTGAATCTATCAAACAAAGACATTTAATGAGTCATCAGCAACCAAACAAACATTGCGGACAGAAAGAAGAAAAGAGATTTATATTGCAAACTCACCAGAAAAGTATTCTCCTCCCTCAGTGAAAACACAACCGGTTAAGAGTTAAAGGAAACTAGGGAAAAAGTCAATTCAAGAGAAACACAAAGCATAAACGTCATACAAGAATCAATCAAAAGGATATTTATCTTCGATGTTGGGAGATTTGAATCCAACAAAGTGGACACTTCCTTTGCCCCAGTTGTGAGATAGCTCAAATTCCTTATCGAACAACATATCAAAGCTAGTCTGAGGAATGCTCCCAGACACAAGAGTACCAAGAACGAATTTCTTGTCCCCAACCTTCACATACAAAGGCACAGTATCTCCCTTCTTGTTTTTACAATCCCCAAGAGATGCCTAACACAAACAAGAAAAAATCAAGATTCTTACACTAACCTCATAAAACTCCTAAGAATCAAAACCATCAAATAGCCATTTTGATACTACTAACATGAGAGATGTGGACAAGAGTGTCTTCTTCAGGCGTCACTTTAAGTGGCTTCCCTGCTTGAACTTCAACTCCTGATTATATCAATTAAAGTAAAATCAACATCGTTTCTCTGTAAGAATCCTAAATGACGCTACAAAGAAAGATGCATACACAAACACGAGGAAGCAGGAGATTAACATCTAACAAAATCTCAAGAGAGTTCGAAACAGATTCCATAAACCTAAGAACTTTCCGAAATGGTTATTGATGATCTTGCGTAACGGGTTTTAGAAAATTCGAAAAAGCGTCAGGAAAATTCACGATAGAATGAATGAAATGGAGAAGATTCTTACCCCAGAACTCCATAGCTAACAATCGAGGAAGAAAAAGCTTGAGAAGTGAGGAAGTTATGAGCGGAAAAGGAAGAAGAGAAAAATGGGGTTTTGGGAGAATTTATATAATCGAAAGGGTTTTAGTGCTTTAGGTTTTTAGGGTTCTTTCTTGTTCGACGCCGTTTTGTGATTATGCAAATTTTGAAAATGTGTTCAGCTTCTACCTTATAAAGAGTCTACCTTATAAAGAGAGAACGGATGCTTTCCAGCTTTGACAATTGTCCCCTCCTCATTAGTTAAATTTTTTTATTTTTTAGTTATCAATAAATTCAAGATTAAAAAATCCATAATAACTTTATAAACCTTCCAACTTCTATTTAATTCAAAAATATATAAAAACATTTTCAACTTACTAACAATAATTTTTTGTTAAAGAACTTATTTACAATAATTACGTTTTTACACAATTCTTTCCAAATTCATTGTATTTTAAAGTAAAAATATATAACTAAAACAAGTCTAAATTCATGATATTCATATATCTAAAATGTATCTACGAAAAATGAGAAGACAAAATTAACTTAAAACATTTAATATATATAAAGAAACAAATATAAATACCCACTCAATGGTTGCTATTCTATTCATATAACAAATTTTATCTAAATTCAAAGTTATGTTAAATTGTCTTTTTAAATAAGTGCAGATTCTTTTAATTANATTCGGCTGCTGATTATTCATATACAAAGTTTAAGCCATGCCAAAACCTATATGAACTACCTAATATTTTGAATTCCCTACATGAACTTATGAATTGTGGTCAATTTTACCAAAACCGTAAACGGTGTGACTTTCACCGTTAATGGATGCTGACGTGGCCGACATATGGCAATGTGGTTTGGTTCGGTTTGTGATTTAAATCGATAATACCAAACAACGTCGTTTTGGTCATTGGTTATTGATGCATCAAGACAAAACGACGTCGTTTGGTTATATGGAGGAAAACTTAAATTAGGGTTCTAAGTGTTCTCCGACATCGGGTTTAAGAGTTAGAGAGGAAATGAATAGTTGATTCGTAGAACACAAAAAATAATATGAGACACATAATTCAGAGGCGTGATCGAATCAAAACGACTAATCAGGGGTTTTCCTAGTTAACAGAGGTGATTTCGCGAGTGGGAATTGAGTTCCCCGAGATCAAAAATGAGGTAAGTCGAGTTTGATTGTTTGTGAAATTCTTAGTTTTCAGTAGATTTGAGGTCTCAAAGTTCATTAATTTTTGTCTAGGACCCATTCATTTAAGCTTGTATTGCCATTTAGTAACGATTTTCATGATTATAGAATGAGATTGTAACATGTCCACCAAGTGTTCCACTACAAGAAATTGGGGTTTTGATAGCAGTAGATGATAGCGTTTTTTACCTTTCTGCTATGGTTGACATACACCTCAGTTTTAGATAGCGTTTGCATTTTAGCAAACGCTATGTTTGGTTGATCCGATTCTAATTTTGCGAACGCTTTTTAGAAACATAGTATACATAGCACTGATTAGCTTTGAAACGCTATGCATAATTGAAGCGGAAAAATAATTTATTTGCCCGCTAAAAACTTTGCCAAAAAAAAAAAGCTCCCAAATTTTCATTCTCGCTCTCGTTTCAGTTTCCCTCTCACATCTCATCCTTTCACTTTCTCAAGCTCTCTCTCTCTTTTTTTTTCATTCTAATTTAACGAAATTTCTTAATTTTTTTTTTCACAAAGAACCATATCTCCTTCTCCTCCATTCTCTGCTAGGTTCAGATCTCCTCCGAAATCTTCCTCTGCCGCGATTCCATAAATAAACCGCAAAGTTCCTCTGAAATCTTCCTCCGAATTCTTCCTCATCCTCCTCCGTCAATCCTCCAGTGGGAGCTTCTCAATCCAAGCCCATATCTCTGTCGATTTAGGTTTTTTCCGATAGGAGATTAACTCCGATTTTCTGGGTTAAGCCATGGCCGTGGCTCTTACTGTTTAGTTTTTGTGCAGGTGTCTCTAGTTAATGCCATGGAAACAAAATTTAGCAAGGTTGGGAAGATTGTGGGTCCTGATCCAGATAATGACCTAGCTGTATTGTAGGTAATCTAAGGAAACATATGTTGAACATAGTTTCTGGCCATTTTGAGTCATACTTCATACTTGTAGTCCTTTTTAACACCTGTTATATTTTCAAAAGGAGAATGTTCTGTAATAGACACAAGTATTAGACTTCTGTTGTTCGCATTCAGCAAAGGAGTACGAAATCTGGCAGGTAAATTATTAGTTTTTGATACTCGATTTCAGATTTCAGATTCATATGTTGATATGTTGTCTTTTTTTGAAATAGACACAGGTTGATATGTTGTTGTCTTCATTTGCTGTCGGGTTATGTTTATAAGTTGTCTCCATTATTTGAGTGTCTGGTCTAGGGAGTTCATTAACTCATTCCTTATTATTCTCTTATGTGTTTTTGATGTGGTTTAATGTGAGTGTTTGATAAATGAAATTATCATCTCAATGTTTGTCCAAATCAGAACAGGTGGTACTGTACATACGTGATGGAAAATTGGACAAACCAGAACAGGTGGAGACAAATTCAAGCCTAGTCTTTGGTTACCTCAACTTGTTCTCTGATGGTATTGTAAGTACGTGCTCCTTTGTCGTTTATTAAAGAAATAGCTTGATCTGGCTGATTAAAAAACTGCAAAAAGAGTTGCTTGCTACAGAATTTGGCTCAAATTTGGCTACTTTATGTGGGTAAAGGTTTGGAAGAGAAAAGCTGAACAGTACCTTGCTGATTATGGAACTCCTTACACAATAATCAGGTTAAACAAATTCTTTCTAGTGCTTCTTCTATTTTAACTACAAGACCCTTATTCCAACGTCAAAAAGTTCACCTCAAATTCTGTTGTTTTAAAAAATTCAGTTACATTGTGTCCTTGTAACTGATTTAAGCTTTTTATCCCGTGGATCATTGAGCGGTTTTCTCAATCTTCTTGAGGCTGTTCTTACTTGATTATCTGTTTTCTTGTTTTCCCAATCTTCTCATGTTGGTGAACATAGAGCTGGAGGACTTCTAGATAAGGAAGGCGGTACAAGAGAGCTGATAGTTGGCAAAGTCTGCATTCAGGTTTGCTCACCAGCTTTTTTTCTAATTATCATCATCACATTGATTTAATATTTTTCTCTTTCTTTTTCGGATCACATTGTATCTTCTTTCTTACAAATATATGCATTGCTGTTCGAGGAAGCTATGTTTAAAGCTTTCGATCTCGGCTCAAAACCAGAGGGAACCAGTTCTCTGACCAAAGACTTTAAGGCTCTCTTCTCTCAAGTCACCTCTCGTTTCTAATCTTTATCTTTGTTGCAAATAAAATCATCTGGGATGTAATGTACCAAACCTTTTTAAAATAAAATCTCCGTGTTTGATATGAAAAAGATTCCATAATATTAGAGGTACTATCTTTCCAATCTAAAAGAAAATTGATTGGTGGTGCAAGTGTGTGGAGACCAAATTCAGAAATCAAATACATTTCCGATGCAATAGGCACTACAGTGGTTTGTCCTAATGATAAACTTATGTTCCTATGAAATTTTATAAGCTAATGATAAATTCATAAATCAAATACAAATTATTGCTACATAGTAAGAAAATAAAATAGAATAGAAAAAACTATTACAAAATTAAAAATAAGAAGGAAAAATTAGTGTGTTTGATTTAGAGTTTAGGGCGTAGAGATTGGGGTTTAGGGTATAAGGCTATATGGTCTGAAATTTTTTTTTTCTAGTTCTATTAACAATTACAATAAATTTGTCTCATAATCTGTAAATACCAATTTTAAATTTATAAATAAAAGAAGAATTAAGTATTGAATGTTTGTAAAAATGTATAATTTTTATGGTTTTGATTTCATGGTTTTAATTCTATAAAGCATTAATTTCCTTTTTACAAAATAAAAAGAAAAGTTATGATATTTAATTTAGAGTTTAGGGCATAGGGTTTAGGGTATAAGGTATACGTTATTACTATCCATAATCAATTAAGAGAACATTATCAATACACAACTAAAAATTAAAATTTACAAAATAAAAAGAGAAAATTATGATCATTGATTTAGAGTTTAGGGTATAAGGTATAAGATTTGAAATATAGAGTTTATTGTGTGAAATATTTTTTTTTTTGTAATTTCCCAATTAACAATAGAATATACAATAAATTTGTATCTCATATGTATAACATAATATATATAAAATATTTTTTTAAGATAAAACTAAAAAGAATTAAGTGTTGAATATTTGATTTAGGGTTTAGGGTATTGGTGTTTAGGGTTTAGGTTATGTTGATTTAGGGTTTATGTTATATTGATTTATGGTTTAGGTTATGTTGTCAATTAACAAATGAAAATGATTGCCAATTATTGGAAAAGATTGCAAAATCATTGCAAAAATGATTACAAATTTGTTTCTTTTTCATCACCTTAAATTTCTTTGATTTAAATTTATACATAAATTATTGTCTCATACTAAGAAAATAAAATATAATAGAAAAACTATTACAACAAATATTAAAAACATATTAAAAATCGTTTTATTTAGGATATGAAAATCTATCATTATAAAAAAAAAATACAACATATATTGTTTCATAAAATAAAAAAAAAATATATCATTATAAATCCCTTAAAATTCTAAAATACAAAAATTTAATTTAGTAAAAAATAAATTACTTATAAATTACAAAATATAAAACATTATTCATTAAAAACTAAATAGAAATAGAGAGCCAATGAGGAATGATTACTAAGATTGATGAGGTGGTCAAATCTGATACATTCATTCCATTTTCTTTATCTCCATTAGATGACTTTCTAATTCTCTTTCTCTTCTCTCGGGACTGAACTTTTTTTTCTTTTTCTCTCTTTTTGCGATTTCTTCAAGTTTTATTTTTAATTGTTTCTTATCTCTTTCCTGCTCTTTCTCTCTCCTTCATACGCGACTCTTCTCCTTCACTTCCTTCTTCTTCTTCTTCCTCCTTCTCTTCCTTTCTCTTTGTATCTTCTTCTTCCTTTCATCGGTTTCCGTTACCGCCGGCAGTAGTAAAACCCTAAATCGTGGAAGATGGAGCGTGAACCAGATCCTCCAGTTCGCTCTCTGCCCCTTCTCCCTTCGCGCCTCCAAGCTCACCGTTCGCCCGTAAGCCAAGTCAAATCTCAATCTCTCTCCCGTAAATGGATTGATTAAGGTTTTGTTTTTTTATGCTATTTCGTGGAGCAAGATCAAATGAGTGCGCCGATTTTACTGTGCGATGGCTTCGATGTGCGTCGAATTCTAATCGGGAAATCAAACGGCGATGAATTTTCGAGGGTGACCACCGAGGAAGACGACGAAGCTGTGTTTTCCGGTGATAGCTTACCCAGAGATGCGGCTGAGGAAGAGGAGTGGTCTTGAGAGAATCGTTTCTATTTTTACTTCGTTAAGCAATTCGCTTATGATGACCCTGTGATTAAGGCTAAGATCGATGAGGCTGATAATGAGATTTATCGTTGTAACAGTGACATGATTCACATTGCTAACAGATTGAAATCCAAAAGGGTAACGAGTCCTTGAGCCTTTTCTGTTTCTTAATTTATTCATTTTGATCAGAAGTGTGTAAAATGGTGTTTTTTGTGTAGGCTGAGAGATTGTGTCTGGTTGCTTCGATGGAGAATTTTATCTCAACATTTAATGGGTATAATGCAGTGTTTCCTCATCAGTCCATGGACATTGAAATAAACAAAGTAAAGAAGGAACAAGAAGAGATTACATGGAATAATTACAGCTTGAGTGAGATTAAGATGGAGATCGAGTTGTTAGATGCTCAAATGGCTTGTGTGCTTGATCGAAGAGACAAAGCTTTCGAAAGGATTAAGTTTTTTTGTATTTAGATATTTATTTTTTATTTTTATTTTTGTATCTAGATATTTTTTATTTTTTATTTATTTTTGTATCACTGTTTCATATATAAAAATAATATAATAAAATTTGACATTTTTTAAATATTTCAATTAATCAACAAACATAAAAATCCACCAAATTTTAATTTAAATATAAATTATTAAAATAAATTATAGAAACCATTACATATTTTGAATGCTATAGTAAAATTACAAAAATGCTATGAATAAATGAAGACACAATAGCAATGCCAAAAACCGCTATCGTATCTTTAGACATGATAGCAATGCCAAAAACCGCTATCTAAAGTGCCCGACCTACAATGACGGGCGCTGTCAGAGCGTTTTAGGAAGCGCTATGGTAGTTGAATCATAACATTTATCAGACGCTATTAATACCCACATTTCTTGTAGTGTTCGATACAATTTCTTAAAGAGTTTAATTTGGTTTGCTACTTTTTGCAGTGATGATGTAGACAGACCGATCAATTTTAGTTGTTATTATGGTGGGAAGTTTGAGATGGTTGAAGGCCAACTTATCTACATTGGTGCTCATTATCAGATAGTTGAAGCTCGTCCCTCTGCGTTGTTTCCAGAGTTAATGAATAAGCTACCGATGAGTTTGTATGGTCATAAAGTATGGTATAAGGTCCCGTTTGAAGAAGTAAAGGACATGAAGTTGATGTGTAATGGTGACGAGAACTTTAAGAAAATGTGTGAAGCGGCAATGTGGACCAACACAATTGATATATTTGTGGAGCCTGATGAGATTGTGAGAGACGAGCCTAAGAGATATGAGACTGCGAGAGACGACCTTGACATAGATGAGCTTGAGACAGATGAGCCGGAGAGTGATGAGCCAGAGAGAGATGAGATTGAGAGAGATGAGTACCCGTTTGATGAAGAAGCAAGGGTTGAAATGAATGTGACAGATTTTGTTGACGACGAGATTGATGAGTATGCTACACCTGTGTGCTCAGATGATGATCAAGATGGTAATGTGAGAGAGAGAGAGTTATTTCAGATACGAGAAAGGTAGTGGTGAGCTGAAGTTAGGAAAAGTATTCGATAATTTAGATGCTTTTAAACAAGCTATGGTAGACTATATGTTAAAGCATAGATGAAATATTCAATATAAGCGTTGGGAGAAAGACAAATCTGAGTTTAAATGTGCAAGTGAGGCCAAAGAAGGAGAGGAATAATGTTTGTGGAGGATTTATTGTTCTTATGAGGAGCCATTGCAAAAATGGGTTGTTAAAGTATACATGAAGACACATATTTGCAGTTGGAATGGCCATTCTAAGTTACTTACTCAAGAGGTCATTGCTAAGCTATTTGTGAATGAGCTAAAAGATAATCCAAAGTTAATGCCAAAAGCTATTCAAGATGAAATTCAGATACGTTGGCAGTTGATTGCAACAATAGACCAGTGTAGAAAAACAAAGAAAAGGGCATTAGAGATGGTCCAAGAGGAGCATGACTTACAATTCTCAAAACTTAGAAAATACCGGCTTGAGCTATTACGGTAAGTTTCACATTTGTTTACATGATTACTCTTCAGTTTTATAGTTTAATAATATCTTTTTGTGGTTGTGTTTCCTAGATCAAACAAGGAGTCTACGGTTGAACTGGATACAATCCAAGGAGCTAACAGAGAAGATGTGTTTTACAGATTTTATGTATGTTTTGATGCACTAAAGAAGACATGGTGCTCTCATTGTCGCCCTATCTTTGGCCTTGATGGTTGCTTCCTTAAGTGCACAATAAAAGGTTAGTTGTTAGCAACGGTTGTAAGAGATGCAAACAACCAAATGTTTCCTATTGCTTGGGATGTTGTTGATGTCGAGAATGAAGACAATTGGAGATGGTTCATTGAGAAGATGCATACAGATTTAAATCTTCAAGATGGTGATGGCATTACAATTATATCAGATGGGCAGAAGGTATTTCATTTGTTAAAACTTCTATAGCATTTGTGTTTATAGGGTTTCATGACTTAATTATGACTGTTTGCAGGGCTTACTGAATGCTGCAGCAGATCTGTTACCAAATGTTGAGCATAGGATGTGTGCAAGACACATTTATGCAAACCTAAAGAAGAAGAATCCAAATAGAACTGACATGAAAGGATTATTCTGGAAGGTTGCAAAGAGCTACAACAAGCCACAGTACGACAAAAGGGTGGAAGCAGTGAAGTCATATGACATGAAGGTCTATGATTCCATTATGATGAAGAATCCAAAAAATTGCAGCCTTGCTTACTTCACACCAACATCTTCGTCTGATGATGCCAGCAACAACATCTTCGAGTCTTTTAACCACGCCATTGACCCTGCCAGAAGTATGCCACTTGTTGAGATGCTAGAGACAATACGCAGAAAAGCAATGTTGCGCATAAAAGCAAGAAGACTTAAAGCAATGAAGCACATATGCAAGTTCAGTATTAAAGCAATGGAGAGAGTGGATTTGGAGCAGAAAAAGATCATGCATTGTATGGTATTTCCTGCTGGCCATGAGACTTATGAGGTAAGGGAGAAGAAGTATGCATTTGAGGTTAAAATGTTTCAGCGTACTTGCACATGTCAGAAGTGGCAAATGTCTGGATTGCCTTGTCGTCATGCCTTATATGGCTGACTGTTACCTCACTTCTAAGTGGAGAAAGCAATATGAAACAACAACTGCTGCTGTGCTTGGTGTAAACTTATGGGAAAAGACAGATGATGATGTGATTGTGCCACCATCAACAGTAGAAGAACCAGCAAAAAAAGGAAGGAAGAAAATTCCTAAACAGATCAAGGGGAAGAATGAGTCTCCAAGTAAGAAGAAGACAAATGAAAGGTATGAGTCTCCTACTAAATTTTCAAAAAAAGAAGAATCGTACATTGTGGAAGATGTGGTGAGAGCAGAGTCGTGCTTACCAATAAAAAAAAAACATTGGTTTAGGGCCCCAAAAATATATAAACTTTTAGGGGTCCATTTTTTGCTTAAAAAACATTGGTAAAGTTGTTATACTCTGCAATTTTCTGTTTCCTTCTTCCTTTTCTTAATCTTCTCTGATTTCTCTCTCCAATTCCCTATTTTCCTTTACCTACTCTTTTATATTTCCCGTTTTTTTATTTCAAGTCTTCTTCTCTTCTTTCTCTCTCTAATTCCTTTTGTTCATTTACCTTGACTTTCATGTCTCGTTTTTTTTTTCAAATCATTCTTTCGATTTGTTTGATTGTTAATTGTTAGTTTGTTACTAATTTAGTTTAGTGAATAAAATTTCAGAACATGGCTCCAAGTCCAACTAAAAAGTGTTCGTCTGCTCCAATTAGAAAATGTCCTTTAGGTGCAATGAAAAGGAATAAGAGAAAGAGAAGAGATGCATTGACGAAATCTCTGACCAATGCTATGCACAAGTATCTTAAGAAACCAACAAATCTTGATGATTATGGAAACTAATGATGAGTTTGATGATCAAATGGAAGATGTGAATGATCAAGATGATGAGAATGTGAATGTGAAAAATCTTGAAAAGAATGGGAGGTTGCTACCCAAACTCATGGATCGCTTATAGGATATTGTTGACGATTCCGGTTTCAGTTGCGTCTGCTGAAAGAAGCTTTTCGAAATTGAAGTTGATACAATCTTATTTGCGATCAAGTATGTCACAAGAAAGGTTAAATGGTTTGGCTATCTTATCTATCGAAATGGAGTTGGTTACAAAACTCGATTGTGAAAGTATAGTGAAAGAGTTTTTCGGAAAGAAAGGAAGAAAAATTATGGTTTAGGAATTTTTTGTTGGAACTAATTTTGAATTTTTAGATTATTGAAATTTTTTCTTTTTTTTATATTGTCAAACAAAAGTTTTGCTCAAATATCTTGGGTCCTAATTTTTAAATTCGTTTTGGGCCCTTGTGACGATAAGCACGGCTCTGGGTGAGAGTGGACATAACACAAGGAAGTGTCAGAATGTTGTAAATGCTCTTCATCGACAACCAAAAAAGAAGAAGGTGACATAAGTTCGATCTGACATTGGTGAGGGATCAAGTCAGCCAATGCAAAGCCATGTGATTGACTAATATCTTAGAGTAAGCTTCTGTTTTCTCTTATTGTGATTTGGTTTCAGGTTTTTGTGATTTGGTTTCAGTTTTTTTTTTTCATTTGTGGTATGTTTGCTTTACATTGGTCTCAGATCTTTTTCATTTGTGACTTGGTTTCATTTTTGCAGGTTGTTAAGAGAGGAAGATTGGAGGTCTCTGATTAGTGGTTTGTTTGCTTTAGATTTGGTCTTTGATTTTGGTGTATTTTGTTTGGATTTATGGTGAATCAGGTCTCGGCGATGATATTTTTTCCTTATATGGCTAACTATTATGATGTATTTTTGGATATGGTATGTTTCGGTTTAAAGGATGGCTTAATGGTGAAGTTCATGTTTTATGTTGTTTTGTTGCAATATTTGGGGTTAAAACCTGCTTACAATTTGACTAAATTCAGAAGCATAACAACTCAAAATGAAGACAAGCGATCCTCAACAAAAGAAAATTATACAACAACTCAAAATGAAGCATAAGAATTGTTCTTGATCATTTTACAATCGATCATCAACAAAAAACATTACACAACAACTCAAAATGAAGACAAACATTACAAACAACTCAAAATGAAAACAGACTACCCAATCATAACAAACTTGATCACAACACATTACTCTTACTCTAGCTCATCGTTACATAAATAACTTGTACAAAAGAACCATCACCACAACACACACACAACCATGTTCTTCAAATCCCTTAGCTCCATTTTGCAATCTTCTATCTCCTTTTCAAAACTTCTTAACTCTTTTTCAAAACCGCATACCACTGCTTCACAAGTCCGAGTCTCCATTGTAAGAGTTTCGATTTCAGATTCGCAAGCTTGTAATCCCTTTTCGAAGGTGAATGAAGTTTTTTCAAGATCATCAATCTTCGGTTTCATATCCTCAATCTCTTCAACCATTGATTCATCCGTCCATTTGAACAAGTGATAACGATTCTTCTACACCATACAAACAACAATTATGAAAAAAAAGCTCTAACCCAGATTGTCACGTGGTCAATCAACAAAAACGCTAAACTCTAACACCATACAAACAACACCAATTGCTTTTGAAAATTAATTGTTCCCATTGGTCAATCTCGTAACCATAGTGTCTATATCCATAACACCAATTACATCATTACCACATCTCCAAATTGACAACTATGAAATAGTCTTCCTGGGTTAGTCACAGTTTTTGATGTAAGCAATCGATAATGTTCACCACATCTACAGTGGGTCGGGAACCCTCTTCCTTGATCACCTATGCTCAAAATTTCTGAATTCGAGTCACACTCTTTCTCTCTTCTCTCTCAATTTCCGAACTCTCAAACCCGATGTCGGAGAACACTTAGAATCCTAATTTAAGTTTTCTCCCAAATAACCAAACGACGTCTTTTTGTCTTGTTGTATCAATAACCAATGACTAAAACGACGTCGTTTGGTATTATCGATGTAAATCACAAACCGAACCAAACCGCATTGTCACATGTCGACCACGTCAACATCCGTTAACGGTGAAAGTCACACCGTTTACGGTTCTGGTGAAATTGACCATAATTCATAAATTCATGTAGAGAATTCAAAATATTAGGTAGTTCGTGTACGTTTTGGCATGGCTTAAAACTTCGTTTATGAATAATCAGCAGCCAAATTCTTCATGGGGAAATAGGCCATTTTCCCGCATAGAATATAATGTCATTATGTACTATTGTTGGTGGAGGATCTCCCATAATGGATATGGGCTGCCTTTTCGGAAGCTCATTATCTCTATACGCCCAAAAAGATCCATTTAGGTTGGGATGATCAAAGGGTCAACGATCAAAGATATTTCAAGATGGTCAACGATCACATTTTACCATTAATTGGATTATTAATTCACCAATTAATGGCTGAGAATAAAACATTAAAGGCCAGAGAAGTGGAAGACTGAAAGAGGTGAAGAAGTCGAGGTGAAAGGCACACCGGAGTCACTTACGGTCATAGGGGAATAAATGCTAATCCGTCAGTCAACCACGCAATGACCAATGACTCGTTCAAACCAGAGATTAAAGTCGCATGAATGTAACAGTCGTATCCTCTGAATTAATGACCATTAATGGCGAATCAAGCGGAGTAAATGACAACGTTAAACACGGATTCAGAGTATAAAATCAAGGGCAAGGACAAGGAGCAAGGGGACTTCTCCATGAGAAAAAACACACGCTAAGACTAAATAATTTCTACACGCAGCTCAGGTTCTATAGGAGAAGTAGAGTTATCTTCTATTGCGAAAATCCTTCTTTTGTGAATAGGATCATTGTACTCAAACGAACTACGTTCACTACAAGAAAACATCCGATTACAAACGAATTTTTACATCGACTTTTAGCCGTCGTAACTTTACATCGATATTACGACGCAAATTTGTTTCGATGTAAATTCGTCGTAAATTATTGGCGTCGTAATTGGACGTCAAAAGTACAACGATATTACGACGATCCAAACAATCGTCGTAATATCGTCGTAACACTTACATCGATGTTACGACGACTTAATATCGATGTACATTACGACGAGATTACGTCGAATGCATCTAGGTAGGTGGGCACGTTTTAAAAGGGTCACCTAATTTTTTACATCTGATTGAGTCGTATAAACGATGTAAATTCGATGTAAATTTATTTTCAATGTAAATTCGATGTAAAATTTCGATGTAAATCCGTTGGTAATTCCGAAAAAATTCTATAAATACAGCCAACTTCGAACGATAGTTATAAAAAACAAAAACAATCTCTTCTGTTCTCAAAAAAAAAAAAACACTTCAAAATTTTTTTTTTATAAAATGTCGATTTGCGATCTACGACGATGGATGTATACGCAAAAGGATTCGGAGGGATCGTTGACGCAAGAATTCAAAGACGGGCTTGAAATATTCATGTATCAGGCCAGAAATATGCAAACAACCCTCGAAAGCGGTAAGATGTTCTGTCCTTGTCGTAAATGCAAGAATACGAGATATACGCAAATTGAGACGGTGTGAAAGCATTTACTAAATAGAGGGTTTATGCCACAATATTATGTTTGGTATCAACATGGAGAGGGCTTTGAAAGGAGTACTACTAATCAAGCTGATTGTAGTAGTAATCAAGGTCATGTAGATTATGATCAGGGTAGTAGTTATCATCATGGTCATGATCAAGATCATGATAGGATGCATGAAATGGTCAATGATGCATTTCATGAAACAATTGTTGATAATAGTGTTGAGGAACCCAATGTAGATGCGAAGCGGTTTTATGATATGTTAGCCGCTAAAAATCAGCCACTCTACGATGGATGTAGAGAAGGTCAGTCTAAATTGTCGTTAGCAGCTAGGATGATGACAATTAAAACTGATCATAACTTAGCTGGGGTTTGCATGGATGATTGGGCTGATCTTATTAAAGAGTATTTTCCAGATGATAATTTGGCTGTCGAAACATACTATGAGATACAGAAGTTGGTGTTTAGTCTTGGGTTGCCTTCTGAGATGATAGATGTATGTGTTGACAATTGTATGTTGTTTATGAAAGATGATGATAAGCTGTAGGAGTGTCGATTTTGCCAAAAGCCGAGATTCAGGCCACACACTTCTGGTCGTAGTAAGATACCGTACCAACGGATGTGGTATCTTCCTATAACTGATAGGTTGAAACAATTGCATCAATCTGAAAGGACAGCTGGATCGATGAGGTGGCATGCAGAACATTCGCAGAGAGAAGGAGAAGTGACTCACCCATCAGATGCAAAAGCTTGGAAACACTTTAACACGGTACACCCGGAATTTGCTAAATTTAAGCAAAATGTGTATCTTGGCCTTTGCACTGATGGATTTAGTCCATTCGGTATGTCTGGTAGGCAATATTCTTTATGGCCAGTAATCTTAACGCCATACAACCTTCCTCCAGATATGTGCATGCAAAGAGAATTTTTATTCTTGAGTATATTAGTACCTGGTCCGAAGCATCCGAAACGTTCCCTTGATGTGTTTTTGCAGCCTCTCATACAAGAGTTGAAACAGTTGTGGTATACAGGAGTTCGTACATACGACTGTTCGAGGAAGAAAAATTTTACGATGCGTGCGGTGCTTATGTGGACAATAAGCGACTTCCCTGCATACGGGATGCTATCAGGTTGGACGACGCATGGGAGGTTATCTTGTCCGTATTGCCTCGATCAGACAGATGCGTTTCAGCTGAAACATGGTCGAAAAACATGCTGGTTTGATTGTCACCGTCGGTTTCTACCAATCCACCATCCATATCGGAGAAACAAGCGATTGTTTAGGAAGAACAAAATTGTGCATGTCCCCCCACCAGTGTATCTATCTGGGGAAGATCTAGAAGCGCAAATATATCATTTTGGGGGACTAGAAAATGTGAATCTTGGGGGAAATTGACACACTCCAGCTAATATGCCTGATGGATACGGGATGAATCACAATTGGCACAAGAAAAGCATTTTTGGGAACTTCCGTACTGGAAAGATCATCTGTTGCGACACAATCTTGATGTCATGTACATTGAGAAAAACTTTTTTGATAACATCATGCATACGGTGTTAAACGTGACAGGAAGAACCAAAGACAGCGGAAAGTCAAGGTTGGACTTGCCTGATATTTGCAACAGAAATGAGTTGCATATTATGAGCAATGGGAAATCACCAGTTCCTATATTTCGGTTGGATGCCCAACAAAAGGCAGTGTTGTTCAATTGGGTTTCATCTGATGTGAAATTTCCTGATGGGTATGTATCCAATCTGGCTAAATCTGTTGAGATAGGACAAAATTTTTCAGGGATGAAGAGTCATGACTGCCACGTGTTTATGCAACGATTACTTCCTTTCGCATTTGCCGAACTCCTTCCAGGAAATGTTCACGAAGCAATTGGAGGTAAGGTAGACATCATCATAGCACAAATAATTTGTTCAAATATATATATTGCACTATATAATTTTGGTGTTGCTGGCATCATAGCGTTTTTCCGGGATCTTAGTACACGGACGTTGTCAGAAGATGTAATTGCACAGTTGGATGCTAATATTCCAATATTGTTGTGCAATCTAGAGAAGATATTCCCGCCGGCTTTTTTTGATGTTATGGAACATCTTCCCATTCATCTCTCTCACGAAGCAAAACTAGGCGGGCCTGTTCAGTTTAGGTGGATGTACCCATTCGAGCGGTTCATGAAACATTTAAAGGGAAAGGCTAAAAATCTAGCGAGAGTTGAAGGATCAATTGTTGCGGGAAGTTTGACCGAAGAAACTTCACACTTCACTTCATACTATTTCGCTACGAAAGTCCGCACACGCAAACGGAAACCCCAACGATATGATGATGGTGGTGTGAGAAGAACTTATGCAGTAGAGGGTGTCCCAGACATCTTCTCACCAATCGGTCGTCTTGGTGGGAAAGTGAAGGAAGTTTGGTGGTCTAACGAGAATGACAAGCACAGCGCACATACGTACATCCTCCTAAATTGCGAGGAAGTGGAACCTTTCGATAGGTAACGTGACAATTTAATCATCCACTATTAATTTAATATTATATATAAAGATAAAAGTGTTAATTTCAATCTAAATTTTGAAGTTTATTTGTTAGTCAGGTACGAGAATGCATTGAAGGCGTTTCAGATGATGAAATAAACGATCGTAAAGATCGTCACTTTGCTAAGGGGTTAAAAACGCAAGTAAGTTTACGTAATAAAAAAAAATGCATTAAGTTTATTGATGCTCGATCTAACATGCACACTTCTCGATATGTGTGTTTTTCATAGGTGGATCATGACCACCCCGAATATCCAATATGGTTTCATGAGTTAATACTAGGCCCCCTCGGGAAAATAAAGACTGCGCCCATGTATTTCACCCGGGGTTATGTGTTTCATACATACAAATACGGCGTTCGGCGGGAAACTACCAACTACGGAGTATGTGTTAGGGGTGAAATAGATTTTTATGGGATTGTGCAAGAAATAATCGAAGTGGAGTACCCCGGCTTGGTTAGTATGAAATGTGTTCTCTTCAAATGTGATTGGTTCGATCCAACAGTCGGTCGAGGGGTGCGAATTAACAAATTTGGTGTGGTAGACGTCAACAAAGCACGGCGATACAACAAGTTTGAACCATTTATCCTAGCATCACAAGCAGAACAAGTAACGTTCGTGCCTTATCCGCGAGTTCGAAACACTGGGCCCACATGGTTATCGGTTATTAAAATAGCTCCAAGGGGTAAAATTGTTGGTGTTGACGATCTTCCAATGCAACAAGATTCTTGTTGTGACATTACAGAACCAGAGATTACCGAGAACGTTCTGTTAATTGATCCCCGCAACAGGGAACTTGAATATCTACCTGACGACACTGAACAAGAAGGCGATTCCGATGAGTTTGATGAGAGTGACGATTCTCAACCTGAAGATGATGAACCCAACGAAGTTGATGAACCGAGCGGAGATGATGATTCTGATTGATTTATATATATGTAATTGCTCTTATTTTTATTTGTATAATAAAACTTGAAGATTATGGGCGGATCTCGGCATATGACCGGAGATAGTCGGAGATGGGATCGTTAGGATTTCCATAGGTCGAATATTAACCAATCCCTGGTATTTTATGGTTTGGGAAATATTAGACCTACGGGGGTCCTTTCGATCTCATCTCCGGTTATCTCCGGTTATCAAAGTACGACGGCTTTACGACGATTGAAGACACAATCGTCGTAAATTCGACGTAATACTTACGACGATGTTACGACGAATCCATCGTAATGTCGATGGTAAATTACGACGACAGTACGACGAATCCATCTTAATAGGGTTTTAGGATTTAGGGTTTAGGGTTTAGGGTTTAGGGTTTAGGGTTTAGGGTTGATGATATGTTGTATATGTTTGGTTTTGCATCAATTACATTGTTTTACATAAGTTTTTGATTCGTAGTATACGTACTACAAAAATGATTAACATTTTATATTTCATGCATGTTACGAATCAACTTATAAGAACGAATGTTATACACTATTATGTAAGATAATGAATTTTAACAAATATTTTATTCAATCGTCGTTATTGATTGTATTGTTTACTATGAGAAGTTTTTGATTACCAAATATACTTCCTTAATACAATATGGATATGTGTATTATGGTTTAGGGTATAGAGTTTATATTTCTAAGATTGCGACGATTTTACGATGGATCCATCGTAAACTCGACGCCAAATTACGACGATGTTACGACGGATACTTTTACGACGCGATTACGACTAATGTGTCTTAAATCGTCGTAATTTCGTCGTAATTTCGTCGTAATACTTAATAGGGTTTATGGTTTAGGGTTGAGTATATGTTGTAAATGTTTGGTATTTCATCAATTATATTGTTTTACATATGTTCTCGGTTAGTTTTTTGACATAATACAAAAATGATTAACAATTTATACTTCATGCAAGTTACGAAGAAACTTATCGAACGAATGTTATAGAGAAGTGGGAGGAGATAAGAAAATTTAGAATTTGTTAGATTGAAGCGTCATTATTGATTATATTATGTTAAATGAAAAGTTTTTGATGTACAAATTTACTTCGTTAATTCAACACGGTTATGTATGTTAGGGTTTAGGGTTTAGATTTCTTATATTACGACGAGTTTACGACGGATCCGTCGTAAACTCATCGTAACCGGAAATTAATTTTGCCGCGGGATAAAAAATTTCCCGCGTTGTTAATTTTTTTTTATTGGTATACTGTACGGTTTCATGAGTTACGACGATTTTACGACGGATCCGTCGTAAAATCGTCGTAAATTACCATCGATTTTACGACGGCCACAAAATCTATATAACCCAGCGAGATTTCTCTCCTCATCGCTCACAATCTTCTTCTCTCTCTCTCTACCGTGTGACCTCTCTCTCTCTCTAAGCCAAACTAAGGTAAATTTTTTTGTTAATTGTTTAGTTTAATTATATAATTTTAAATATTAGTTAGGATTGGAATTCGATAGGATTGGATTATATTGGATTATATTTTTGATAGTCGTTTCTTATTTTTTAGATATGGGGCCACGTAAGACTCACTATCAGGCATTTATGGGTGACGAGTCGAGACCGAGTGTTAACTCGGATGTCCCATCATCGTCTGCCACCCCGTCTTTGGTTCCGGACACCGGGCCCGCCCCACAGATGCCTACTGCACCTCCACCTGCAGCACCTCGACCCGTTTTGCCATATGCGGGATTGACGGTCGAGGACATTTTCCAGTCGCCGGGTCATCATCTTTTACCCCGGTTAGATCCGCTCCGCCCGCCCATCACTTTTTGGTACGTAAGATTTTTTATTTTTTTTTCATTAATATATATATATATATATGTTTTTAACTGATAATTATATTTTTATATTTCAGGTTTAAAGAGGACAACAAAGTCAGGCGGAATGTGTCTAACACAATCAAGGCCTACTTCGACGAGCCCCACTACAATTGGTCGCCCGTTCCGGGCGACGTCGTTGAGACGTGGTTCAAATGTTTCGCAGTAAATTTTTTTTTTTTTAATTATTATCTAATTTTATTTAATTTTATTTATTCTTTTCTAATTCTTTTCTTGTTNGATGTTGCGATCAACGAGACGGTGAAGACGGAGTTTAAGGAGAAGGGAAAACTCCGGCTCAACAATACCGTCTCCGATTGGAAGCGGAAGTGGGAGGTTGACGGCGATGAGGCGAAGCCCCCGTACATGTCTTTCGAAGTCTGGAACGGCTTGAAGGCATACAGGACGAAACTGCATTCGCAGGCGGTGGCTGCTAAGTGTTCCGCTTCCCGGAACACTATCGGTCCAGACGGTCGTCGGGCGGTGTTTCCACATACTTCAGGTCAGACGTCATTTGCGGGAAGGCGTCTACAAATAGTATGATTTTTTTCCTTATATTTTTTTTTATGCTTTTTAACTAATTAAATTTAATCTTTAACCGTTAATTTTTTAATCTTTATTTTGTAGGCAAGCGGAGGCACACTTCCTCCGGTGACTAGAGTTTTTGAGGAAACTCACAAAAAGAATGACGGTTCTTTTGTGGATCCTCGAGCGGAGCAGGTCTACAATGACGTGCAGGCACGGATCGAGGAGCGTCAAACTCAACTCTCTCAGCAGCTATCACCTGGCGGTAGCTCGGTCCAGTCCAATGCCGCTTTGACCACATCCCAGATGGACGAGATATTTGAAGAGGTAACAAATATCACATTATATTTTTACTAAATTATTTCGTATTCAAATTTATTAATTTTAACGTTTTTTTTTAGGTTGCTCCGAAGAAGAAGGGCAGATTTTTAGGTTTGGGATCGATTCGAGGTATTTTTGTTGCCTCGGCTTCCGTACCTCACGACGATCCGGTTGGGTTGAGGAACGAGTCGAACACCGCCAATACCGAGATCAACATTTTGCGGGCGAAGCAAGCGGAAGACCATCAGCAGATCCTTGGATTAGGTAAGACAATCCAAGGATACGATACTCTGTTCGAGCTTCTAGCCATGGATAATCCCGCATTGGCGGCAGCGCTAAAAGCGCAACAAGCATCGACGTCGAGGAATCCTCTCGCGGATCGGGTATCAGAGATGATTAACCGCACCGACGAGGAGCTTTTGGAAGAGTTTGGTCTTAATAATTATGATTTTGTATTTTGTATTTTCGGATTTTATTTTGTATTTTCAGATTTTTATTTATAAAATTTTAATTTTAATTATAATTTTTTAATTATTATAAATATAATTTTATTTAATTAAAATTAATAATTAAATAATTTAAATTAATAATTAAATTTGATAGAACGTCGTAATTTCGTCGTAAATAATTATGTCGTAAATAAAATAATCTTAAATAATTTCGTCGTAAATAATTATGTCGTAAATAAAATAATCTTAAATAATTTCGTCGTAATTACGTCTCAAATAAAACCGTCGTAACATGGTCGTAAATCAATCCGTCGTAATATCGTCGTAAATAAGTCCGTCGTAACACCGTCGTAAATAAACCGTCGTAATATCGTCGTACAAGTTGTCGTAAATACTCCTTCACTATTTGTCGTAATATCGTCGTAAACATTCGTCGTATACTCGTCGTAACATCCAGTGGTTTAAACGTCGTAAATTCGTCCTAACGTTACGACGAATTTACGACAAATATGTTACGACAATTTTACGACTATTTTTATACGTTTTAAATTTTACGACGATTAGGGTTTTACTACGATCCTTTTACGACGAATTGGCATTCGTCGTTAATCCGTCGGAAACTCTGTTTTACATCGATTTTACATCGAATCTGTCCGTTGTAAAACGGGTGTTTTCTTGTAGTGGTTGTAGCTTGATCCCAAAATGGGTACGTAGGCAACTCGAACTCCGAATGCAGCTACCACTATTATAAACACATTTTTCATCTTATTTCTTCAATTCGGGGTGAATTCTTATGTTTATTTTCTACTATATTTCACTTCAAAATCACCATAATTTTTTCATATTCTCAACCTAAATCTACTATAAATCCGCTCATTTCGTGCTATTATTTAGGAATCTTGTTTATTGCTAAAAAACCACTCAATCTTCTGCTATTTAAAGATAAGCCAAGTCCTTCGATTATTTTTTATTTACAAATTTTGACCGTTGTAATTTCAGTTACAACAGTTTGGCGATAGAAGGAGGGGGTATGCAAGTCTAACACCAATGCAAAAGATTGAGATGACAAAAAGATGAATCCACACGATGATCAGTCAGAAATGAATGAAAACGGTATCTCACTAACAGATATGAGGATCTGAGAATCCCATCTAGATGTCAATGAAAACAGATTTAAAAATCTGAGATATAGAGAAAAATTATAGAATTTCAGAGACAGAGAATGTGATTGAATGTATTTCTGTGTATTGAACTGAATGAGATGCATATACATATATAACAGAGACAGTTTCCTAATCTACGATATCTACACAATCAAGACTGAATCTTGTGTTTAATATGATTGATATCGTATCCTTAACATCCTGTGATTGGCCGTGATATACAAGATGTCCTAATAAAAATCAAAGCGGTATCTAGCTAATAAATCTGAAGATCTGAGAATTCTATCTCGATGTCAACGAAAACAAATTTAAAAATCTGAGACATAGAGAAAAATCATTTCTCTTAATCTCTAAATAGAGATAAGTGAATTATTCTTTCACTCGAAAGGGAGAGTATGTGACAAATAAAATTGTCTAAAAAAGGCTTGTCATCGGAGTGCTCAAACAAGCACTCACGATAGAAGGAATTTTTGGATCATAAAAGATTCATGCGTATATTCTTGTTTTGTTTTTTACTCCGAGGAGAGAAAAACAAAATATTAATAGAGTTTCTGAATCGAAGAATATTCGATTTGTCGTTAGAGCAAAACGGTAATACGTATCTCGAGTTTCTCTGTCGTAATCTTTGAGAAACAAGATTCACTTCTTAAGAAATATACTTCGATATATTTTGAAGGAAGCGAACAATATAATTTTTCAGTCCGTCGTAGAAGACACGAATTTTAGCTATGAGATTTGTTTTCACAATCTCGATAAAAGAGAAAGAAATCATTTTCATGATGTTATAAACCTCCAACTTTTTATGAACGATTTTAGAACGGGATTTAAAAATGAATGAAATTATTTAAAAGGTTGCAATACCCTGATATTCAAGCCATGATGACGATCACTCATAACATCGCAAAGGGGATGCTCTGAAAAAAATCAAAATTCATTTTACAAAAATATATAAGTATTTGTCTATAAGTCGACTGAACAAATTGTGAAGTAAATACTTCATCACATTGAAAAAGGAGTATCGCTAGAATGTGCATCTGAACTTAGGTTGCAAGCACATGAGTTCGTTGAACAAAGGGTTTGTCACCATAAAATGATCGAGTTGGGGAGACTAATTAAAAATTCTACATAAGAGTGTATAGAATTGCCACCTTCCAAACGACATTGTATTAATCGGAAAAAGGTGCGGACTATCACATGATTCGTTTGATTTTCGAGGATCAACCTCAGATGATTCAATAATAAGGGAAATAAATCGAATGATAGCTCGAGTCTCAGTTGCTTCCATTGATCAAATTGAGCAATGGTTGAAGCTCTTCAAGCTGAAATGATTGGATCTCAACGGATTTGTAATGTCCTCATTTTGCCACGGCATGGGGGCTTACAATGGGGATACAACCATCAAGTGAAGTTCGTACGACCTCGACTTAGTCACAATTAAAAGGACTTACATCCCTTTTTCTCATTCCGAAGTAGAATATCTAAAAATGAGTTTGACTCGAGACATTAAAAGAGTTCAAACGGTCGAGTCATAGAAGCCAAGATCCTGGCATTAATATGTGGTTCAACTCATGAATTAGTGGCTATGCTCTAATTTTAGAATTGATTCACGAATTAATTCTAGAATCAAAGGCACAAAAAGACAAGACCAACTCAAACACTTAAAGACGAGCTCTAGTTCGAGCTCTAGTTCGAACCATACTTGGCTGACTAACTCGCAAATCCAAGTATGAGCTCTAGCTCGAGCCACATTTGGCCGAGACTAACTCGCAAATTCAAAGATCTTCGCACTATTGTGAAAGGAAACTTAAATACTATTAAGTACTCGAATCTTCACACTACGGTGAAAATAACGAGTTTACTAAAAGCATTATTAGGAACTTGAATCTTCACACTACGGTGAGAAGAACGAGAGTCCCTAAATAAAACAATCTACATCCAAAATTGTATCATCATACTTCGGTAAAAGGAAAACACGATGTAACAAATGATTGAATCCTCATACTACGGTGAAAGGAACGAGATCATCTCCCAAAACAAATCAAACCCCTCATGCTACGGTAAAAAGGAAAATGAACTCATTATGATCGAATCCTCAGGAACGAGATCATCTCTCAAAACAAGTCAAATCCTCATGCTACGGTAAAAGGGAAAACAAACTCATTACGAGCCAGACCCTCATGCTACGACAAAAGGGTAAAAAAAAGCTCCATAAATCACATTAAGGTTACGATGGTCAAATCCACATACTACGATAAAAGGAAAAGACCATCTTCGGAATCCAAACCCTCATGCTACGACAAAAGGGAAGAACATAATAATCACGACAATATTGTTTTATTCATGGAAAACGGGAAACCGCCCGAATACATCCAAGTAGATAAAAAAGGAAACACAAACATATTCGCCCAAGGGAAAACAAAAAGAAAGGAGGAAATCCAAGAAGGTCTTCTTCGTCCCAACAAAGCCAGCGAGTTCACATCGGATCACATGGAGCCCCGCAGAGACATTCAGGAACCGTCTCAATACAAAGCTCACCCCATTTCGTTGTAAGAGACTCAAGGACTATGATCCTCTCTTCCAGCTTTCTCAGTCGGCGATCCAGCTTGGCTCTCTTCCTACAAATATCCTTGTGATCCCAAACCAGTACTATGTTCTCCGAGAAAAGCTGGAGGGAGACTTCGATCAGTACACAAGAAATATCAAAGGTAAAGTATTTATGAGAAAGGATTACAAATAACATTAACCTTTTCATAGAAGTCGAGAGCTCCCATCAAGTCATCCGGATTCATATCCATCAAAAGGGACGAGGAAGGATACTTCAAACCAAAGCAGACGGACCGGCTACTTGATGGGCGGCCATCCCTTCTAGCATCATGACAACGATTAATCAAAGGGGGATCCGCGCGAACAGAGTTCAAACCTATATTTCTAGAAGACTCCATTAAAACATCAAATACCCAATTGAGGAAGACCTGAACGACGTAACATAGCAGTTTAAGTAAATAAGGTGGGCGAGTGATATGCTCAATTTAATACCCTAACAGTACTAAAGCAGTAGTTGTAATATGGT
>PKML01010917.1:118121-136662 GCA_002933935.1 Eutrema yunnanense | reverse complement strand
AGCTCCATTCGCCCTTTGTCTGCTGCTTCTTTGTACTTAGCTGTTTTCTGCGTAAGTTTCTCCTTCACTTTCTGATGTAGTTTCTTGATCACTTCTGCTTTGGCTTCTCCATCTTGATTAGTGACATCTAATGGCGGCAAGGGAACAAGATCTAAAGGTGTATCTGGCTGAAAACCATAAACAATCTCAAAAGGTGACAGCTTAGTAGCAGAGTGTTTTGCATGATTATAAGCGAACTCAACAAAAGGAATGCAATCTAACCAATTTCGAAAATTCTTACCAACCGTGGCTCTTAAGAGCGTGGAGAGTGTTCTGTTTTCTACCTCTGTTTGTCCATCAGTTTGTGGGTGGCAAGTTGTTGAGAAGAGTAACTTAGTTCCTAGTTTCCTCCATAGAACCCTCCAGAAATGACTTAAGAACTTTGTATCACGATCTGAAACAATGGTCCTTGGAATCCCATGTAAACGTACTACTTCTCTAAAGAAAAGGCTTGCTGTTTGCGTAGCATCATCTTGTCTCTCTTATTTAATAACGGTTTGTTTCTAGCATTTTGGGCAATATATTACCGTTTTGAATCTGAATTGGAACTTTTACTAGTCGTAAACCCCTTTTTTATAGATTTTCATAGGAGATTTGAGGTTTCTCCAACAAAATTAGAAAACGAGTAATAAATGCTTCTCCTTCCACCTTTAAAAGCCTCTAATTCTTATTTGTAGTGTCATCACTCCTTCTTGTTTGTCTTATTCAATAACGGTCCGTTCTTAGCGTTTAGGGTAATATATTATCGTTTTGGATCTAAATTTGACCATTTACTTGACGAAATCTCCGTTTTCAAATTGTCATAGTTGATTTGAGGGTTCTCCAAATAAATGAGAAAACAAGTAACAAATTCTTCTCCTTCCACATTTAGAAGCCTCTAATTTCTATTTCTATTCTCATCACTCCATCTTGTCTCTCTTATTCAATAACGGTATGTTCTTGGTGTTTTGGGCAATATATTACTGTTTTAGATCTGAATTGGAACTTTTACTAGTCGAAAACCCCCTTTTTACGGATTTATCATAGGAGATTAGGGGTTTCTCCAACAATACGGGAAAACTAGTAAGAAATGCTTTTCCTTCCAACTTTAAAAGCCTCTAATTCTTATTTGTAGTCTCATCACTCCTTCTTGTTTGTCTTATTCAATAACGGTCTGTTCTTAGCGTTTAGGGTAATATATTATCGTTTTGGATCTAAATTTGACCATTTACTTGATGAAATCTCCGTTTTCAAATTTTCATTGTTGATTTGAGGTTTCTCCAAATAAATGAGAAAACAAGTAACAAATCCTTCTCCTTCCACATTTAGAAGCCTCTAATTTCTATTTCTATACTCATCACTCCATCTTGTCTCTCTTATTCAATAACGGTATGTTCTTGGCATTTTGGGCAACATATTACTGTTTTAGATCTGAATTGAAACTTTTACTAGTCGAAAACCCCCTTTTTACGGATTTATCATAGGAGATTAGAGGTTTCTCCAACAAAATTAGAAAACAAGTAATAAATGCTTCTGCTTCCACCTTTAAAAGCCTCTAATTCTTATTTGTAGTCTCATCACTCCTTCTTGTTTGTCTTATTCAATAACAGTCCGTTCTTAGCATTTAGGGTAATATATTATCGTTTTGGATCTAAATTTGACCATTTACTTGACGAAATCTCCGTTTTCAAATTTTAATAGTTGATTTGAGGTTTCTCCAAATAAATGAGAAAACAAGTAACAAATTCTTCTCCTTCCACATTTAGAAGCCTCTAATTTCTATTTCTATACTCATCACTCCATCTTGTCTCTCTTATTCAATAACGGTATGTTCTTGGCGTTTTGGGCAATATATTACCGTTTTAGATCTAAATTTGAACTTTTACTAGTCGAAAACCCCCTTTCTACGGATTTATCATAGGAGATTTGAGGTTTCTCCTACAAAATTAGAAAACGAGTAATAAATGCTTCTCCTTCCACCTTTAAAATCCTCTAATTCTTATTTGTAGTCTCATCACTCCTTATCGTCTAACTTTTTCAATAACGGTCCGTTCTTAGCGTTTAGGGCAATATATTGTCGTTTTGGATCTAAATTTGACCATTTACTAGACGAAATCTCCGTTTTTGAATTTTCATAGTTGATTTGAGGTTTCACCAAAGTAATGAGAAAACAAATCACAAATTCTTCTCCTTCCACATTTAGAAGCCTCTAATTCCGATTTCTGTATTCATCACTCCATCTTGTCTCTCTTATTTAATAACGGTATGTTTCTAACATTTTGGGAAATATATTACCGTTTTAGATCTGAATTGGAACTTTTACTAGTCGGAAACCCCTTTTTATGGATTTTCATAGGAGATTTGAGGTTTCTCCAACAAAATTAGAAAACGAGTAATAAATGCTTCTCCTTCCACCTTTAAAAGCCTCTAATTCTTATGTGTAGTCTCATCACTCCTTCTTGTTTGTCTTATTCAATAATGGTCCGTTCTTAGCGTTTAGGGTAATATATTATCGTTTTGGATCTAAATTTGACCATTTACTTGACGAAATCTCCGTTTTCAAATTTTCATTGTTGATTTGAGGTTTCTTCAAATAAATGAGAAAACATGTAACAAATTTTTCTCCTTCCACATTTAGAAGCCTCTAATTCCTATTTCTATACTCATCACTCCATCTTGTCTCTCTTATTCAATAACGGTATGTTCCTAGCATTTTGGGAAATATATTACCGTTTTGGATCTGAATTGGAACTTTTACAAGATGAAATCCTCTTTTTGGGGATTTTCATAGGAGATTTGAGGTTTCTTCAACAAAACGGGAAAACTAGTAAGAAACGATTTTCCTTCCACCTTTAAAAGCCTCTAATTCTTATTTTTAGTCTCATCACTCATTCTTGTCTGTCTTATTCAATAACGGTCCGTTCTTAGAGTTTAGTTAAATATATTGCCATTTTGGATTTGAATTAGACCATTTACTTGACGAAATCTCTGTTTTTCGGATTTTCATCATTGATTGAAGGTTTCTCCAATGAAATGACAAAACAAGTAACAAATGATTGTCTTTCCACATTTATAAGCCTCTAATTCCTCTTTCTATTCTCATCACTCCATATTGTCTCTCTTATTCAATAAAGGTATGTTCTTGGCGTTTTGGGTAATATATTACTGTTTTAGATCTGAATTGGAACTTTTACTAGTCGAAAACCCCCTTTTTACGGATTTATCATAGGAGATTAGAGGTTTCTCCAACAAAATTAGAAAACAAGTAATAAATGCTTCTCCTTCCACCTTTAAAAACCTCTAATTCTTATTTGTAGTCTCATCACTCCTTCTTGTTTGTCTTATTCAATAACTGTCCGTTCTTAGCATTTAGGGTAATATATATCGTTTTGGATCTAAATTTGACCATTTACTTGACGAAATCTCCGTTTTCAAAATTTAATAGTTGATTTGAGGTTTCTCCAAATAAATGAGAAAACAAGTAACAAATTCTTCTCCTTCCACATTTAGAAGCCTCTAATTTCTATTTCTATACTCATCACTCCATCTTGTCTCTCTTATTCAATAACGGTATGTTCTTGGCGTTTTGGGCAATATATTACGGTTTTAGATCTGAATTGGAATTTTAATAGTCGAAAACCCCCTTTTTACGGATTTATCATAGGAGATTTGAGGTTTCTTCAACAAAATTAGAAAACGAGTAATAAATGCTTCTCCTTCCACCTTTAAAATCCTCTAATTCTTATTTGTAGTCTCATCACTCCTTCTCGTCTGACTTTTTCAATAACGGTCCGTTCTTAGCGTTTAGGGCAATATATTGTCGTTTTGGATCTAAATTTGACCATTTACTAGACGAAATCTCCGTTTTTGAATTTTCATAGTTGATTTGAGGTTTCACCAAAGAAATGAGAAAACAAATAAGAAATTCTTCTCCTTCCACATTTAGAAGCTTCTAATTCCGATTTCTATATTCATCACTCCATCTTGTCTCTCTTATTTAATAACGTTATGTTTCTAACATTTTGGGCAATATATTACCGTTTTGGATCTGAATTGGAACTTTTACTAGTCGGAAACCCCTTTTTATGGATTTTCATAGGAGATTTGAGGTTTCTCCAACAAAATTAGAAAACGAGCAATAAATGCTTCTCCTTCCACCTTTAAAAGCCTCTAATTCTTATTTGTAATCTCATCACTCCTTCTTGTTTGTCTTATTCAATAACGGTCCGTTCTTAACGTTTAGGGTAATATGTTATCGTTTTGGATCTAAATTTGACATTTTACTTAACGAAATCTCCGTTTTCAAATTTTCATTGTTGATTTGAGGTTTCTCCAAATAAATGAGAAAACAAGTAACAAATTCTTCTCCTTCCACATTTAGAAGCCTCTAATTTCTATTTCTATACTCATCACTCCATCTTGTCTCTCTTATTCAATAACGGTATGTTCCTAGCATTTTGGGAAATATATTACTGTTTTGGATCTGAATTGGAACTTTTACAAGACGAAATCCTCTTTTTGGGGATTTTCATAGGAGATTTGAGGTTTCTTCAACAAAACGGGAAAACTAGTAAGAAATGCTTTTCCTTCCACCTTTAAAAGCCTCTAATTCTTATTTTTAGTCTCATCACTCATTCTCGTCTGTCTTATTCAATAACGGTCCGTTCTTAGAGTTTAGGTAAATATATTGCCATTTTGGATTTGAATTAGACCATTTACTTGACGAAATCTCTGTTTTCGGATTTTCATCACTGATTTAATGTTTCTCCAATGAGATGACAAAATAAGTAACAAATGATTGTCCTTCCACATTTATAAGCCTCTAATTCCTCTTTCTATTCTCATCACTCCATATTGTCTCTCTTATTCAATAAAGGTATGTTCTTAGCGTTCTGGGTAATATATTACCGTTTTGAATCTGAATTGGAACTTTTACTAGAAGAAATCTTCTTTTAGCGGATTTTCATAGGAGATTTGAGGTTTCTCCAACGAAATGAGAATACAAGTAATAAATGTTTTTCCTTCCACCTTTAAAAGCCACTAATTCTTATTTCTAGTCTCGTCACTCATTCTCTTCTGTCTTATTCAATAACGGTCTGTTCTTAGAGTTTAGGGCAATATAATGCCAGTTTGGATTTGAATTAGACCATTTACTACACGAAATCTCCGTTTTCGAATTTTCATAGTTAATTTGAGGTTTCTTCAAAGAAATGAGAAAACAAGTAACAAATTCTTCTCCTTCCACATTCAGAAGCCTCTAATTCCTATTTCTATACTCATAACTCCATCTTGTCTCTCTTATTCAATAACAGTATGTTCTTAGCATTTTGGGCAATATATTACCGTTTTGGATCTGAATTGGAACTTTTACAAGACGAAATCCTCTTTTTGGGGATTTTCATAGGAGATTTGAGGATTCTTCAACAAAACGGGAAACCTAGTAAGAAATGTTTTTCCTTCCACCTTTAAAAGCCTCTAATTCTTATTTTTAGTCTCATCACTCATTCTCGTCTGTCTTATTCAATAACGGTCCGTTCTTAGAGTTTAGGTAAATATATTGCCATTTTGGATTTGAATTAGACCATTTACTAGATGGAATCTCTGTTTTCGGATTTTCATCATTGATTTAAGGTTTCTCCAATGAAATGACAAAACAAGTAACAAATGCTTGTCCTTCCACATTTATAAGCCTCTAATTCCTATTTCTATTCTCATCACTCCATATTGTCTCTCTTATTCAATAAAGGTATGTTCTTGGCGTTTTGGGCAATATATTACCGTTTTAGATCTGAATTGGAACTTTTACTAGTCGAAAACCCCCTTTTACGGATTTATCATAGGAGATTAGAGGTTTCTCTAACAAAATTAGAAAACAAGTAATAAATGCTTCTCCTTCCACCTTTAAAAGCCTCTAATTCTTATTTGTAGTCTCATCACTCCTTTTTGTTTGTCTTATTCAATAACGGTCCATTCTTAGCGTTTAGGGCAATATATTGTCGTTTTGTATCTAATTTAAACTATTTACTAGACGAAACCTCCGTTTTCAAATTTTCAAAGTTGATTTGAGGTGTCTTCAAATAAATGAGAAAACATGTAACAAATTCTTCTCCTTCCACATTTAGAACCCTCTAATTCCTATTTCTATACTCATCACTCCATCTTGTCTCTCTTATTCAATAACGGTATGTTCCTAGCATTTTGGGAAATATATTACTGTTTTGGATCTGAATTGGAACTTTTACAAGACGAAATCCTCTTTTTGGGGATTTTCATAGGAGATTTGAGGTTTCTTCAACAAAACGGGAAAACTAGTAAGAAATGCTTTTCCTTCCACCTTTAAAAGCCTCTAATTCTTATTTTTAGTCTCATCACTCATTCTCGTCTGTCTTATTCAATAACGGTCCGTTCTTAGAGTTTAGGTAAATATATTGCCATTTTGGATTTGAATTAGACCATTTACTTGACGAAATCTCTGTTTTCGGATTTTCATCACTGATTTAATGTTTCTCCAATGAGATGACAAAATAAGTAACAAATGATTGTCCTTCCACATTTATAAGCCTCTAATTCCTATTTCTATTCTCATCACTCCATATTGTCTCTCTTATTCAATAAAGGTATGTTCTTAGCGTTCTGGGTAATATATTACCGTTTTGGATCTGAATTGGAACTTTTACTAGTCGAAAATCCCATTTTTACGGATTTTCATTGGAGAATTGAGGTTTCTCCAACAAAATTAGAAAACGAGTAATAAATTCTTCTCCTTCCACCTTTAAAAGCCTCTAATTCTTATTTGTAGTCTCATCACTCCTTCTTGTTTTTCTTATTCAATAACGGTCCGTTCTTAGCGTTTAGAGCAATATATTATCGTTTTGGATCTAAATTTGACCATTTACTAGACGAAATCTCTGTTTTCGAATTTTCATAGTTGATTTGAGGTTTCACAAAAAGAAATGAGAAAATAAGTAACAAATTCTTCTCCTTCCACATTTAGAAGCCTCTAATTCCTCTTTCTATACTCATCACTCCATGTTGTCTCACTTATTCAATAACGGTATGTTCTTAGTGTTTTGGGCAATATATTACCGTTTTGGATCTGAATTGGAACTTTTAGTAGACGACATCCCTTTTTTACGGATTTTCATAGGAGATTTGAGGTTTCTTCAACAAAACGAGAAAACAAGTAATAAATGTTTTTCCTTCCACCTTTAAAAGCCTCTAATTCTTATTTCTAGTCTCATCACTCATTCTCGTATGACTTATTCAATAACGGTCCGTTCCAAGAGTTTAGGGCAATATATTGCCTTTTTGGATTTGAATTAGACCATTTACTAGACGAAATCTCTATTTTTGAATTTTCATAGTTGATTTGAGGTTTCTCCAAAGAAATGAGAAAACAAGTAACAAATTCTACTTCTTCCACATTTAGAATCCTCTAATTCCTATTTCTATACTCATTAGTCCATCTTGTCTCTCTTATTCAATAACGGTATGTTCTTAGCGTTTTGGGCAATATATTACCGTTTTGGATCTGAATTGAAATTTTTACTAGACAAAATCCCTTCTTTGCGGATTTTCATAGGAGATTTGTGGTTTCTTCAACAAAACGAGAAAACAAATAATAAATGTTTTTCCTTCCACCTTTAAAAGACTCTAATTCTTATTTCCAGTCTCATCACTCATTCTCGTCTGTCTCATTAAGTAACGGTCTTTTCTGAGAGTTTAGGGCAATATATTGCCATTTTGGATTTGAATTAGAACATTTACTAGACAAAATCTATGTTTTCGGATTTTCATCGTTGATTTGAGGTTTCTCCAAATAAATGAGAAAACAAGTAACAAATGCTTGTTCTTAACGTTTTGGGTAATATATTACCGTTTTGGATCTGAATTAGAACTTTTACTAGAAGAAATCCTTTTTTGCGGAATTTCATAGGAGATTTGAGGTTTTTCCAACGAAATGAGAATACAAGTAATAAATGCTTTTCCTTCCACCTTTAAAAGCCTCTAATTCTTATTTCTAGTCTCATCACTCATTCTCGTCTGTCTTATTCAATAACGGTCCACCGATTTGTGACATCAGTGTAGCCATGTTGAGCAAAACAAAGGAGGAACTCCTAGGTAACAAATCGGTGCAACATGTCGTTATCCAAACCGAGGAAAAATTCCCTTAGCACCGATGTGCAATACCGATTTGTGACATCGGTGTGTCACGAAGAAGCTTCAAAATTTTGCCAATACTGATGTGTTGCACCGACATGTGACATCGGTGTTGACTAATTTTTAAGTTTTTTTTTACCGATCCTCTTTTCGACCAGGGTAAGACTCGACCCGCCCAGGTAAGTCTTTCTCTTCCTCGCGACAAAGCAGCCTCCCTCACCATTTTTTTTCAAAAACCCTCGATGTAAACCCTCTTCTCTTCATAACTCTCTCAATTTTCACTCAAATTTCGTGATTCAAAGTGTTAAATTCTCGATTTTCACTGGGCGTTTTGGATTCATCGTTGTTCTAGGCATTTAATCCCAAACCCTAAGGTATTTCATCCATTCAATCTTTGAAAAACAATAGATTTGTTCTTGAAGTGATAATTTCATGTAGGTGGTTAAACATTGCGTTTCACTTGTGAATAAACCTTGGGTCTAGGTTCTCTATGTCTAGACTTGTTGATTCATGTTCTTACTTTTGATTTTTTGGAGAAATTTTAAAAATTTGGAATTTTGAGATAGTTTGGAATTGAAGATTGAAATTTGGGGGTTTGTTGGTGTTTCTTGTAGCTGATATATCATGGTTTCGAGAGCATTTTGGAGCAAAGCAGACGTTCGTGTAGCTGGGTACCCGATTTGAAGCATCAGTGTCGATCGATACTGCCTAGTATCGGTCGATACTCACCGAGGCAGACACGACCCGCGACTTACCGAGGCAGACACGACCCGCGACTTTTCCAAGAGTTAAAAAATTGCAAAATTGCCCAGAAGACTTTAATATTTACAAGAAGCCCCAAAACGTGATTTAGGTTATTTAATAGGATTTTACAGCCACTTTGATGGCTATGCTTTGATTAGGCTTTATTTTACTTTTGGGTTTTGTGAGAGAGCTTTTGAAGGGGGACAAGTCTGAAACTCTGTTCGTTCGAGAGAAGATTTCGAACCCTCTTGTTACTCTTTCTGATTTATTTGATGAGTTATTCAAACATGTTTATTGCTTCAATTTCCATGTCTTAGTAGATCTCTTGTTAGGTTCAGGATTCTCAATAGGGTTTTTTTTGAATGCTAGGTTGATTAGTTATTAGGATTCACCATCTGAATTAGTTCTTCACCATAGGTTGTTTGCAAAGCTAATTCTAGATTGATCACCTAGAATTTAGATCTTAGGATAATTGATTAGGCGCGGAAGTGCGATTAATTACCTGATAGAATCTAAGGTGAGCAAAATAACTATTCGCAAAGGAATTTGGTTTAGTTGTTTTGTGAACAAATCAAACCAGATTTAAAAAGCTGATTTAGACTTTAGGATTCGCGAAGAAATTTGGAATTCCTAGGAGTTTTCGCAACGAAAGTTGGTTAATTATACCTTAGTGATTTGAGTTCAAGAACCGCGCTAAATCTGAATCATGCTAGTTAGTTTATCTGCATTCATTGATTCCCTGAGAAATACCATGAACCTATCTTTCTCCAATCGAATTTATAACTGTTTTAATTTACGTTATGTTTTCGATATAATTGATCGCTTAGCTTTATTCTCATCTATATAATCTACTGTGTGTCTCTGTGAGTCCTTGTGTTCGACCCCTACTTTACTGCAACTATTGCGTAGTACTTTTAGGGTATTAATTTGAGCATATCAAATTTGGCGCCGTTGCCGGGGACTCAATTCGCCATTAGATTTTAGTCTGAGAATTTCGACTAAGCTTGTCGGTATCGGTCGATACTCATCACATTTTTTGTTACTTACGCTTTTGAAATCTGTGTTTTGAGGTGTATGCCTAATCGTGAAACTAGAAAGAGCAAGAGCACTCAGCTAGTTGATCTGTCACTTGAGCAGCTAGCACTTTTGGAATGCACAAACAGAAGAGCAAAGAAGCCAGCTGGTGCTTACAGAGACCAAGAGGGTCGGTTGTGCAATGAGAGAGGACAACGTCTGGATGGAGAGAGGAACATCATTCCACCTGCTCCTGTTGTCGCTGAGAATGTCGCTGGGAACGTGAACGCAGTGAATGCTGGGAATGCTGTGGTTAATCGTGGTAGAACGATTTGTGAGTGCAACAGACCTGACCAGTTTTACGCAAATCGATCCGCGATCTGTCCCCCTGCTTTTCCGAGGAATGACTTTGAGCTGAAACCTGCATACTACACTCTTGTGGGATAACACCCTTTTCGTGGTCTTTCCAGCGATCCCATGGATCATATTGAGAGGTTCGAGGATTTGGTCACTAGCATCAAAAGCAATGGAGTGTCCTACGATTACCTTTTCTGCAAGCTTTTCCCATACTCTCTTGGTGGAGAAGCGACTTACTGGCTAAAGCAGTTACCTCCTGGATCACTGACCACTTGGAAAGAGACTAAGACTGCTTTCCTGACCAACTTTTATTACGATGCAAGATCCGAGGATCTGAGGAACAAAATCTCACAGTTTTCTCAGGGACCTACTGAGGCGTTCAAGGCTGCTTAGACGATATTCAAATCATATTAGAGAGATTGTCCACATCACAGATACTCTGATGTTCAGCTGATGGGTTTCTTTTTCAGAGGACTTGATTGGAGGTATCAGATGACTTTGGATGCTTCGAGCAATGGAAACTTCAACACCAGGTATCCTGATGAAGCCTATGTACTGATTGAGAACTTGGCGTATAGCAATAGCACCAAGAATGTTGATTTTGAGCGGAAGAAGCTAGCTGGTAACATGGATGGCTCGCAGATTGCTGAATTTCAAGCTAAGTTGGATTCTATGCACAGTCTTCTGATGAGCAAGACACCAAAGGCTGTTCACTTTGCTGAAGATGTCGAGGTATTTAACGAGGATGAAGTAGAGGATGTTAACTACATTGGTGGTTCTGGTTTTCAGGGCCAGAGGAATCAATTCAACAACAACCGAAACTTCAACAACAACTCTCACCAAGGAGGTTCGAACCAGTTTGGTCAGAGATCACCTCAGAACAGTGGGTATACGAGGAACTATGGAAACTCATCTTATCAACCATTACCTGCTAAGATCTCAGATAGAAAGACCGAGTCTATGTTGGAACAACTTCTTCAAGGACAGCAGCAGCTCACAGTGAATCTCAACGGAAAGATAGATGATGTGTACAAGGATCTGAGTGGAAGGATCGACGCGCTCGATACTCATCAGAAGATGTTGGAAACGCAAGTAGCTCAAACTGCAGTAGCTGTCAAGGGAAAGACGACTCAGGCACAGAAGGAGTACGTCAATGCAATCAACTTACAAAGTGCAGAAAACGTCGAAACCTCTGTCGAATGTGATTCTGAACCTGATTTGTCAGTATCGATCGACACCAATGTTGATATCGATCGATAACAGTCTGAAGAACCGACACATGAACCTTGTGTCGATCGACACCAACCTTGTATCGATCGACACCCCTCGGATGCTGAACCAGAGATCGTGAAGAAACTAGAGATGATCAAAGAACGTGTTTACAAGCCTAAGGTACCATACCCTCGACTACCCATACACCTCAGAGACCCCATTTCTCCAAAGTAGTTGCGTGGCTTTGAGAAGATGGTGCGAAGAATTCCACACACACTGACTTTTGAAGAAGCTCTTGAGTACCGCTCTCTTTACAGTCACTTCCGAGATTGCAGAGAAACTGAGGACGAGATCAAAGCACTCTTCATCAAGGTCAGAAGTACACCAGTTCCACTGAAAAAGCTGACTAAGAGGGAAGATCCAGGAAAATTTTCAGTTCCATGCTCTATCTCCGGAGTTGAATTCAAAGAATCTCAGGTTGATTCAAGGTCTAGCGTTAATTTTATGTCGAAGGCACTCGCAGAGAAGCTACAAATCGATGACATAAGACCTACTCAGATGCCTCTCACTTTCGCGAACTCTTCCACATCAGTTTCATACGGTACAATCCCTGATTTGATGGTTAATGTAGGAGACTGTCTGGTTCCTACCGATTTTCAGGTTGTGGAGATGCATGCAAGATCTAGGACACCTTTGATTCTCAGAAGACAGTTCATGGCTACTGCTGGAGTAGTTATGGATACGCCCAGTAAGAGCATCTCGTTCTCGTACATTGACGAACATGTCTCCTACGAAGCCATCCCCTCTAGAAGACCTCCCACACATATATTTTGCATCCCCGTTGGTGCAGGAGAAACATTGATGGTTGATCTTTTGGAAGAGCCTAATGATGAGCCAACTGTCATAGAAGTTATGGATCGTCCTCCTATCGTCACCAAGAAAGCCATCAAAAAGACTAAGGCAAAGAAGAAGGTGAAGAACAGAAGAGTCGAGAGCGCTACACATGTAACCTTAATCCCTCAGAAGTGCGATGGAGATTCGATCGAATACAAGGTGAAATGCAAAAGGGCCTCAAAACCATTTTCTAAAGCTCGAATTCTCCTTACTCCAGAGATGAAGGAGAAAGGACAAGAGGTTGTGGAGACCATGTTGCGCAGAACTCTGAACCTGGAGATGTCAAGTTGTGGAGCCTGTTTTGCTGCAAGCTCTCATTCTTATCCAGACTGATCGTCCGTAAAGTCAAGCTCGTGACATAAAACAAGCGCTGAGTGGGAGGCAACCCATTGGTAAGTCTGTACACATGAGTCTTTTCTGTTTCTAGTTTTGTTTTGTGTCTCGTTGAGTCACGTGAATCAGATTCGGAGGTTCCGTATCGATCGATACCACTTGATATCGGTCGATGCCCATCGTTAAACATGCACATTCTGGGCCGATCTACATAAGGTGAGCAACTCATTACTCTAAAGTATCGATCGACACCACCTGGTATCGATCGATACTCCATGCGCAGGTAAGTTTCCTTATAAATTATATGGTTTTTCCTTTCTTCTCCCACCGCCTCCATCGCTCGTTACAAATACCGAACTCTCTCTCTCCAAATCAGAAATCTTCGTTTCTCAATGGATTTGAGTGATTTTTGTGTCTATCCTGCTCGGATTTTTGTTCTCTATCTCATTCTCTCACTCAATCTCACGATCTACAAGGTATGAATCACGAATCTTCATCTTTTCAATCTGTGAATCAAGGTTTGATTTTCGATTTTTAGGCTCTTAGAACTTGTTTTACTAGATAATTATCACTTGATTTGTGTGTTCTAGGCCTAGTCGAACCCTGCCTTACACTCGATTGCACTTGGTTTGCACTTTTGGAATCTTTGGATTTGTGTTCTTGGTTGTGATGCTCGATACCTGTACGAGTATCGATCGATACCACATTGGTATCGGTCGATACTGGCTACTTTACTTGGCCGAGATGGCTGTATTTGAGAGAGATGTTGGATTTATGTTGTGTTTTATTTGTTGACAATGCAGATGGCACCTATGAAGAAGGCACACACTGATACCGCATCCAGCTCTAACACACCACTGAAGGAATTCCAGTTGGGTGCTCGGGTCGAATTCTTCCACAATGGGGTTTGGACACCAGGATCAGTTATACCCTGTCTCACCAAGCATCGTTACAAGGTTCAGACTGCCAAATCCACCGACTTCACAGTGGCTTTCGGCACCAACTTACGCGACGCATCATCCGAGGCTCATACACCTTCATCACATGTGCCTCCTCACGCAACTGTTCGTTTTCCATGGCCTAAGATCAGTGAGAAGGCTAGGATACGTTTGAGGGATGATTACGAGGGGTCATATAAGGAGATTACGGAGAGCAAGGCTTGCACACGTAGGCCTATTTCCTAGGAGTGGGACGATTATGATTCGATCTTCTACAATGCTTGGCAGGAGGTTGATGTGCGCCCCACTCGGTTTATTGATACGCACACTATGCGTCATCTTGGTTTTTATAGGGAGCTTGATGGACTGATCTGCAAGATCGTTTTGGGGACGATGCCTGCGCGGTAATATGACTTGTACCCTGACTTAGTTCGCCAGTTCCTTGCTTCTGTCCGCATTTACTACACTGGTGAACCTCCAGTGACTGCACAGCAGGGTGTTCTAACTTTTCTGATTTGCGGTGTGCGATATAGGATATCTTTTCAGGAGCTCTGCGATATATATGGGTTTCACCGGAACTTCTCGAAGTGCGTGCTTCCTCGCAAGTTCATGGATATTGAGGCATTCTGGTCACACTTTGGGCATGGGGTCTAAGACAGTAAGACCACTACACAGATGGATGTGCGCCATCCCATCATGTGTTGTCTTGTGAGGATCCTGAGCAACACTTTGTTGTGTAAGATGGTGCCAAACAAGATGAGAGTTGCTGAGCTGGTTGTTGTGTCTATTGGGATTGGAGATCTCATTTCTGATGAAGCATATGAGTGGCCTGAGTTGGATCTCGCGGTTAACTTGTGTGCTGTATTCGCACATCACTTGGAGTCGCTGAAGGTTAAACCTTTCAAAGGACGTGGCAAGGCTTCTCGGACTGCAGGTCATAAGAAGACAGAAGCGGTGGGCAGTCTTCTCACTCCCATTTTCTTGCGCCTGGGAATCAGCATCACCAGTTGTTCGATCGTGACATCCCGCGAGCTTATGGACGAGGCGTACTTGGAGCACCTGAGTTGGCTGAAGCCTCACAGGCGTTGGGTTTTTAGCACTTCTGTTGGGGACTTTCTGGTTCAGCTCCCCAACACTGATCTGACCGACATAGGCGGTGACCCTGCTCAACTGCTGTTCGCACCCTCTGATGATGACATGGAGCCTGCACCGGTCACTAGACGTCGAGGCTCTGCTACTAGAGCATACCCACCTGCAGATGACCCTGCAGGGGGTCAACCGCAACACGAGTCATCCCCTACTGCGCTTTCTTTTCCTCCACCACCTGAGATGGAGATGGGTGCTTTTCAGCGATACGTCATCACGAGTTAACAGACGATCTGCACCGCTATCTCTCACTGCCGCTGCATGACTGACACAGACGCTGGTCCTTCGTCTCGCTGTCCTGTTTCACCACGTTCGCCGCAGACGCCCACTGATGTTGGACCATCTGGCACTGCTGGCGATGACTCTGACACCACTGAGGAGGATTACTCCTCCTTCTATCTGATTTTACACGTTTGTTTTTCTTTTCTTTTCCCTTTTCTTTTTATTTTCGTTTGAACTTTTTGTGTCTTTTATGTTTTTGAATCTGTTGATTTGTGCTTCTATGATATTTTGTTGCACCTAACTTGTGTTTGAGTGGTCTAACAATGCTTACATTTAACACCTGGATCGTTTGACACATTTGTGGAGCTACATCTGACCTTAGACGTCAAACACAAAATCGTTTGAGTGTCGATCGATACCCCATTGGTATCGGTCGACACCCTACGCGAGTGAACAGTTCATCATGTCGACTTAAACCTGGTATCGATCGATACCAGGTTGTGTTTCGGTCGATACTCGATGTTCCAGCACGATAACTTCTTGATTTTTCACAATCCACTTGGTTCATTTGATTTTCTTTCACCAACTCTACGCTAGATAACACTGGGGACAGTGTTGTTCAAGTCTGGGGGAGGTAGTCGCTGACTTTGTTTTTGTTTTTCTTAGAGTCAGTCGTTTTTGAGTCATTCGTTGTTTTATTGAGTCAAACATTTGTTGGAGATTGTGATCTTTTTCTTGAATCTATTGATCTGACCTTGCTTCTAAGTGACCATTGTTACAGAATTAGTTCTAGATCGACTAATGAAAAATCCAAAGGCTAACCAGTTAACTAGAAGACACTCATGTTTCCAGCAAAGTTCTTTAAAGCCTGAGCCAAATTTTTGCACTTCATCAATATGGTTAGTATCCATAGAGCTTGATTCATCATTCGTATCTGAAAAAAGAATCACGTGTTTAAAGAATGATATTTATCTCCCTGTTACAAGTTAATAAATAAGATGCATTAAAAGATGAGATGATTTTCTTCTGAGTAGAGGGTTAGGAAAATTTTCAGCGATCCCATTATTCTACTTCGAGGGAAATGATCACACAAAGGATTGGAAGCGAGGCTAGGATTTTCCTATGATGCCATTATTCGCCTACGCCTTTGATACATTGAGAGGGAAGAACCGGGGATTCGGTGGCTAACACCATCAATACTTGCGTCTCATACCTTGATGCGTATATGCAAAGCTAAAAAAAAAGCAGAGAACATAATAAGAAATAAGTTTGGGGGAGAGAAATAATACCGGAAAGTGTGCAAAATGGTGGTTCCTTGTCATGATATTTTATGGGAAAGAATCTAAAAGGTTCTTGGCACTAATCACAGCGATGAAACTGGCGAGGATGGCTTGATTGAACGATGCTGTGAAATAATGTGTGTAGTCTGGAAAGCTGCGAATGTCTACGGAGAAGTACATGGTGGTTAGATCAAAACTGGTTAGGTGACATTTGGGCGCTTGGGAAAAGGGTCATTGCAACATTTCAAGAACATGTGAGTCTTTATGTTTTAAAACCTCTTTCTCTGGTTTAGTCTTCTATTTGCATGAGGCAAGCAAAAGCTAATTCTGGGGGAGTTGATATATCATGGTTTTTACCCCGTTTAAGCCATGATATAAGTCTGTTTTATAGAGTCTTTCTACTATTTTGTAGTGTTTTAGAGTCTTTTACAGGTTTTAGCACGTTTGAAGCATAATTGGAGATATTGGAGCTTTCTGGAGTATTTTGGAGCAAAGCAGACGTTCGTGTAGCTGAGTACCCGATTTGAAGCATCAATGTCGATCGATACTGCCTAGTATCGGTCGATACTCACCGAGGCAGACACGACCCGCGACTTTTCCAAGAGTTGAAGAATTGCAAAATTGCCAAGAAGACTTTAATATTTGCAAGAAGCCCCAAAACGTGATTTAAGTTATTTAATAGGATTTTAGAGCCACTTTGATGGCTATGCTTTGATTACGCTTTATTTTACTTTTAGGTTTTGTGAGAGAGCTTTTGAAGGGAGACAAGTCTGAAACTCTGTTCGTCCGAGAGAAGATTTTGAACCCTTTTGTTACTCTTTCTGATTTATTTGATGATTTATTCAAACATGTTTATTGCTTCAATTTCAATATCTGAGTAGATCTTTTGTTAGATTCAGGGTTCTCAATAGGGTTTTCTCTGAATGCTAGGTTTATTAGTTATTAGGATTCACCATCTGAATTAGTTCTTCACCATATGTTGTTTGTAAAGCTAATTCTAGATTGATCACCTAGAACTTAGATCTTAGGATACTTGATTAGGCGCGGAAGTGCGATTAATTACATGATAGAATCTAAGGTGAGCAAAATAATTATTCGCAAAGGAATTTGGTTTAGTTGTTTTGTGAACAAATCAAACCTGATTTAAAAAGCTGATTTAGACTTTAGGATTCGCAAAGAAATTTGGAATTCCTAGGATTTAGATTTAGATAGTTTTCGCAACAGAAGTTGGTTAATTATACCTTAGTGATTTGAGTTCAAGAACCGCGCTAAATCTTAATCCTGCTAGTTAGTTTATCTGCATTCATTGATTCCCTGAGAAATACCCTGAACCTTTCTTTCTCTAATCGAATTTACAACTGTCTTAATTTACGTTCTGTTTTCGATATCATTGATCGCTTAGCTTTATTCTCATCTATATAATCTATTGTGTGTCTCTGTGAGTCCATGTGTTCGACCCCTACTTTACTGCAACTATTGCTTAGTACTTTTAGGGTATTAATTTGAGCATATCAGTAGCCAAGTGCGTCAATATGCAGTTTTTTCTTGCAAATATAGTTGGTGTTTCCTTGTATGTTGAGCATCAATTTGAAAAACCTTAGTTTGATTTCTAGAAATCATTGTACCAATGCTCACGATTTTTCTCGAGATTATTTGTATGCACAATAACAGACAAAGGTGCTCCATCAACTCGAACAAGAGCCAAAGCTTCTGCCGCCGCAAAGGGAAAAGCCTCTAGGTGGTGCTCTCATAACACCATACCAATTTGAAGAATCATCTTCCCTAGAGTAGAAAACCTGTTTCGCTTGAGAAGGTAGAATGAATGGATCTTTCAAATATGCTGCTTGGTTCATATGAAGGTTCACAAGAGTGAAGCCATCTTCTTCCTTCACACTGTTCCCTGTGTTGGCCCAATTGCATCTAAACAGTGGTACTTTGAACATGTGGTAGTCCATAAGTAAAATCTCCTTTATCACTCCATAATATGTAAGCATATCAGCCACTTGTCTTTATCTCGAACACTTGATCTACACATGCTAAATGCTTCATAAGTTACTCCACTGTTTTGTGTCTTCTGCTTAACCGCATCTATATGAAATCGCTGCCCATTAATGATAAATCCTCTATGTGCTAAAGCATAATTTCTTGGTCCAAATGCCAACCACCTTATCTCCTTAGAATGACTTTCTTTTGAGTCTGAATGAATCTGATGCAGGAAATACA
>PKML01010917.1:93329-115563 GCA_002933935.1 Eutrema yunnanense | reverse complement strand
ATATTTGATTTTAAGATTTATATTTTTTGTAATTGACGAATCTGGAAAATATGTTTCAAACATGAATCGTTTACACTATACTCCAATACTATAAATCCTAAACCTTATACACTAATTCAAACCCTAAACCTAAACCCTATACACTAAATCAAACTCTAAACCTTATACACTAAGTCTATTGTGGTATACATTAAATCAAATTCAGAAATTCTTCTAATTTTTTTTATTTTAATAAAGCTTAAAATTTATACTTAAACCCCAAATATGTTTTTACAGTACGAAACAATAATATTATTGTATTCTCATTTATTAAGAGACAAATAGTAAAAATATGTTTCAAGTGTAAATTATAAACCCTATACTTCAATGCCCTAAACCCTAAACCTTAATATGAAAGAATAAAACTAAAAAATATTTCAAACCCTATACCCTAAACTATAAATCAAATTCACTAACTTTTTTTTGTATTTTGTAATAGTATTTTGTATTTTATGTTTTAAATCAAAAAAAATATAAGTATAATTTTTAAGGTTTAGGGATTAGGATTCAATCACTAAATATGAAACCAAAAGTATCGGTATAATTTGAAATAATTTATCGAATTTGTTTTAAGGTTTAAATAAAACATATATCACATAATATTACATTAGTACAAAAATACAACAAGTTTGATTTCAACATGAAGCATAACCGGAAATACACATATATGTTAATTACCAAACCAGACCAGCATCTTAGACTACCAAACCATGTCTTAAGTTTCAAATGAACAATAGTTTGTCATTTGGCCATGCCACAGTTGAACCTATTGCATCAGAAATATATGCAATCTCTGAATTTGGTCTCCAGACCCTTGCATTACCAAGCTTAGCCACTTCAACCCATACCTTGCTTGCATTTGGACCTAGGGGTACAAAGTGGCACACATCTTTCAGATAAGTTGAAGTTACTCTCCCTTCAGCTGCCTTGCGTCAAGAGTTGTTGCATTATAAAAGAATAAACTTCTTCTTTGCACTTTTGGTGGAACTATTGCTGGTGACTGGACTCTACATTTCAAACAAGATAATATAAGCAAGTTCCAACATCAATACAACAGACAAAAAAATAAAATAACTTCATATCAATAACATACCACTGTAATTGGTGTTGCATCTGCAGTAAGAGTTCAACCTTCAGGACTGGCCATGCGATTTTCTCGTTAGTTGCATCACCAGTCAAAAACATATCAGCAGTTGGCCTCCACAAATGAGCATCATTATTAAACACCTTCACAACTTCAATAACAACAGCATTTGGACCTAGAGGTGTATTGTTAATCATCTCTTTTGAATTAGATGAGCACATGATTCCTTCAGCAATAACCTCCTCGTCTTTGTTAGTCCAATCATATATATTGCATCTTCGAGTTTCATCTACATTGGTTTCCTAAAATGGAAAAAGGTAATGATTAGAGTTATGAAAAGGAAACAAAACAAGATTGAAAAATTTTACCTTGGATACAACATTAGTTGAGTTTGGAGTCCTGTCTAAAATCAATTTATCTATTGGCCAAGCTATTTTGCATCCCACAGCTTCCTGAAGAGTTGACACATCTGGTGTAGGCCTCCAGAGATAAGTTTCTGAGGTTAATACAGACTTAACAAGAATAGCCACTGCATTAGGACCAATTGGTATACGACCAATTTTGTACATCGGTTCACAAGAGCATAATTTTCCTTAACCAATAACAACATCTTCTGACTCAAACCAATCCAGTATTTGTACTCTCACTCCTTCTTTGAAATAAGAAACACTCTCAGATGTTTCAGTATAACCATTAATTTTCTGACAGAATGAAAAGGAGTTATTAATAGTTGACTAAGTGTCATATGAAAATACTTACCTTCTTTCCAGCCAAGTCTCGGACCATTGCCTTTAAATTTTCAATCTCACTTTGCATATCGGCAATCTTTGTGTCTCTAGATTTCAGAAATGCTAGCTTAGTAGCCGTAATCCCTCTGCCAAATCCCCTTACTCGGCCAGGTTTGTCTTTTCCCAAAATCTTGCTCACAGCATCTTCCCTTATATTATCAGAAGCTGATGTAGAGTCCATTTGACTATCAAGTGACTGTATTTGTTCCTGATACAAACATTTATACACAAGATAACTCATTGAACATAATCCATTAATTATACACAAGATAACAAGTTTCAGAACTCTTACAATAGTCTCAGCAAATTGAGGATTCACAGGTCTACCATCAGAATGAGTGTGTCCCGCAATCCCTATCTTACTCCTACTTACCTTACTTGGGTCTTTACTCTTTTTTCTCTATATAAAATACAGACATATTTGAGTACCATTTTATTCTACGATACAGTATAGATGATTGAGTACTCTTTTTACCATATCACCAGCTAATCGAAGCATTCCTTTGCGGCTGGTGGTGTGAGGAATCTGATTTCTTCTGAGCTCTCTGTACTTGTGACTTATTTCCTACAATATAAATTTGAGTGTGATTAAATCTATACGACATGACCTATAAACAAGAAAGTAACTTATTAAACATGGATAATTAACCTTGAAAGTTGTGGTAGTCTTGCTCCTAACCCAAGATTTCCATATTTTAATGGATGGGATGTTGCGGGGTTTTAAAGCTATTCTCTCAGCAGCATTCTTCGCATCTCGTACTTGTGTCACTAGCCTTGACTTCCCAGCCCTCCACAAACATCCCAACTGCTTCAAAATAACAGCTTTCTGCCACTCTTCTTGCACGTTAAACCTCCCCTGCATCAAAATATGCAAATGTCAAACATGTTTATAATTTCATAGTTATTAAAAAAAAATTTAATTGTATATATACCTGAATTTCCTCCCACATTGTGTCTCTTGTCAGTGCATCAAGTTTTCTCCAATCAGTAAGTGTTACCGGATTGTGTTTCCTCACAAGAGGACCAAGAAAAGATGATAGTGTTACTGAACCAGGTCCAACATGATCACCAAAGTCAGTGAATGTACCTGCAACCTTTTCATGAGGATTTTCAGCCACTTTACGCATCTTTGTTGGTCCTCTTTTCTTTTTATCTCTCACTACATCATCAGTGTTAGCATTGCTAACTCCAACTTGTTCCATATTGACAGCTTCTTCTTCATTCTCATTATGTTCCTGTCCATCTTGTTCTTGCTGAGACCCTTGGTTCTCAGTAACTTCTTTCCGAGAAATTTATTTCTCAGCAACTTCATCTTCAGCCAATACTTTCTCAGCCTCATCCTCATCATCTTCATTAACTTCAGCGTCAACATCTTCTTCCACATCATCTTCTTCCACATCATCTTCTTCCACAACATCTTCTTCCACATCATCTTCTACATCATCAGGTTGAGCAACCACTGTCGTTTTCCTACCAGTTCTTCTCTTAATCACCTTTAGTGTTGTTGCACGTGTGGCCTCCAAGCCTTGATTACATTAACTACGACGGATTACAACTTCTCCTCGTCGTATTGGCTTTCCCATTTCTGAAACTGATGAATAAACATAATGAATCTCAAACTCAATCTTAATAAAAAAATCATAACAGAAATCGACAGAACCCAACATGCATCAAAACTCAAACAGAAACAAAAATCAAAACTCAAACAGAAACTCAGAATGAAAACCCAATATCAATGTGTCTAAAATCGATGTGTCTAAACCTCAAAATCGATGTGTCTAAACTTCAAAATCGATGTGTCTAAAATCAATTCTTGATGAGACTCTTGTTTCTCTGATTGAATGAGAACAAACCTTTTTGATTGAACAATAAAGCTTTGAATCGATGGGAAATAATCGCCAAAGGAAGAAAGAGAGAGTTTGGGATTTTCTAAAAATCACAATAGATTTTCGTGTTCCGTGTTAAGTGTCGAGCAAATTGGAGCCAAAGAGGCAAGAGGGAAGAGGGAAGAGGGAAAAAAATTTCCCAAATTTTGACTAAGTGTCGCGGGTTTGTTCTGAGACTCTCTGTTTTTGTTTTTTTTGATCAAAGGTCTAAAAGTGTCTAAGAGGGATAATTTTTGGGGAAAAATTTGATGAAATTTTTTTGTCTAAAGTGTTTTTTCTGTTCTATATTAGGTACTAGTATGAAACAATTTATTGAGAAATATTAATAAAATTCTTACAAGTATATCAAACACTCATTAATACTTAAAATTATATTTTTATTGTTAGTAAAACAAGAAAATATATCATAATCCTAAACCGTAAATCTTAAACCCTATGCTCTAAATCTCAAACCCTATGCCCTAAACTCATTAATACTTAAAATTATATTTCTATTGTTAGTAGAATTGTTAAAAATATCTTAACCCTAAACCCTAAATCTCAAACCATATGCCCTAAACTCTTAGTACATTGCATTATTTTGTAAGGTTTGTATATGTGTTTTCCAATCATTTCCAATCATTGGCAATCATTTTCATTTGTTAATTGACAACATAACTTAACAAATCAATATAATCAAAACCCTAAATCAACATAACCTAAACCCTAAACGACAATATCCTAAACCCTAAATAAAATACTCACGCTTAAATCCTTTTTAAATTTTTGCTAAAAAAAGTATTTTATATAAGTATAGTATTTGATGTTTATTTTAAAAAGTTTTACAATTTAAAATATATAATTTATGATCAAGATACAATTTAACTCTTATGCATTATACACTAATATATTTCGGTTCGTCATTAACATATTTTTATTTTTTCGACCCTAATTTTCTGTAAATATTAATTTAATTTAAAAAGAAAAATTAATTAAAAAAAAGATTCACATTAACTCGAGGTTTCATATTATCAAACACATTACAAAATACATAGTTTAAACTAAATACATAGATTCCCATTAAACCAACTAGTCTTTTTACACATTACAAAATACATAGCTTATGCTCCTTAGTCTCGACGACGACCCTTGCCTCTTGAGGATTCTCCTTGTTCTTGTTTTTGTCATTTCATTGAAGCGGAGTTGAGTTGGTTTGTGAGCCTTTGTTCTTCCTTTCTGAGGTGCGGAATAATTCTTCGGAAATCAGGTTCAATGTCTTCATCGTCTTCCTCAGCCCGTATCAAGTATCCACGGTGAGCGAGAGAGCGTCTATACTCTAGTTGCGTGATCTCCTCCACATCACTTCATGTATCAACTTGAGATTCTTGTCGTGCCTGTTGGAGGAAGTGTGGTACGATTCCATACGCTAGTAGTCCGTAAATGATCTCTTTCATTGCTTCCATTATGTCCTCCTTTTTGTTACTGGTCCAAAAGGTAAACAAAGATCATAGTGAAACAGTTCATGGGAATACCATCATCGGTTCGTTGTCATTAAACGATCGTAATCACACTACAAGAAAACACGCTAAAACCGACGGCAAAATCCGTCGGAAATGGGTGTTTCCGACGTATTTCCGACGGATATTGTCCATCGGTTCTATTTCGTCGGAATAGAAAATCCGTCGGAAATCCGTCGGAAATTTCCGACGGATTTCCGACTGCCAATTTTCCGACGGCTTTCCGACGAGTTTTCCGTCGGGAATAATTTCGACGATAATCCGAGGGATTTCCGACGGATTTCCGACGGATTGAGAATCCACTCCGACGGCTTGTTTACCGACGGATTTCTGACGGCTTTTTTACCGACGAATTTCCGACGGCTTGTTTACCGACGAATTTCCGACGGCTTTTTTACCGACGGATTTCCGACGACTTATTTACCGACAGATTTCCGACAGATTTCCGACGAGTTGTTTACCGACTGATTTCCGACGGCGTGTTTACCGACGGATTTCCGACGGTGTGCCTCAAGGTCAATCAACTACGTCTAAAACGCAAGAGCTTGATTTGAGCTCCATTTTCCAACAATTACTCAAGCGACAAGCGGAGATCAACACGCGGGTGGATTGCTCTTACAATAACCTCAACATAAAGAATGAAGCTTTGAACTCCAAGGTATAACAAATGGAGAACAAATGTGTTGCTTTTTCTTCACGCGCACAAGGTCAACTCCCGGGAAAATCCAAAGCTAATCCTAAGGAGTATGTAAACGCCATCACCTTACGAAGTGGTACGACCTTGCCTCCAAGAGAAGCTCATTCTCCTCTCAATGTGGACATTGAGAAGCAAAGTGGGGGGGGGGGTGGTGGAACTTCAAGAAGATGACGGATTGGTTGAAGATGAGGTACTGAGAGAGCAAGACAAGGTTGAAGAAGTTGAGAAGGTCAAGCCTAGGGTTGTTGTTGCTCAAGAAAAATCGAAGAAGAATGTGTTTGTCCCTAAGCCATACGTTCCTAAGCTACCTTTTCCCGGGGGTTCAAGAAGCAACTTATGGACAAGTATAAAGCCATCTTTGATAGGCAAATTGAGAAGGTGGAACTCACAATGCCTTTGGTTGATGCTTTCTTACTTGGCCCTCAATACGCCAAATTCTTCAAAGATGCCGTGAATGAGAGGGCTAAGGAGATGGAGTCTATGGTCATTTTAACTCACGAGTGTATTGACATAATACAAAAGAAGATGGTGCCAAAGAAGTTAGGAGATCCGGGATCATTCACGCTACCTTGTGCACTTGGTCCTCTAGCTTTCAACCATTGTTTGTGTGATCTTGGAGCGAGTGTAAGCCTCATGCCGTTTTTGGTAGCTAAGAGACTAGGCTTCACACGCTACAAGGCATGCAACATCTCCCTAATATTATGGGATAGGAGCGTGAGGGTTCCTATTGGTTTGCTTGAGGATCTTCCTATTGTGGTGAAGGATTTCATTGTCCCCACGGACTTTGTAGTGCTTGAAATGGATGAAGAACCAAAAGACCCTCTTATCTTTGGTAGGCCATTCCTAGCAACCGCGGGAGCAATAATCGATGTGAGGAAAGGCAAGATAGATCTCCATTTGGGTAAAGGAGAAGTCCTTGAGTTTGATATCAACAAAGTGATGAAGAAACCCACTATAGATGGCCAATGTTTCTACATAGAGACCATGGATGAGCTAGCCGACGAGCTACTAGAGGAAATGAGAGTAGAAGACGGGTTGTAAGTGGTTTTGACCAAGGAGCATGGCGATCATGGGTTCTTGAGCAAGGAGAGTCAAGGTTATGAGCTACTCATGGACTCGCACAAACCGGTCGAGAAGGACACACCGTTTGTTGAGTTGTGTGTTCGCGATACCAAAGGTCAAGATGGTTTAAGGGTTAGCACGGTTCAAGAGGAGTCCGTTCTAGCAATTGAAAAGGCTAGCAAGGGTAAGTCTAGTCTTGAGGAGGAAGATTGGAGCGAGCTGAAGGCCCCAAAGGTGGACCTAAAGCAACTTCCCGCGGGACTAAGTTATGCGTTCTTAGGTCCCAACGAGTCTTACCCGGTTATTGTGAATGAGAGTCTAGATGAGAACGAGCTATCCTCCCTTCTTGTAGAACTTAGGAAATATAGGAGGGCAATTTGCTATTCTTTGGATGATATCAAGGGTATTTCCCCTAGTTTGTGCACGCATAGAATCCATTTAGAGGATGAATCAAGGACTTCTATTGAACATCAAAGAAGGTTGAATCCTAATTTGAAATATGTGGTAAAGAGAGAGATTCTTAAGCTCTTAGACGCGGGCATTATCTACCCAATATCAGATAGTACTTGGGTCTCACCAGTTCATTGTGTGCCTAAGAAAGGGGGGGATAACGGTTGTTAAAAATGAAAAGGATGAAATGGTACCTACTAGGACAATAACCGAGCATAGAATGTGCATTGACTAGGAAATTGAATTCATCCACTCGTAAGGATCATTTCCCGTTACCTTTCATAGATCAAATGCTTAAACGTCTAGCTAATCATCCATTTTATTGCTTTCTAGACGGTTATTCGGGTTTTTTTCAAATACCCATACACCCGAATGACCAAGAGAAAACGACTTTCACTTGCCCTTATGGCACATTCACATATCGAAGGATGCCATTTGGGTAGTGTAATGCGCCCGCAACATTCCAACGTTGCATGATGTCCATTTTTTCCGATCTTATTGAGGACATGGTTGAAGTCTTTATGGACGACTTCTCCATGTATGGCTCTTCGTTTGGTGTTTTCTTGTCTAATCTTTGTAGGGTCTTGCAACAATGCGAAGAGGCAAACTTGGTGCTCAATTGGGAGAAGTGCTATTTCATGGTAGTGAAGGCATTGTGCTCGGGCATAAGATCTCCGAGAAGGGGATTGAGGTAGATAAGGCCAAGATAGAGGTGATGGTTAGCTTGGAGCCGCCTACGTCGGTCAAAGACATCCGGTCTTTCTTGGGTCATGCGGGATTCTACCGAAGGTTCATCAAAGACTTCTCAAAAATCACAAGGCCTCTCACAAGGTTACTTTGCAAGGAGGTTGAGTTCGTATTTGATGAGGAGTGTATGGTGGCATTTCTAGAGATCAAGAAGGCGTTGGTTAGTGCTCCCATTGTCCAAGCCCCGAATTGGGATCTTCCTTTCGAGATCATGTGTGATGCTAGTGACTATGCGGTTGGAGCGGTTTTGGGTCAAAAGAAGGACAAGAAGACCAATGTCATCTACTATGCAAGTAGGACCTTAGACGATACTCAAACCCAGTACGCCACAACGGAAAAAGAGTTGCTAGCCGTGGTTTTTGCAATGGAGAAGTTTAAGTCTTATGTTGTGGGATCAAGGGGTATTGTCTACACCGATCACGCGGCTTTGAGATACATTCAGGCCAAAAAAGACACCAAGCCAAGGCTACTCCGTTGGATCTTGCTTCTACAAGAGTTTGACTTGGAAATAGTTGACAAGAAGGGGATAGAGAATGGGGTCGCAGATCACTTGTCTAGAATGAGGATTGAAGACCTTGTCCCAATTGATGATAAGCTCCCCGAGGAGAGTCTCATGATGGTTGGCGTTTTGAAGAAAGGGGTCGAAGCCGTGCAAGGACTAGAGAGTGCTAACGGGTTACAAGACGAGAGACTACCATGGTTTGCAGATCTAGTGAACTACTTAGTGTGCGGGAAGGAACCGCCTTTGGATGGGTATAAGAAGAGGAAGTTCTTCCACGACGTGATTAGATACTACTGGGACGAGCCCTACCTATACAAGTTGTGCTCGGATGGGTTGTATAGAAAGTGTGTGGCGGAAGAAGAAGTCCAAGGAATCCTACTCCATTATCACGGGTCAAGCTATGGTGGGCATCATGCATCCTACAAAACCGCTACAAGAGTCTTGCAATCCGGTTTTTGGTGGCCTTCATTATTCAAAGATGCACACCTCTTTGTCTCCACATGTGATACGTGCCAAAGGAAAGGGAACATTGGGAGGAGAGATGAGATGCCCCAAAACCCAATCCTTGTGGTAAAGATGTTTAACGTATGGGGCATCGATTTTATGGGACCTTTCCCGTCATCGTATGGTAACCAATACATATTGGTGGCGGTTGACTACGTCTCTAAATGGGTGGAAGCCATTGCAAGCCCGACCAACGATGCCAAGGTCATTCTAAAACTGTTCAAGTCCGTAATCTTCCCAAGGTTCGGAGTTCCAAGGGTGGTCATTAGTGATGGAGGTAGTCATTTCATCAACAAAGTGTTTAAAAGTTTACTTAAGAAGCACGGTGTGAGGCATAAGGTAGCAACACCTTACCATCCTCAAATGAGTGGCCAAGTAGAAGTATCCAACCGGGAAATCAAGGCCATACTCGAGAAGACGGTTGGGGGTTCAAGGAAGGATTGGGCCAATAAGTTAGATGATGCTTTATGGGCATACCAAATCGCCTTTAAAACACCTATAGGGACTACACCATTCAACTTGCTTTATGGGAAGTCATGTCATCTACCAGTTGAGTTGGAATACAAGGCCCTATGGGCGGTGAAACTTCTTAACTTCGACATCAAGACCGCACAAGAGAGGCGGTTGATTCAACTTCAGGAGTTAGAGGAGACTAGGCTCGAAGCCTATGAGAGCTCGAGAATCTACAAGGAGAGGACCAAAGCATTCCACGACAAGAGGATTGTGCACAAGGATTTCAAGGTTGGAGACCTAGTGTTGGTATTCAATTCCAGGTTGAAGCTCTTTCCCGGGAAACTCAAGTCAAGGTGGTCGGGTCCGTTTGAGGTTAAAGAAGTGAGGTCGTATGGAGCCGTTGTGCTTGTTAACAAGGAGGGCCAAGATTTCATTTCAAATGCCAAAATGCTCAAACTCTACCGGGGAAATCAAATCGTCGAAAAGGGACGATTAATCCCCCTCGATGATGTCCCTCTAGCTTGAGAACGGTAACAAACGTCGCACTTAGTGACGTTAAACAAAGTGCTCTTGGGAGACACCCCAAGCTTATCATTGTATATATTTTTCTTTTTGTTTATCACTTTTTCTATCTTTGCTAAATCTTTTTGATGTTTTTGTTAAGTGTGCAAAGGGGTTCCAAGACAAAAAAGGGAATACCGAGGAGAGATACCGAGGAGTGACCTCGGTATGAATTTTCCAAGGGCAATACCGACGTCACAGGTCGGTGCAACAACTCGGTATCGAAACAGAAGAAAAACACACTTAACACCGAGCAGTTGCACCGAAGAGTGACATCGGTACGTGAATACCGATGACCAGCACCGATGAGTGACCTCGGTATGCTCACACCGATGCCCAATACCGAGGAGTAACCTCGGAATAGACAGTGTCAAACGAGGGACCAATACCGACGTCACAGGTCGGTGCAACACGTCGGTATGTGATATGATCTTGGATGAGCCACTCGAACCCGAGCTTGGAGCTATGCATGACCCTGTTGGAATGCTAAGGAAATCACGTGATCAAGTTAGTTTGAGGATCGGAGCTAAAGCAAAACGATTCAAGAGAGTCTTTGGGAGGTTATTTCATCAAGTCGGATTTAATAAAAGGCACTTGGGCTCGGACGAAGAAGTTGTTTACCAACCTCACTGGATATGGAAACAAGGCCCAAGTAGATCAACATTTGGCTAAGTGATTTATTTGTGCTCTTTTCCTTCGCTTCGGTTTTGTCCCAATGGGTTTTCCGAAGCAAGGTTTTTAACGAGGCAAATATTTCACTTCCAATAAAACCAAATTGTTGATTTAAGCCCATGAAACCCACAAAATTCAAAGATAAAAGCCCAACAAATATTCAACAAATATCCAAGAAGAAAGGGGTGGGAATCCGCGTGAAAAGTCAAATAGTTTTTCAAACTTGAGTTTAATTTTTATTCAAACTTTGTCTTTATTTTTCTCTCATTTTCGAGGTGGTTAATTGCTGTGCATGCAACCCATCTTATTTTTCTTTATAATCTCTTTGTAACTCATTTTCGAAAATCATCTAGTCTTTTGAATAAAAATCTCTTTCACTTCTAGATCAATCTCGTTGGTGAGTAATATCTATCGAAATTATTTGTCGAATTTGGTGAGTCATATCCAAACGAGACAAAGTGGAATATCAAGGGTCTTCCTCAACCCTTGTGAGACCATTCGATCCACATCCCTTGAAGCGATTTGTCGTTTGCAAGGCTTATCCCGTTCTTACCCAAACCGTAGAGTGTGCGATCTAGGGAATTCGTAACAAGTGGTATCAGAGCACCACTCCACAATATGGGTAATTTCGTTCCATCTCTCACTTGTTCTTATTTCATTTTGTTTTATTTAAGTCTGTTCATCTTCTTTGAAATTTCTGGGTTTGAAATTTTTGTTGTTTCTGTTTTGTTTCGATTTTTATTAATTCAAAACCTTATCAAAAAAATCAAAATAAAATATAGCTAAGTAGATCTGTGTCTTATTATAATTGTCATAATTTTAAAAATTCAAAAAAAAAAACAAAAAAAATCGTTTTTGGGTTTTTGAAAATTCCAGATTTTTTGTGGTGATATTGAGAAAAACCTGAACTCTGCATACACTCACTTTGTTTGTTGTTTGATTTTGTGCAAGGAACAAAATGTCTTATGAACGAAAAACCAGTACTTCACGGGCGAGAAGGGAACGAGAGGCAGCCTTTAATCAAAAAGTCGATGGCATGAACCAAAAGTTCGACGGTATTACACAACTACTCCATGAGATGATGGATCGCATGGCCACTCTCGAGGGGAGGATGCCAAGAAAGGAGGAGCCTGCTCCCGCACCTATCTATGATGACTATGAAGAGGAGGAGCCTGATCCCGCACCTATTTATGACGACTATGATGAGAAAGAGCTTGAAACCGCGCCAAATTTTGACGAGTATGAGGAACATGCGGTTGATGGAGAGCTACTTGTAGCTAGTCGTGATCTTCTTTCTCAAGAGCAAAGGAAGAAAGAAAACACTGACTTTGAGGATGCAACTTCAGAAAACAAAAGGACCGATCGTTCCTTAGTTCCCGAGCACCAAAATTACTTGCAGCAAATGAGGGAACATCTAAATCATCGAATTTCAACTGAGGGAGTTGATTTTCATCAACCAAGTGGACCTTGTGGAGGTTCTGGTCGACGCAGAAAACAATTAGGACATGAGAATTTTATACTTCCTTCACAAATCCCATCCGATGGCCTTATCGTCGAAATGAAGCTTGCCGAGCCAAAAGAGCATCTAAAGGACTGACTATCTTCCACTGGAGGTAAGTTTCCTCAACCAAACACTTATTTTAAGACTGATGGTCGTGGTGTTTTCTTGTTTATTTACGCAGATTTCAACTTGCATCACAACACCCTACTCGGATCCGAGGAAAATCAAAACACCCGAGGCAAACAGTGAAAGATGTCCGACCTATTCTGGCGAGTTCTAAAGAGCATCAACCACTTCCAACAGCATCACATACCAACTCCAACACCTCCAAGACCCGTCCCCAAGGTGAGCATAATCTAATTTTGAACTTCCATTTTACTAACTTAGCTCGTTTTCGTGTAGGTTTTTTGGATTTGAGGTCAAATCCTTTTGAAGAGAGGAGGGATGATATGATCTTGGATGAGCAACTCGAACCCGAGCTTGGAGCTATGCATGACCCTGTTGGAATGCTAAGGAAATCACGTGATCAAGTTAGTTCGAGGATCGGAGCTAAAGCAAAACGATTCAAGAGAGTCTTTGGGAGGTTATTTCATCAAGTCAGATTTAATAAAAGGTACTTGGGCTTGGACGAAGAAGTTGTTTACCAACCTCACTGGATATGGAAACAAGGCCCAAGTAGATCAACATTTGGCTAAGTGATTTATTTGTGCTCTTTTCCTTCGCTTCGGTTTTGTCCCAATGGGTTTCCCGAAGCAAGGTTTTTAACGAGGCAAATATTTCACTTCCAATAAAACCCAATTGTTGATCTAAGCCCATGAAGCCCACGAAATTCAAAGATAAAAGCCCAACATATAGTCAACAAATATCCAAGAAGAAAGGGGTGGGAATCCGCGTGAAGAGTCAAAGAGTTTTTCAAACTTGAGTTTAATTTTTATTCAAACTTTGTCTTTATTTTTCTCTCATTTTCGAGGTGGTAAATTGCTGTGCATGCAACCCCTCTTATTTTTCTTTATAATCTCTTTGTAACTCATTTTCGAAAATCATCTAGTCTTTTGAATAAAAATCTCTTTCACTTCTAGATCAATTTCGTTGGTGAGTAATATCCATCGAAATCCTTTGTCGAATTTGGTGAGTCATATCCAAACGAGACAAAGTGGAATATCAAGGGCCTTCTGCAACCCTTGTGAGACCATTCGATCCACATCCCTTGAAGCGATTCGTCGTTTGCAAGGCTTATCCCGTTCTTACCCAAACCGTAGAGTGTGCGATCTAGGGAATTCGTAACAGTATGAAAACAAAAGGAAAATCCCTTAGCACCGACGTGTGGTACCGAGGAGTGACATCGGTATTCCAATACCGATGTGTGGTACCGAGGAGTGAAATCGGTGTTCGCCGAAATTTTTTAAAAAATCAGTCAATACCGAGAAGTGGTACCAATGAGTGACCTCGGTATTGATCAATTGTTTTAAAAAATTTCGGACCCGACCCAGGTAAGATCCGACCCGCCCAGGTAAGTCTCCTTCTTCTTCCCCTTTAATGCGACCCTAGCCCCATTTTTCCCTCACTTTAGCGATTTCAAGAGAGAATTTTTCAACATCTCCCTCTTTTCTCAACCAAATTTGGTGATTCAAAGCCCCATAATCTGGATTTTCACTGTTCTTTTTGGATTTATCATCATTTCAAGCATCTAATCCAAATTCCCCAAGGTATTATTCGATTAAATTTTTGAAAACCATGGTTTTGTTCTTGAAGAAAAATTGCTTGAATATGGTTTTATATTGTATTTCACTTGTGCAAATACCTTGGGGATGGTTCATCTATGCTTAAACTTGATGATTCATGTGCTTGTGAATGGTTAGGGATTTTGACAAATTGGGATTTTGAGAAATTGAGATTTTGAGAATTAAGGATTGTGAATTGGGATAATTTGTTTGTTAAATGTGAATTGTCACCTTGGTCTATTGCTCTTAGATCATCTTTTGGTGATCCCTTCTTGATTTAATAAGAAATTGTACCTATTCTTACAAATTGTCTCAAGGATATTTGTAGGTACAATGTCGGACAAGGGCTATGATAACCCGTCCGGTGAAGTAAATTTTGGTCGATGATCGAGGAAAAAACAAAAAGTCCAGGAGCGACTGAGGGAAACCAGTTTCCAAAGGATCAGGGCAAAAGAAACATATTGGTAGAGCAGAATTGGGATAGCTCAAGCAGAAAAAGAGTTATCCGGATAATTCTGTCTTAGCCGGGAGAAAGGTAAAAACCTTCCCAAGGCCAGCAAGGAGAGATCGAAACGAAATTTCGTCTGGACCAGAAATTTTTGGGCAAGAAAATAAAGCTTTCCATCGAGAAAATCAAGATTTCCCGACTTCACAAATTTTGGCCGAGCGGGCCATAGACGATCCGAACCGGGGCGCACGTCAAGGAGGATGAAGGATCAAGTTTGCTGGGCCAATTGCATGAAGAAAATCCAAGACGAAAGGCAATTTCGCGAAAAACGGACGAACGGTAGAAAATGGGCCATGTGGCCAAACCAGGGCCACATGACCGGTCAAAATATCAAATCGCTAGCCTAGGGACTAGCGATTGGTATTTACCATCTAGAGGGGACATGACAAGACTTAAATTGAAGATGTGGGTTAAAGCTTAGACCTAAAAGTCAAAAGCTGAGTTTTTACCTACCTAATTACACATGTGAAAAATGTGGTCAAAGATTAAGAAACTTGGAGCCAAAGGCTTTGACTAGTCTTTGGGAAAGTGGCACAAGTGGCAAGCACTCTCCACACCTCCCCCATGCCTATAAATACCCCCTTAAGACCAAAGGTAAGTTCACACCTCCTTAAGATCTTAGAAAAATTTCTAGAGAGAAGCTAGAGAGTAAGGTAGAGAGAGAAAGTGATCAGAAGAGAGTTTTCACTTAAACCTCACGGTTTAGACCGAGGAGAGCTCGGCTTGGAAGGTGTTATCCAAGAGCCTAAAACTTATCTGTTTCCCAGCCTTTACTCGAGGTGAGCTTTGGAAATTATTTGAATTAACTTATTGGGAGTTAATTGGCGTAAACTTAGGTAGTTTTAGTGTAGATCTTACGGCAAGGACAAGGTGGGAGCAGCCACGTGCGTTGGCTCCGCCAGGTGTTCTTGTCTAAGATGTTTATGTGAGGTTATTGTGTGATCACTTAGATATTGTTAGGTTGTTAAATCTGAGTGTTTATGGCTAAGTGTTAGTCGCCTTGCATGAGTTAGACGGGTGGTCTAAACATGGCAAGATCGACGCGGTAACACGGAAATTAGCCTTTGTGTGACGTGTTGGTTGACTCCACGTGCTTATGACGGGTAGTCTAGGTGGGAGTGGGAGTCAACGGAATTAACACGGGTTGTGGTTGAGGTTGTTGAGAACCTTAGCCATTTGTTCGCCGTTGTGGTGCGTGAAAGCCCATAACTTGCGTGTGATCGACATGCCCAGTGAGGTGGCATGTTCGGGATTAATAGGCAGGTGGCTTATGTAGTGAATAAGGCGTTTAGCCGGAGGATGTAGTTTGAAACCACCTAGAGAATCTCGCAGGGTACTTGGGTCGCTCCCTTGGTCGAGGTATGCACGACGGTGCATTGTGATCATCGAAGCCCGTAACGGCTACGATTGCAGAGGTTCGTAGACTAGCGGCTCCGTTCGTGTGTGGACGTCTATGATCATGTGTGGTGATTAGGCAGGGGCCACGGAGGTGGGGTTGTTCGATACATCGTAGATGAGAGAGCTCTCAGCATCGTTTGTGTGCCCAAGTTATGTCGCTAAAAGGCCTTTAGCGCATGCTTGTTGTTTGTTCAGCTTCAGCGCAGTGCATTCTGGACGAGTGTGCCATTCTGTGTTGGTATGCTAGTTCGGTAAGCTAGCATACCGGTTGTGTGTGTGTAAACAGGAATGCACATTAGGCTAGGTTGGTCTAGTGCGGTGCTTCCTTCTTAGGCTTCGGCTATCTGGGGTAGGTTGTTAGTGGGTTGGGGAACTAACTTGCAGGGTAGGGGTCCTTAGCTCACTGAGTATTCACTAGGAATACTCATTATACATTTACAGATTTTGCAGGTAGCCTTAGATTAGTTAGAAGGAGGCGCCGAGCATTAGGACCACCATAGTGGATTTCCTAGCTGGACCGTCTTGGCGGTTCTCCCATCACTATAACTGGAACACCCCTCCCGGTTTCGGCGTAGGAGATGATGGACAATTTCTTAGGTTGGAATCGGGGGTGTTACAAGGGCGCTCCATCGACACGGGCACGGACCAAGGTTTCAACAGTTGGGAAAGGAATTGCCCAAGCTACGGCCGCGGAAAACGGAAAAGGGATTGCCAAGGCTAGTGCCAAGGCAAAGGCTAAAACCGCGGCTACGAGCTCTAAAGCCAAGAAAACGGCAAAGGGAAAGGGCAAGAGAGTCGAAGAAGAGGTCGAGAGGGAGAGCTCAAGTGGAGAAGTCCCCGTACCGCAACGGACAAAGCCAAGTGAGCAAGATTACTTCGACAAATTTGGCCAAATGAGGTTCGAGCAAGGTAAATTTGTCGATGCGGAGACAATGGATAGGATGGGGATAAGTGACGAAGTGTGGACTCTCTTTGAGAATATGGGGCTAAGGAAGTTTATGAGCATGAAGCATGAAGCCTTAAAGGCACTCACCGGCAAGTTCCTAGCCACCCTTCGAGCTAAGTTCTACGAAACAGAAGATGCAAATTCCGGGTTTGGAGTTATAAAGTTTGGACTCATGGGAACCACCTACACCGTCACTTTCCACTAGCTTTACGAGATATTCGGGTTTAGAGAAGAAGGTACATACGGCATGCAATACTTTGACTATCCACGACTAGAGCTCCGAAATCTTTGGGCAACGATTGCAAGTGGAGATTTTAGAGCCAGTGACTCTAAGAGTGCGAGCATACGGCACCCCGCTCTATGGTATGCACACAAGGCGTTGGTCCACAATTTCTACCACAAGGTAGAGATTGACACGATCACTACGGAGGAGATGGAGTTGTTGGGGCTTTGTCTAAAGCCCATCTTACCCGTTCTCGCAAACGGTAAAGCATTCGAGAGGCCGGATAGACTTCCTTGTCTCGCAACACTCTTGGTGAGACACTTGTTCGCTTACCGGGATTGTTCTTGGAAGACAAAGTCGAAGAAGGCCGCGATTTGCCTCGGATGGATGATAACGCATATTCTTATGGCGAAGGGGGTCAAAGTTTCACTTGGCAAATATGAGTGGAAATCTTTGGATATGACCTACGTTTCAAAGACTAAGTTCTTCAAGGGATACATCGAAGGAAAGATGGCTTACAACCTCCAACTCACCGAGACATCCGTGGCACTAGTCCCCTTACCTAATCCGGCACTCACCAACTACCATGACCCGAGGAACGTCATGTTTATTCCTCCCCAAGAGTACCTTTTACAACTCAACCGTCGATCCGCCTAAGCAATGGTTTCAAAGAGAGCACAACGGAGAACCGCTACCGAGTCTCTCGATCTCGACGAGGAGGTGCCGAATGAGTCATCACACGAGACCGTGTACGGTAGTGAGCGCTACCCCTTTGACCCTTATGATGGGGCTATCACTAACGCGGCCACAAGACACGCTCACCACAAAAGCCGTCTCCTCCAATGCATGTGCAAGTGGCAAAACAAGAACATGAAGAAGATGGTGAAAACGATCAAGTCTTTGAAGAAGACGGTGAAAGCCATGGGTCGAACCATCAATGAGCTCAAGGACGGAGGTTGTGGAGCGAGTTCATCAAGGGCCGGTGAAGGAGGAGACGTCATTATGGACACTAACCTCGCTCCTCGAGGAGATGATTGGTCGTTGGTCATGAGCCCTAGCCGTTACACGGCCCGACCGGAAAAGGCAACAAAGAAGAGAGCGATGTGGTCCCTGTCTCCCGTCTCAAGTATTCCATCTTACTCAATGGGGTCTACATCCCCATCTCCAAGCTTCTAGGTACGAATCCAAAGCTCTTGTATATATTTTTTCTTTTACGTCTTGCATTGTATAGATATCTCTTGTTTTTGGTCTTTTCTTTAGGCTTATTTCACACCGAGACGGTGTGATTTATTTGGGGGAGTGATATATCATGGTTTTTACCCCTTTTAGGCCATGATATAAGTCCATTTTATAGAGTCTTTCTGCTATTTCGTAGTGTTTTAGAGTCTTTTACAGGTCTTAACACGTTTGGAGCATAATTGGAGATATTGGAGCTTTCTGGAGCATTTTGGAGCAAAGCTGAAGATCGTGTTGCTAAGTACCCGATTTCACGTCGAGCATCGATCGATACCTCCTGGGTATCGATCGATACCCATCGAGGCAGACACGACCCGCGACTTTAATGAAGAGTTGGAGAATTGCAACTTGGTCCAGAAGTCTTTAATATTTACAAGAAGCCCCAATTCGTGATTTAGGTTATTTATAGGGATTTTACAGCCACTTTGTTGGCTACGCTTATTTTTTTTGGATTTGTGAGAGATCTTTTTTTTAGGGAGACAAGTCTGATACTCTGTTCGTCGAGCGAAGATTTCGAACCCTTTTGTTACTCTTTCTTATTTTCTATTGAGTATTTATTCAAACATGTTTATTGATTCAATTTCCATGTCTGAGTAGATCTCTTGTTAGGTTTAGGGATTCTCATAAGGGATTTCTTTGAATGCTAGGTTGATTAGTTATTTATGGTTCATAATCTAAATTAGTTCTTCACCTTAGGTTGTTCTCAAAGCTAATTCTGGATTGATCACCTAGAGCTTAGATCTTATGATAATTGATTAGGCACGATAGTTCGATTAATTACCTGATAGAACTTAGGGTGAGCAAATTGATTATTCGCAAATAGATTTGGTTTAATTGATTTGTGAACATATCAAACTTGAAATTAAGGCTGATTTATTCAAGGGACTTGCAAAAAAAATTGGGATTCTGAAGTTTAGATTTAGATAGTTTTCGCAACGACAGTTGGTTAATTATACTTTAGTGATTTGAGTTCGAGAACCGTGCGTAACCTGAACCCTGATTAGTTAGTTTATTTTGTATTCATTGATTTCCTGAAAAATATCCCTGAACCTATCTTTTTCACATTGAATTACAACTCTTTTACTGCTTACTGCTTTTTGTTTAATCTGAATAGCTTAGCTTGATTTGATAACTATACAATCTATTGTGCGATTTCTCTGAGTTCTTGTGTTCGACCCCTGATATACTGCAGCAACTGCGTTAGTACTGTTTAAGGTATTAATTTGAGCATATCAAATTTGGCGCCGTTGTCGGGGACTCAATTTCGCCATTCGATACTACCTAGTATCGGTCGATACGCGTCGTTTTTTTTTGTTGATATCGATCGACACCACCGGTATCGATCGATACCCATCGTGTCTTTGGTTACTTACGTTCTTGATTTTTGTGTTTCAGGTGCATGCCTAATCGTGAAACCAGAAGAAACAAGAGCACTCCGCTAGTCAATATATCGTTAGAGAAGCTAGCACGTTTAGAATACGCAAACATAAAGACAAAGCAAACATCAGGGATGAACAACCCAATGGTTTTAAGAGCTCATGAAGCTGGAGTCTTGAGAGACCAAGAGGGTCAAATGTGCAATGAGAGAGGGCAGCGACTTGATGAGGCTGGGAACGTCATTCCCCTCCTGCTCTTGTTGGTCAGATTGTCGCGCCAGCTGCGCAAGCCAGCGTTGGGAATACTGGAGTGGATCGAGGTAGAACACTTGGTGAGAACAACAGACCTGATCAGAGGAATGACTTCGAGCTGAGACCTGCGTATTACGCTCTTGTAAGTCCGAACCCTTTCCATGGTCTACCTCATGAGAATCCCATGGATCATATTGAAAGGTTCGAGGATTTGGTCACTGGTATGAAGTACAATGGAGTGCCCAATGAGTTCCTTTTCTGCAAACTTTTCCCGTACTCTCTTAGTGGAGATGCTGCTTATTGGCTGAAGCAGTTAGCTCTTGATTCGCTAATTACATGGGATGAGACGAAGAATGCATTCCTGATCAATTTCTACGATGATGCGAGATCTGAAGAGCTCAGGAACAAGATCTCTCAATTTTCTCAAGGTCCAACAGAGGCACTCAAAGCTGCTTGGATTCGTTTCAAATCATATCAGAGAGATTGCCCGTACCATGGGTTTAATCAGGTTCAGCTATTGGGTACTTTCTACAGAGGGATCGATTGGAGGTACCAGATGGCTTTGGATACTGCGAGTAATGGGAACTTCAACAGCACATATCCAGATGATGCGGTCGTGTTGATTGAGAACTTGGCGTCTAGCAATAGCACCAAAAATGCTGATTTCGAGCGGAAGAAGTAGGCTGCAGGAATTGATGGATTGTAGATTGTTGAAGTTCAAGCGAAGTTGGATATTCTGCTTGGGAAGTCGACGAAGACTGTATATTTTGCTGATGGAGTCGATATCATGGATGAAGAAGAGGTGGAGGATGTTAACTACGTTGGTTGTTCTGGTTTTCAGGGTCAGCGATTTGGGCACAACAACAACCGAAACTTCAACAATAACACTCCGCAAAGTGGATACAAGTTTGAGGGGAACCAATCTGGTTTTGGAGCGAAACATTTTGTTCAGAAACCGTTACAGAGCAGCGACTTCAGTCGAAATTACGGGAACTATTCGTACCAGCCTGATGAGGACATCGAGTCAACGACCCAAGTCATACAAGCACCACTAGTACCAAGTGGACCAGTGACTAGAACCAGGAGCAGGGACATGGAAAAGAAGTTCAACATGTTCATGGACCAGCTCAGACAAGAAGGTTTCTTCAAGACGGACACTAGTCCGCTAAGCCCATTTGCGAGCAGTTATTGGGCCGATTATTTGAAGCAGGATCCACTCATGATCCCGGACGATCCAGAAGGCGATCCACATATGGATTTGAAGCTCTTTGAGTCTAGTTTATAGAACACTAAAGATGAGCCCAAGAATCCTTACCATTCGGACCAGAACGTCCAAACACTGAAGACATATCGGCTGGATCCTTTGCTGGCCGATAACACTAAGTGGCAACTCATCAAGCCCAGGCTCGTGGCCCACTTATCTATGGTCGATTTCAATTCACCAGAGATGACTTAGGCCCAAGGAAGGTCATTAGTTGGGTTTGTAAGTCGTTTGGTGCTCTTTTCCCAACCTTCGTTTTTATCCCACTGGGTTTTGCGAAGATGGGTTTTTACTGAGGCCAAACGGCTTGCAATATTATTGGCCCAATTAATGACTCTTTGTAAGCCCATGAAGACCAGCTACACGAGGCCTCACTTCTATTTCTCTTAGTTTTTTAATTATTTTGTAAACGGGCCTAAATTGTTAAGGACCCGTCTCGTTATTTCCTTTTCGGCTTATTTCTTTTTCTTTAGGGGCGTGAGCTCTCTTTTAAAAACCCTAAGGCTTTGTCCTTCTCGGGGACGCAGACAATAATAATTTTCCTTGGTTATTTTCGAGTTTTTGTTCTTCACAAAAACGTTTTCTCTCTTCAGATCGTGAGTGAATCCGATCCTTAGGGAAACCCCTTGAAGTATCAAGAGACCGTCGCCTCTCTTGTGGTTCTCATCGCCCCACCAGCAACATCCATCTTATCCCGTTGACAGAAGAGAGAGACCTTAGTCCAGCTTCTTCAACACTTGAGCACGTATCATTTTGGTATCAGAGCTTCAAAAGCTCCTGAATCTAAGGTGTAAACGTTCCCTTATCTTTTTTCTAATTTCTGTATTTTTTTGTTCTTGTTAGGTTGCTAGATTCAAAAAAAAAAAAAAAA
>PKML01010917.1:74336-86275 GCA_002933935.1 Eutrema yunnanense | reverse complement strand
TTTAGGATTCGCAAAGAGATTTGGAATTCCTAGGATTTAGATTTAGATAGTTTTCGCAACGAGAGTTGGTTAATTATATTTTAGTGATTTGAGTTCTAGAACAGTGCTTAATCTGAATCCTGTTAGTTAATTTAGCTGCATTCATTGATTTCCTGAGAAATACCCTGAACCTATCTGCCTCCAACTGAATTTACATCGCTTTTTACTTGCAATCTAATTTTCGATTACATCTCCTGATTTAGCTTGTTTCGGATCTATACAATTTATTGTGTGATAACTGAGTTCTTGTGTTCGACCCCTGATTTACTGCAGCAACTGCTTTAGTACTATTTAGGGTATTAAATTGAGCATATCAGTACTCGGGCTTTTTCCAGATTCCTATACATCTAGAGGACCAGGGGAAGACGACTTTTACATGTCCCTATGCACATTCGCCTATAGAAGAATGCCATTTGGATTATGTAACGCTCCAGCGACCTTTCAGAGATGCATGGTGTCGATTTTCACAGACATTACTGAGGAGTTTATAGAGGTGTTCATGGATGACTTTTCAGTGTATGGATCGTCTTTCAAGATTGTCTAGATAACTTGTGCAAGGTACTTCAAAGATGCGAGGAGAAGCACTTGGTTCTTAATTGGGAGAAGTGCCACTTCATGGTAAAAGATGGCATTGTTCTTGGGCACAAGGTTTCTAAGGCATGGATCGAAGTCGACAAGGCTAAGATTCAGGTCATGACGAGCTTGTAACCTCCACGATCTGTTCCTGAGATACGAAGCTTCCTTGGTCATGCTGGGTTTTACAGGAGGTTCATCAAGGATTTCTCTAAACTTGCACGCCCACTCACAGCCTTGTTATGTAAGGAAGTCAAGTTTGATTTCACATCTGATTGCCTTGCAGCCTCCGAAGAGATTAAGAAGGCATTGGTGAGTGCTCCTATTGTCCAACCACCTGATTGGAGTTTGCCTTTTGAGGTTATGTGTGATGCAAGTGATTTTGCTGTTGGAGCTGTGTTGGGCCAGAGGAAAGACAAGAAGCTCCACGCTATTTATTATGCCAGCAGGACGCTGGATGATGCTCAGCGAAATTACAGCACCACTGAGAAAGAGTTGCTACTTGATTGGGAGCAAGGTTATTGTTCACACAGACCATGCTGCTCTCAAATACCTGCTGAAAAACAAGGACCTCAAGCCTCGTCTATGCCGATGGGTTCTTTTGCTACAAGGGTTCGACATCGAGATCAAGGACAAGAGAGGAGTTGAGAATGGCGTTGCTGACCACTTATCGCCATTAAAGGTCGATGAAGTCGTCCCTATTGATGATTGCTTGCCAGATGAGGGTATTTACCTCATTGAAGCTCAACTTCAAGACATTTATCCCAAAAATCTGCAATTTTCACGAATGCAGACTTTCGGTATCGATCGATACTCATCTAGTGTCGATCGAAACCCGTCGCGATTTGGACCTGTTTTGTCTGCAAATCATTTAAACTCCTATGATGTCAATCTAGCAGCTGTCTCTAGTGCTGCACGTCCATGGTATGCAGACATTGCCAACTACCTTGCTGTAGAGACTGAGCCAAAGTATCTCACAAAGTATGCAAGGAAGAAGTTTATGCGCTAGATGAGGAGGTTCTTCTGGGATGAGCCTTACCTATACAAGCACTGCTCAGATGGTATCTACAGAAGATGCGCTGCACAGTCTGAAGAACCAGCGATTCTTTTTCACTGCCATGGTTCTGAGTATGCTTGTCACTTTGCTACTTTCAAGACGGTGTCCAAGGTTCTTCAAGCAGGCTTCTGGTGGCCTACTATGTTCAAGGATGCTCATGCCTATATCGCACAGTGTGATGTCTATTAGAGGAGAAGGAAGATCAGCAAGAAACATGAGATGCCACAGAATTTCATCCTTGAGGTTGAAGTTTTCGATTGCTGGGGCATCGATTTTATGGGTCCCTTTCCCTCATCATACGAGAACAGGTACATCCTGGTTGCTGTGGACTATGTGTCCAAATGGGTGGAGGTGATTGCTAGCTGAACCAATGATTCTTCGGTGGTCGTTAAGCTGTTTAAGACCATCATTTTCTCTCGATTTGGAGTACCTCGAATTGTGATAAGTGATGGTGGTTCTCACTTTATCAACAATATTTTCGAGAGGTTGCTCAAGAAGTATGGTGTCAATCATCGCGTGCCTACTCCATATCACCCTCAGACCAGTGGGCAAGTCGTGGTCTCCAACAGGCAAATCAAGGAAATTTTGGAGAAAACAGTAGGTGCTTCTAGGAAGGATTGGTCTAAAAAGCTGGATGACGCGATATGGGTGTATAGGACTGCTTTCAAGACACCGCTGGGCACTACACCATTTCACTTACTGTATGGCAAAGCATGTCACCTTCCAGTGGAGATTGAGCACAAGGCAGCGTGGGCGACGAAGTTGCTAAATTTTGCCATCAGGCCTGCTGCAGAGAGGATATTGATTCAGCTGAATGAGTTGGATGAGATTAGGCACCACGCCTACGAGAACTCCAAGCTGTACAAGGAGAGGACTAAGGCCTATCATGATAAGAAGATCATCTCCAGACATTTCGAGCCAAATGACCAGGTACTTCTGTATAACTCTCATTTTCAATTGTTTCCTGGTAAACTGCGTTCTCGTTGGTCAGGTCCTTTCACAGTTAAGGAGGTCAGACCACATGGTGCCATCTTGTTGATTAGTCCTACAAGAGATGAGTTTACTGTCAATGGACAGCGGGTAACACTATTGGGCAAAAGCGGAGATTCCAGCAGGGCAGATAATGCCTCTGGATGATGCACCCAATGTCTGAGTGGCGTTACAATCAAGGTAATGACGTTAAACGAGCGCTTGGTGGGAGGCACCCCACTGGTGAATCTATATATATAAGCATTTTTCTTTTATTTTTCGTTTTGTGTCAGGATGAACAAGCAGATTCGAAATCGCCCGAGTGTCGATCGATGCCCATCCGTATCGGTCGATGCCCTACGCGATTGAGAAAGGTTCATGTCGACTTAAGCCTAGTATCGATCGATACCAGGCCGTGTGTCGGTCGACACCAGACCTTCCAGCACGGTAACTTCTTGTTTCTCTTTGTTCTATTCTGTTTTTTTGTTTTATTTTACCTACTCTAGGCTAGATAACACTGGGGACAGTGTTGTTCAAGTCTGGGGGAGGTGTCTGCTGACAATGTTTTTGTTTTTCTTAGAGTCAGTTGTTTTATCGAGTCAAAATCGTTTTATTGAGTCAAAACTTGTTGGAGATGATGATCATGTGCTTGAATTGTTGTTTTGATTTGGTTTTTGAGTGACCAGTGTTGCAGGATCAGCTCTAGATCGACTAATGAAAAATCCAAGGACTGACCAGTTGACTAGAAAACATACATGTCTCCAGCAGAGTTCTTCTGAAGCCTGAGCCAAATTTTTGCACTTCATCGATGTGGTTAGTGTTTACAGAGCTTGATTCATCATTCATGTCTGACAAAGGAACCCATATGTTAAAGTAATGGTATCTCTCTCCCCTGTTATAAGTTGATAAATAAGAGCATAAAATATGAAATGATTTTCTTCTGAGTAGAGGGCTAGGAAAATTTCCAGGGATCCCATTATTCTACTTTAGAGGGAATGATCACACAAAGGTTGAAAGCGAGGTTAGGAAAATTTTCCGTGATACCACTATTCGCCTAAACCTTTGATACATAGAGAGGAAAGAACTGGGGATTCGGTGGCAAACACCATCAATACTCGCATTTCGGACCTTGATATGTATATGCAGATCTAAAAAAAAAGAGAAAACATAATAATAAATAAGTCTGGGGGAGAGAAATTGATACAAAAAGTGTGAAAAGGGTGGTTTCTTGTCATGATATTGTATGGTAAAGAATCTAGAAGGTTCTTGAACATTGGCTGCAGCGATGAAACTGGTGATGAAGGCTTTATTTGAACAATGCTGCGAGATAATGTGTGGAGTCTGGAAAAGCTGCGATTGTCTACGGAGAAGTACATAGTGGTTAGATCAAAAGTTGGTTAGGTGACATTTAGGTGCTTGGGAAAAGGATCTCTGCGATGGTTCATGAACAGGTGAGTCTCCGCGTTTTCAAACCTCTTTCTCTGGTTTAGATTTTGTTTTTGCTTGAGGGCAAGCAAAGGTTAAGTCTGGGAGAGTTCATATATCATGGTTTTTACCCCTTTTAGGCCATGATATAAGTCCATTTTATAGAGTCTTTCTGCTATTTCGTAGTGTTTTAGAGTCTTTTTTACAGGTCTTAGCACGTTCGGAGCATAGTTGGAGATATTGGAGCTTTCTGGAGCATTTTGGAGCAAAGCTGAAGATCGTGTTGCTGAGTACCCGATTTCACGTCGAGCATCGATCGATACCTCCTGGGTATCGATCGACACCCATCGAGGCAGACACGACCCGCGACTTTAATGAAGAGTTGAAGAATTGCAACTTGGTCCAGAAGTCTTTAATATTTACAAGAAGCCCCAATTCGTGATTTAGGTTATTTATAGGGATTTTACAGCCACTTTGTTGGCTACACTTATTTTATTTTGGATTTGTGAGAGAGCTTTTGAAGGGAGACAAGTCTGATACTCTGTTCGTCGAGAGAAGATTTCGAACCTTTTTGTTACTCTTTCTTATTTTCTATTGAGTATTTATTCAAACATGTTTATTGATTCAATTTCCATGTCTGAGTAGATCTCTTGTTAGGTTTAGGGATTCTCATAAGGGATTTCTTTGAATGCTAGGTTGATTAGTTATTTAGGGTTCATAATCTGAATTAGTTCTTCACCTTAGGTTGTTCTCAAAGCTAATTCTGGATTGATCACATAGAACTTAGATCTTAGGATAATTGATTAGGCACGACAGTGCGATTAATTACCTGATAGAACTTAGGGTGAGCAAATTGATTACTCGCAAAGAGATTTGGTTTAATTGATTTGTGAACATATCAAACTTGAAATTAAGGCTGATTTATTCTAGGGATTTGCAAAGAAATTTGGGATTCTGAAGTTTGATTTAGATAGTTTTCGCAACGACAGTTGGTTAATTATACTTTAGTGATTTAAGTTCGAGAACCATGCGTAACCTGAACCCTGATTAGTTAGTTTATTTTGCATTCATTGATTTCCTGAGAAATATCCCTGAACCTATCTTTTTCCCATTGAATTACAACTCGTTTACTACTTACTGCTTTTTGTTTAATCTGAATAGCTTAGCTTGATTTGATAACTATACAATCTATTGTGCGATTTCTCTGAGTTCTTGTGTTCGACTGCTGATATACTGCAGCAACTGTTTTAGTACTGTTTAGGGTATTAATTTGAGCATATCAGGGAGGAACCGGTATCTAATAACATTTGCTTTGTCTTATTTTATATTTTCATCTTGAGTCTCATACATACATCTAAGGCATAGAAAAACCAAACAAATTTGAAAATGAAAAGACAAAAAGAAGTCATTTAGGATGCATTTGCACTTCATGTAGGATTGAGTCTAGAATGCATATCACGTAGATAATGCATTGCATGTGCATTAGGAGCTAGAATGATTCCTCTTTGTGAAGTATTGATTTAAGAGTTTAAATCATATGCTCTAGATCTCATGTGCGAAATTAAGGTCGAATCATGTTTGGATTTCATGTCTCATTACTTTGGTCTTAGCCAAAGCAAGTTTATTTGAGTCCATTCCTACTTAAGTGATAACCATAATTTGACATTGTAATTATCATGTTTGTGCATTGCATAGTGAATGCATAGTTACCACATACATATTTGGGCTATCTTATCCGCTTTGTCACTCTCTTGTTAGCCCGAATAGCCGATTCTCATCGTTAGAACGGTTAACCACTCCTTTAACCCAACCTCTTTTCAAGCCAAACGCTACTTGTGAGTGATTGTGAGGCCTTTTTCTAATCAACTAGGTAAAAGGTGTTGAGTTTAGAACGACAAGGAAAAACTTCTATGTAAAACTAGCTTGGCATCAATGAGCTAGACATAGGATAAGGCTAGATAGGTTGGGAACTTGGGACAAGGGAAAGAAAAGATATTGCGGGAATGAGAAAAAGGGATGAAGAAGAATAGGGGATAATCAAAAAGCTTGAAATGGTTGGCAATAATCGTTTATGGGAAAGGCTCTAAGTGAAAACGGGAAGAAAATAGTCTCTAGTCTTCAAAAGAAAGAAGGAAAGCCAAAAAGTCTAAGGCAAAGAAAAGAAATAAGAGAGACTAGAGAAAGTAAAGAAGAGCTAAGTAAAGAAAAATGTTGAAAGCCAAACCATTTGATGAAGAAGGAAATCCCCTAAGTGTTTAAGTAGAGAAGGAAGGTGAAAAGATATGAGTAGTGAAGGCAAAATGCCTTGCAAAAAGGGTAACTTAGGAAAGATCTACATTGGGGTTTAGAGATTAGGAGTCAAGTTCGATATGCGACATTTGGATAGATGGAAGTCGACCTTGCATGCATCTATTGGGCTTTACTCTTAGCATTTTGCGTTAGTTGATTCCTTTTGAGAGAACTCCTTGCTCGGAAACCGTCACTTGTATCGAGATCACCTTTATCGCGAAACCTTAACCCTAGCCAAATGCATTCACTTGCCTTGCATAAGCATGATTCACTTGGACAAAGTCTAATGAATGTTAACGGATTGGATGATTTGAAAGCTTCTGTAGGTTGAGATTTGAGCTTGGTTTATGTAATTATGGACATGGCTAGCCCCTTTTGAGTAGACATGTTCGATCATACTTTAGAGTTTGCACTTGGACTTGAACTCTTTTATTGATGCTTTTGCTTGAGGACAAGCAAAGAAGTAAGTTTGGGGGAATTGATATCATCATTCTAGCATCCGTTTCATTTAGGTTTCGAGTCATTTTCATATAGTTCATGATATCACTTTAGCATTTTAGTCATTTTAGGAGTCTAATGTGTCCACATTTAGTCCTAGAGAGTCCTTGCATGTTTTGGATCGTATTTCAGGTGCTAAAGAGGAGATTTGAGACCCGAGGAGAGGAGACGGAAATCGTACCAACGTCACTGGTCGGTACTGGTGCTCGGTATCGAAGGCAGAAGGGTTGCACCGAGGTCACTGCTCAGTTTAACTGATCGGTTTAGTCCGATGGAGGAAAACAGCCCCAATATCGACGTGCAACACCGATGAGTGACGTCGGTATCGAAGCTTCAGGGGATTGTACCGACGTCAGTGCTCGGTACAACTGATCGGTGCTGTCAAAGGAAGGAACCCGGGGGAAAATCCCTTAATACCGAGCAACGGTACCGAGGAGTGACCTCGGTATCCATTGAAGATCACCAAGCAACAACACCTCAATACCGACGCCACTGCTCGGTGCTCCTCGTCGGTGCACAAACCCATGCTCAATACCGAGGTGTTGCACCAAGCAGTGACCTCAACACCTCGGTATTGGCCAATCCAAACTTTTTATCCATTTAAACAGGGTCGACCTGGTTCATCACTATTCACTATTTATGCCCAAAAACCTAATCTTGATGGGCTAAGTATTTTCTTATGCAAAAACCCTCTCTAAGAGAGATTTGTAAGAGATTGATCCTTTTGTTTTTATGCAATTTGAGTATTGTTTTCTTGATTGAATCCATCTATCTTCTACTTTCTAATCATCCAATCATCTTGATTATGAGTTTTAACTCTTCTTTTCTTGGATTTGTTGAACTCTTGAGATAAGGTAGATTAGGTGGTCCAAAGGTTTGATTAGTGGTGTTTAGGGTTAGATAATCTTATATTCCTTCTTGTCTAGTGCCCCTAATGCTAGATTCAGCTTGAAAGAGTGGATCTAGATCATAAGGTATTTCATGAACACCAAGTGTTTGATGAAATGCCTTGATGAACTAGACAAGAGATTTATGTTCCTAACTTAAGACATTAGTTGTTTAGGGCATACTTTTGGTTGATCTTGTTATGATTCTTAATGTTTGCTAGTTGTTAATCCACAAATGATGATTTGCTAATGGACTTGATAATTAACATGTTGATTAGTTGCTTCATAGAGAACTAATCAAGATTAGAGATCTATTGCCTAGGAATTAGCTTCTTTGAGTGAATGAACACCACTAGTTGACATTGGATCGCCTTACATCAATAACCTTATCTCTTGCTCTTCTTTTGCTTATTGATTTACTTCTTGTTTAGTTGTTTAGTTGCTTTAATTAGGTTACTTAATCACAACGCCCTTGTTTAGCTTAACTTGCAATTGTTCCTTACATTCTTAGTGATTACGATAAATCCCTTTATGGATTGATAACCTTCATATTACACGTATTGGAGTTATTGATACCTCCTAGAGACTAAAAAGTCTTGTATCAGCCGTCCATTGCAATTGATCTTGTACTCAATCACTCTATTCTTGTACTTCCAAGGAGTGAGAGTCATGATGGAGGGCTTGTCTAGCACGGACTTTGACCCATCAAGCTTGCTTGGTTCGTTTTTCATCTTAGCCTTGGTCCTTGTTCTCCTCTTTGCAACCTCGCTACTTTCAACCTCAAATTCCATCGTTGTGTGGAAGAGGGATGCTAAACAATCTCCATCCAATGCTAAAGCTTCTTCAACATTACCATAAACCAAATCATTCTTGTCATGAGATTATTTCTTCTTCTCATGAGCTTTTGGGGGTGAAGCTTTTTCTATCTTCTCACAACTACCCATGTCTCTTACTCTCTTAGCATTCCTCTCTTGCTCATCATTCTCCTTAATCACAAATGAGGGAAAGAAGAAAGAGCTTAGGCATATTCCATCTAGAGCAAATTCATCGTCAATAGCATTTCCAAAAGTTGGTTCCCTTTTGTTCTTCTTGAAACAACTCTCTTCGTTAATAATTGGTAAAACCGTCACATCCTTTGGTTTCTCGGATGGCAGAGAGAGGTTGGCCAATTTGGGTTCTAAGGCATCCAAATGGGAGGCTAGTTGCTCAATCTTATTGTTTATCTCTTCATGAAAGCCCTTTAATTTGTCATTCATTGCTCCCATCATCTTGCCAAACTTGATATCATTCATTTGTTGAACTTATTGGATTTGATTGAGCACCTCTCTTTGTTCCTCCTCTTGGATAGAGATTTGAACATACTCATGGCTCTCTTGGTAGCCTTGTTGATTGTCTTGAACTTCATTGTTAGACCATTGATTTAGAAGCCTATTCCCTTGGTTGTAATTCTCCTTGTTGGCCACGAGATTGGATTCATCTCGGTGTTGCTAAAGAACCAAACAAACTCCTTTTTGTTGCGCGCTAATGAGCTTTTCCATTATATCTAATTTACCTTGCAAGCCTTTCAATTCGGAGTCTTTACATGATCTTTCTAGAGGGGTTGTATCATGCTTCTCAAAGTAGCTTTCTAGACTCTTAGCAAAGTTCTCAATAAGTAGCTCTCCTTGCTCTACGGTGACGTTTGCAAAACGCCCTTTGCTAGCGGCATCCAACGTCCATTTGTGCCCTTGGTGAACTCCCCAATACAAGATGCTAAGAATGGCTCCTTTCTTGAACCCATTATGGGAACAATCTCGAGTGTATCCCTTGAGTCTTTCCCATGCCTCATGAAAGGTTTCATGCACGCCTTGCTTGAAACTCAAAATGTCCTTCCTAGTTTGGACCGTTCTTTGTGTAGGGTAAAACTTATTAAGGAATAGCTCTTTGCAATCATCCCACGACTTCACCAAGTGAGAAGGTAATGCTCTCTCCCATTGGCTTGCTCTTTCTCCAAGAGAAAACGGAAACAAGATTAGCTTGATGCTATCATGGGGCACTCCACCGGTTCTAAACGTGTCACACAACCTCTCAAAGGAATCCAAGTGATCATAAGGGTTTTTCACCTTTGTCCCCAAGAATCTAGACTCTTGAATCAACCTAACAAAGCTTGTCTTAATCTCATATGACTCGGCTTCGATTGGTGGTGGGTGGATTCCATATCTTGATCCATGACAACATGGAGTGTGAAAACACCGAACCGTTGGTTTCTCCTTGGGAACTTGAATCGGATTTGATGCCAATTCTTAAGGTTGTGGCATTTCTTGAGGTTGTGGGGCTTGAAAAATGTTCCTTTGGTAGTCCATCTCCAACACCTCAAGTGACCTTGCCTCTCCAACACTTTTCCTTTGGACTTAGTACCCTCTTTGATCGTCCGTATCCAATTCTTCAAGTGATCTTGCCTTTCCATGCATTGCTCCTTTTTTTGATTTGGTACCTTTGAAAGCACAAGAGAACTAAGGAAGACAAGTTAGTGACAATGTACAGGAGAAAATTCATCATCTCGATGAGATGCATGCTCTTAGTGATGTGCATTAACATAATGAAAATAAAAGCTTGATCTCAGAAAGAATCTAAATCCTATTGACTAAACTAGAACCCCAAATCGGCAACGACGCCAATTGATAAATAGAATTTTATCCTACTCAAGAATCAATCCTAAATACACATGTCATTGTAGTGTTTTAGGTGTCAATCCAATATAGGGTCTAGATCAATGCAGCAAGAATACAAGACACTCTTTAATTCAAGCAAACAAAGTGGTTTTGGTGATTAAGCTAGTGAACTATCAATTAAAAGACAAGTGACAAGAGCTAAAGACACTAAACGGTGAATAAAACAATGATAAAAGGTGAATTCAAGAATAAGGTAATTGAGATAAGGTAATCCAATAGCTAATTAATGATGTATAATGTTTAATGAAGACTAATCCTTTAGCTAATTAATGATTTATAATGTTTAATGAAGACTAATCCTTAGGCAAAGATCACTAATCTTAACTAATCCTCTCTCAAGGCATTAATTACTTTGGTAATTACTAATTCAAGATCAAATTCTCATTTGTGAATCACTAATTAGCAAGCTTTAAGTCTATCATTCAAGATCAACCAAATAAACACTCTAAACAGCTAATCCCTTAGGCTAGAAATAAATATCTCTTGATTAGTTCATCAAGGCATTTCATCAAACACCTTGTGTGCATGAAATGCCTTTTGATCTAAATCCACTTTCTCTAGCAAAATCTAGCTTAAAAACCACTAATCAATAAGGGAAATCATATAATCTAATCCTAGACATCATTAATCATCCATCAAATTACCCTAAATCTACCAAATCCTCAAATCCTTAAATCCTAAAAGACTACTCACTAGTCATGAAGAACACACTAAACACTACAAGAAAACAGGCAGTTTGCAACGAACGATTTCGCAACGAAATCGTCGCAAATTGCCTATACCATCAACTTTGCGACGAAATTCAAATCGTCGCTAGCTGATCGTCGCAAACCCGAAATCGCCGTAAAAACATCGCAAATTTACAAGGAAGAAAAAATCGTCGCAAAATCGTTGGTAATAAATCGTCGCTAATTCGTCGTAAATTTTACATCGAAATTACGACGAATAATAAAACATCGTAATAACGATGGTAATACGAAGGCAATTAACGACAATTTAAGGATGCACATCAGCGACGATTTAACGACGATATATTTTGCGACGATTTAAATTAGCGACGATATGTGTTTGCGACGATTTGGTTTTGCGACGATTTAAATTAGCGACGATTTTGCGACGATTGGATTTTGCCACGATTTAGCAACGAATATTAATTGTTTTAGTTTTTAAATAATTTAATTATAAAATTAAATTTAATAATTAAAATTTAATAATTTTTCGAAAATTAAATTTGAAAATTAAAATTATAATTATAAGTATAATAAAAGTTTATTACAAAAAAAAACATAAAATAATAAAATTTATAAAGTTATATCGAAATCATCGATTCTGAAAGTGTCGGGTTGCTGATGACTTGGCCCCGCATCTGCCGCTGCGGCTGCCTCCGCTCGTCTTTGGCGCTTCAGCTTCAACATGGCCTGCATTGTCGGGTTATCAATCGCCATGATGTCGAAGAGGTCATCATTCCCCGAAGTCTCCATCTCTAACGCT
>PKML01010917.1:43816-54157 GCA_002933935.1 Eutrema yunnanense | reverse complement strand
ATCAAAATCCTCACATGTACAATCAAAACTCCAAGCAACGGATAGTCCAAAGTATTCAAATGATAAAGAACTCAACAGTTAAAGCTTTGAAACCATGCTAATGTCTATTAAGTTGTACGACTTGAGGCTGTCATTGAATAACTACATAGCCAAGTGTAAAGACAAGTAAAATTCAGTACAATATTGGAGTTGTTCAATCAACGATAAGCTCTAAAAGAAAAAAACCCAACTTAGCAGCATTAATTGTGTACAGCTTTAAGGTCTATAATCAATCAACTAGTAAGTGCAAAGTCGCTTACCATTGGTTTGCATAAAAATGAGAAACTAATGTCTGCCAAACAAAGATGAGTTTCAGATGTATAGTTCAATGCACAAGCTCCTCTTTAACCACTTCAAGAATCTGTGAAATGACGTTTCACGTTTTCCTTCCATACAAGATCAAACCTATAACTATTATGTTGCCAACGAGAAGAGCTGAGCAGTAAAATAAGAAAAATAGACTAAGGGTCAATGAACCCACAGTTTCTAGAGTCCATTTGCTTGTCATGGCTGTTTCAGCTACCAACCAGTGGCTTTAATACGCGATGGAACAGAAAAAGGCGAGCTTTTTGATAAACCTTAGCTACTTAGCTATCAAAGTGACTAAGTAGCCAACAACTGCAGTGGCAGTTCCAAGCATTCAACCAGCAATGTAGCTCACCTTTGGATTCTTATGATTGTAAAAGTAGATCTTGGCCTCATCAGTTTCATTGTAAACCAATTTCTGCCAATACACCATTATAAAAGTTGCCAAATACCACAAGAAACTCAGCTAAGCCAACAAAGTCTAAGCAAACAATATATGTGTCAAATCGTTACCTTGTTTGCAGCACCAACAATGGATCCCTACAGAATCAAGAACATATGCTCAGAATCTCAGAGACACATAACCAATCAATCCTGTAATTAGAGAGAAAACACAAACAAACCTCAGAGCTATCGAACACTTCAAGTCTTTTTATCAGCCTTTGGTTTCCGGCTTTCATTTCTCAAATCTTCTAGCTCTTTACCAAAAGCTTTCGTTGGCTGAGTATCCATCTGTTGAACACAGATTACAAAGTTGCATCTTGAAGTAATGCTTCTTATCATCTTTAAGAGTCAAGACGGTTTTAGCCAACCTTGAGAGTGTCTTATTGCTAATGCTCTTAGACTGGACACCGGTTTCTTCATCTAAGCTCGGATGAACTCCTGTGACAGTGCTTAGGAAATCCAAACCAAGAACGGAACATAGATCATGAACAGTACTCAAAAACTCGAGAACTTTGTGCAGCCTGTCACTCTGCCAACGCAAAAGCACGTTAGTTACATATCATCACCATATATAGAGATGTCCCAACTAATGTTTTTTCCTTCTCTTTCTGGAGCTCTTGGAGTTGGCTCTGGAAATTATCTAATTTCTTCAAACACATATTCGAAAACGAGTCTCATCTAAACCATAAGAGAGGAGACCAATCATAGGAACATCGTTAACTATCGCGAACACATCGTTTAACTCAAACGGCCCTTCTCTTGGTTTGTGATGTGACTGCATAAACAAACCATACAAAAAACAAAGAGAGGAGAAATTTAAAAAAGAGCAGCTTGAAATTGGAATTTTCAAGATAAATAAGTTTCAAAATTAAAGAGGTAACCTCATGAATGTTCCATAAAGAAGCGTGCCAGAGAGCTCTATGAGCCCATCTTGCCCAAAATTCCATTCCCACCTGCTTCCCAAAATCCCATCTCGGCCAAACTTGTTGTGTTTAAAGATGAAATCGGAAAATATGGAGATTTGAAATTATTGAAACTTACAGCAGCACCAACAGAGAGAGCAAATGTACCGAACATCTCCGACATTGGGATCTCACCTCCCTGATTTTTTCATAACAAAAAAACGATGTAAAATTTTCGAAATCGAAACGGGAATTTTTCGAATGGAGTATTTGTTTACCTCCATTTGCCAAGAGAATCTGTAATAAACGGCCATAATAGCCATGGAAGTGATACCGAAGCTCGACATCACTGCGGCGATTAGATAAGTGAACCTCTCTAATTTATTCGCCTCCAATTTCTCCGCCAAACGCAGCGCGAGGAACTCTGCGTCTATGGCGGTGGAGCTCGTGCTCTCTTCGTTGTCGATGGGAGAGCTCAGCCTCCGTTCCTCGACGACGTAACAGACGGAATAGCCTTTGAATCAGAGATATTAGGTTTGAACACAATTTTAGGGATTGCAAAGAAGAACATAAACTCATATCGAGAGAAGAGGGAGAACGAACGAAGAGGGAGGGAGAGCAAAAAATAATTGGGAAAAAAATTGGCAATTTGTGGAGCCAATTTTTTAGTCAATTTTTTCGCCAAGGGTATGAGGTGGGAAGGTAAAAAATTTTTGTCCCGCTCAACTTTACATAGCGTTTTAACTGTGTATGCTATTAAATAATAGGCATGGAATCAGAAAATTAGAGCATGAGAATTGATAGCGTTTACTAATAAACAAACGCTATCTAAAATATGCAGTTTAGTTAACGATAGCATAAACAACAAAAACGCTATGTGCAACTGCTATCAATACTCAATTTTCTTGTAGTGTTCCAATCTGATCGGCCTCACGTCCCGAGTCTCGAGTCTTCTCCAAAGTACCTAAAATATGTTCCAAAACATGCGAAACTCTCTAGACCTAATGCAACATCCTAAAATTTAAAAGGGACCGAAATGCTAAACAAAGCTATAGTTATGCATGTAAATAACTAGAGAATGCAAACTAAAATGCATGCTAGAACATGTAAATTGTGAGAATATCAACTCCCTCAAACTTACTATTTTGCTTGTCCTCAAGCAAACAAACACGAGCAAGTAGAGAGAGAGGATATAGAGCGGGAGCTCAAATCCACAAGTGTCATAAAAAGAATTCAACCCCAATGTCCAAGTTGCAAATCCTAGGATGAGATCAAACAAGTCTACTAAAAAAGAGTTAGCCATATCTATCCGTACATGAATCAAGCCCAAGTCTCAACCTACACAAGTTTTCCTATCATCCAATCATTTGACATTTATTTAATAGGTTCAAGTGAATCATGTTTTATGCAAGACAAGTGAATTCATTTGGCTATGGGATGGTTTTGAGATAAAGGTGATCTCAACACAAGTAGTGGTTTCCAAGGAAGGGGGATCTCTCAAAAAGAATCAACTAATGCAAAATGCTAAGAGTAAAGCCCAATAGATGCATACAAGGATGACTTCCATCTACCCAATGCCTCAAAACGATCTTAACTCCTAATCTCTAAACCCCAATGAAGATCCTTCTTAAGCTACCCTTTTCACATGGCCATTTACCTTCACTACTCATATTGTCTCACCAATTTTCTTTCACTTAAGTACTTAGGAGATTTTCTTCTTCACCAAATGGCATGGCTTTCAACACTTTCTTTTACTTAGCTCTTCTCTCAGTTTTTGTAGTCTCCCTTATTATATTTTCTTTTGTACTTTAGCCATTTCTTTTTTGGCTCCTTTTCTTTCTTTTGAAAGCTAGAGAATACTTTTCCTTGATACTTAGAGCTATTTGAACACTTTTCTTGCCAACCATTTCAAACATTTGCTTATCCCCTATTTCTTCTCTCGATTTTTTCCCATGTTCCACACTCTCTTTCTTTTCTTCATCCCCAAACTCCCATCCTATCTAGCCCTAACCTATGTCTAGCCCCTTGACTTAGAGCTAGCTCTACATGGAAACTTCTCCTTGTCGTTCTAAACTCAACGCTTTTTGCCTAGTTGATTAGGAAAAAGGCCTCACGTCACTCACAAATGGCTTTGGCTTGAAGGACGGTTAGGTTATGGGAATGATTAACCGTTCCAATGATGGAAACCGGCTATTCGAGCTAACAAAGAGTGGTAAAAAGAGGAAGATAGCCCAAATATGTGTATCGGTATTGATAGTAGACTTTTTGCAAGTGTTTGAGACCAATTACTCAATATACAAATAGTATAAGAGGTATCGAATCCAATGGGTTTAATTCCAAACACCAAGAATACAAAGTACTAATTGAGTTAAGCAAGTATTAAAAGGTTGTTGTTTAGCTTATGAATCTAGCAACTTAAATAAAGGAAGAGATATAGCAAACTACGCAAGTGTAATGCAATAGATATAAGCGAATCTAAGGATGGGGTAATCGAGTTTAGATGATCCAAGTCCCAATTCATGATGCTCAATGAACAAGCAAGCTAATCCCTAGGCATAAGACCCTTAACTTGACTAATTCTCTTTCAAGCAATTAATCACTATGCTAATCATTTAATCCATTAACAAACTCTCATATGTGGATCATTGATTAGCAAACATTAAGTTTATATACATAAGATCAACCAAGATACACCCTAGAGAACTATTATCATAAGCTAGGAGCATAAATCTCTTGTTTAGTTCATCAAGGAATTTCATCAAACACTTGGTGTTCATAAAATGTCTTATGATCTAGACCCACTTTTTCAAGCTAGATCTAGTTTTAAGAACACTAAACATGAAGGGATATAAGAATATCTAACCCTAAATATCATAAATTAAGCTTGGAATCATCTTAACTCTAACACATCCTCAAACTCTAAGAACTACTCACTAATCACCATGGTTCCAACAAATCCAATAAAATAAGAGTTAAAACTCATGATCAAGATGATTGGATGATTAGAAAATAGGAGATAGATAGATTCAATCAAGAAAACAATACTCAAATTGCATAAATCAAAAGGATCAATCCCTTACAAATCACTCTTAGAGAGGGTTTTTGCTTAAGAAAAGACTTAGCCCATAAAAATAAGGTTTTTGGGCATAAATAGTGAATAGTGACGAACCGAGTCGACCCGGGACAAACCGGATACTGACTTGGTTTAAATGGATAAAAAGTATTATGGGCGGCCAATACCGATGTCACTCATCGGTACAACACCTCGATATTGAACATGGGTATGTGTACTGATGAGGGATACTGACTTATGACGTCGGTACTGAGGTGNTCACCATGGTTCCAACAAATCCAATAAAATAAGAATTAAAACTCATGATCAAGATGATTGGATGATTAGAAAATAGGAGATAGATAGATTCAATCAAGAAAACAATACTCAAATTGCATAAATCAAAAGGATCAATCCCTTACAAATCACTCTTAGAGAGGGTTTTTGCTTAAGAAAAGACTTAACCCATAAAAATTAGGTTTTTGGGCATAAATAGTGAATAGTGACGAACCGAGTCGACCCGGGACAAACCGGGTACCGACCTGATTTAAATGGTTAAAAAGTATTATGGGCAGCCAATACCGATGTCACTGGTCGGTATAGTAGCTCGGTGCTAAGGGATTTTCCCCCTGATTTCCCCCGGGAGTTGGAGAGATGGTACCGAGCTGTTGTACCGAGTTGTGACGTCGGTATAATCCCCTGAAGCCGTGATACCGACGTCACTCATCGGTGTTGCACGTCGGTACTGGGGCTGCCTTCCTCCGTCTTCTATACCGATCAGTCATACCGATCAATGACGTCGGTATGACCCTTCTGCCTTCAATACCGACGAGGGATACTGACCAGTGACGTCGGTATAGCCTCCGTCATCTCTCCGCGGGTCTCGAATCTACTCAGAAGCACCTAAAACACGATCCAAAACATGCAAGGACTCTCTAGGACTTTATGTAGACACAATAAACTCCTAAGATGACTAAAATGCTAAAAAGATATCATGAACTATACGCAAATGACCCGAAACCTAAGTGAAATGGATGTTAGAATGATGCAAAATATGATGATATCAACTCCCCCAAACTTACTCATTTGCTTGCCCTCAAGCAAACAAATAAAAAGAAAGGTAGGGAGAGAGGTTTGAATGTGGGAACTCAAATCCATAAGTAGCACAAAAAGAAATCATGTTCAACGTTCAAGCTTATAGTTCTAAAATACACAAGTGAGTCTACTCCAAAGGAGTTAGCCATTCCTATTTCATCATGTATCAAATCCAAACCCCAATCTACACAAGCAATCATATTCTCCATCCCCTTAACATTCATTAGCGGTGTAACCATGAATCATGTTTATGCAAGGTCAAATCGAATTCGTTTGGCTAAAGGTTTGGTTATGATATGAAAGTGATCTCATCATCATGCATGGGTAATCAAGTAGTGCAAGGATCTCTCATGGAATTTAACAAACCTTAGCAAAATGCTAAATGTAAAAGACAACCTATGCATACAAGGGAGAGTTCTCATCTACTGAAATGCCTAAAGTGTCTCTAACCTAAAACTTTCTAACCCGTTGTGTCCACAACCTAAGCTACCCTGTTTATCCCAAGGCATTTTGCCTTCTCACACCCACACATGCTTCTTGTGTTTTTCGCTTCACCTTCTTCTCTCATTAGGGATCGTCTTCTTCTTCCTTGATGTCATGGTTTGGTGCTTCCTTGTTTTGACTTAGCTCTCACACCCACACATGCCTCTTCTCATCTTAGATGCTTGGCCTTTTCGGCTTTCTTCTTTTTCCTTAGGCTATCTTATTCTTAGAGCTAGTCTTATCATTTTCTTTTTGCACCAACCAATCTATATAAATTTGATCCCCTTTTCCTTTCTCCTTTTTCTTCTTTTCCAATCCACATTACCAATCCACACATATCCGATCACCAAGTTTCAAAACTATGTCCCCCTAACTTGAACCAATACCCGTCACCCTAACTGGCCTATTCCTAGATTAACTTTGTGATGATGGAGCTAAGTCTACACGAGAATTCCCTCTTGTCGCCCTAAACCTAACACATTTTTCCAAGTTTGTTCGAAAGAAAATGCCTCACAATTCACACACTAATAACAATGGCTAGAAAGAAGGTTGAGGTTTAGGTAGGGGAAACCATTCCAATGATGGGATATGGCTACTTGGATAAACAAGAGTGGTAAAAAGGGAAAAGATTATCCAAGTATGTATAAGTGATCCACGAATTCATTTAAAATTACATAAACACAGTAATTACAAGTCAAGATTAGGGTTATCACTTAGATGAGATTAGATTCAACTCAAGCATGCTTCAATCAAGGCAAGTATGATGATACAAGAGAACTAAGAATGGTGTATCTTTACTTTTATACTCACTTAAATGCATCAAACAACTACGAACGTTAATTTCTTAAAGTGCTACTCTACAAGGAAAATTTATCATTGTTCCCATGCATATGCAATGGATCCTAAGTATTCAATCCTAGACTCAATGTACAAGTGCAAATGCAACCTAAATGACTTCTTTTGTGTTAATTTCAATTTTCAAAATTTTGAAATTTTTTGTTTGTTTTTCTATGCCTTAGATTAATGCATGAGACTCAAAATGCAAAACTCAAAATAAGACAAAAAAATGACATTAGATACCGGTCCCTCCCCCAAACTTAAATCACACCGTCTCGGTGTCAAATCAAAGAAGAGAGGAGACTCAAAAATAATAAAACAAAATGCTAGACTCAAGAAAAAGAAAAATATATACAAGAGTTTTGGAATCGTACCTAGAAACTTTGAGATGGCGATGAAGACCCCATCGAGTATGATGGATTACTTGAGACGGGAGACGAGGACCGCACCGCTCTCCTCTTCGTTGCCTTCTCCGGTTGGGCCGTGGGTCGGCTAGTGCTCACGACCAATGCCCAATCTTCTCCTTGAGGCACGAGGTTAGTGCCCATGACGACATCCCCTCCTTCACCGGTCATTGAGGAACTCGCTCCACAACCTCCATCCTTGAGCTCATTGATGGTTCGACCCATGGCTTTAACCGTCTTCTTCAAATACTTGATCGTCTTGACAACCTTCTTCATGTTGTTGTTTTGCCACTTGCACATGCGTTGTAGGAGGCGAGTTTGGTGGTGAGCATGTCTTGTAGCCGCGTTAGGAATAGCCCCATCATAAGGGTCAAAGTGGTAGCACTCACTACTGTACACGGTTTTGGGTGATGACTCATTTGGCACCTCCTCGTCGAGATCAAGAGACTCGTCGGAATGTTTGCATTGGTGGATCGGCGGTGGAGTTGTAGAGGTACTCTTGGGGAGGAATAACCGTGATGTTCCTCGGATCATGGAAGTTGGTGAGCGCGGGATTAGGCAAAAAGACTTGTGCAATAGATGTCTCTATGAGTTGGAGGTTGTAGGCTATCTTGCCGTCGATAAGTCCCTTGACGAACCTAGTCTTCGAAAGATAGGCCGCATCCAAAGACTTCCACACATTGGCGCTAACAAGAGAATAGGCATGATGATCCATCCGATGCAAATGGCAGCATTTTTCGACTTTGTCTTCCAAGCCCAATTTCGGTAAGGAAACAAGTGTCTTACCAAGAGTGTTGCGAGACAAGAGAATCTTTCTGGCCACTCGAACGCTCTACCATTGCAGAGAGTGGGGAGAATGGGCTTTAGACCGAGCCCCAACAACTCCATTTCCTCCGTAGTAACCGTGTCAATCTCCACCTTGTGATAGAAATTATGGACCAACGCCTTGTGCGCTTAGCGGAGAGCCGGGTGCCGTATGCTTGCATTCTTAGAGGCGCCGGCCTCAAATTCTCCGGATGCAAATATTGTCCAAAGATTACGGAGCTCGAGCCTCGGATAATCAAAGTATTGCCCACCGTAGGTCCCTTCTTCCTTGAACCTGAATATCTCGCAAAGCTCGTGGAAAGTGACTTGGTAGGTGGTGTCCATAAGTCAGAATTTTAAGACTCCAAACCCGAAATTTTCATCACCTGTTTCGTAGAACTTAGCTCGAACGGTGGCTAGGAACATGTTAGAGAGCGCCTTGAAAGCCTCGTGCTTCATGCTCATGAATTTCCTTAGCCCCATATTCTCAAAAAGAGTCCACTCCTCATCACTTATTCCCAACTTATCCATCATCTCCGCATCAACGAATTTGCCTTGCTCGAACTTCATTTGGCAAAACTTGTCGGAGTAATCTTCCTCGTTTCACTTATTCAAGCATAGAGAAACCATCCCTAAGGTATTTGTGCAAGTGAAAAACAACATCAAACCATATTCAAGCAATATGTACTCAAGAACAAAATTATGGTTTTTCTAAAATTTAATTGATGAATACCTTGGGGGATTGGGGTTAAATGCTTGGAATGATGATAAATCCAAAAATAGCAGTGAAAATCGAGACTATAGGGCTTGGAATCACGAAATTTGGTTGAGAATAGAGGAAGATGTGATGGAGATGCTCTCAAAATCACGAAAATAGGTTGAAAAATCATACCGATGTCACTCATCGGTACTTGACATCGGTATTGCTCAGTGACATCGGTTTTGGACCTCGGTATTGGACGTGGACCTTGGACCCCATATGCACACTTAACAAAAACATCAAAAAGTTCTAGCAAAGATAGAAAAATAAATAAATTAAAGCTATATACAAGGATAAGCTTGGGGTGTCTCCCAAGAGCACTTTGTTTTACGTCATTAAGTTCGACGTTGGTTACCGTATTCAAGCGAGGGGAACATCATCGAGAGGAATCAAGCCTCACTCTTCAATGATTTCCTTAGCATGGTATGATTTGAGTCTTTGGCCGTTTGCAATGAACTCTTGGCCACTCTTGTTCACAAGTACCACGGCCCCATACGGCATCACTTCCTTGATCTCAAACGGTACTGACCATCTTGACTTGATCTTCCCGGGAAAAAACTTCAACCGAGAGTTGAACAATAGCACTAAGTCTCCAACATTGAAGTCCTTACGCAAGATCTTCTTGTCATGGAACGCCTTGGTCCGTTCCTTGTAGATCCTCGAGCTCTCATAGGCCTCTAGCCTAATCTCGTATAACTCTTGGAATTGAATCAAACGCCTCTCTTGTGTGGTCTTTAGATCAAAGTTGAGAAGTTTCAACGCCCACAAGGCCTTGTATTCTAACTCAACCCGCAAGTGACAAGTTTTCCCATAGAGAAGGTTGAACGGAGTAGTCCCTATCGGCGTCTTGAAAGCGGTTCGATAAGCCCACAATGCGTCATCAAGCTTCTTGGACCAATCTTTTCTTGAGCCCCCAACGGTCTTCTCAAGTATAGCCTTGATTTGCCGGTTAGAAACCTCCAATTGGCCACTCGTTTGAGGATGCACTACAAGAAAACAGGGTTTTCGCGACTACAGGTTGCGACTACATGTGTAGTCGTAAATAATCACGACTAATTAGCGACTAATGTGCGACTAGATTACGACTACATGAATATAGTCGCATTATACTCGGTAATTTGCGACCAAAGTTTTTCGTCGGGTAATAGTCGCGTATTTACGACCACACTACGACTACTATTGAGTCGGAAAACTTTAGTCGTAAAGTAGTCGCAA
>PKML01010917.1:26560-39141 GCA_002933935.1 Eutrema yunnanense | reverse complement strand
CGAGACATGATTATGTAGTTTATGAAATGGATAATACAGTTTGTTAGTTTGTTGATATTGCTTGTGTTTCCTGATACTGCTTGTGTTTAGAAATTGCTTGTGTTCTGCGAATTGTTGTTGTTGTCACTTGTTCTGCGAATCATCATTGGAAGCCTAGTCTGTCTTATTGTGTAGTGAAGAAAATGTGGCAAATATAAGGAAATGAAATTAATCAGATAGTCAATGTATCTGTTGTGTTTTTGAGATTGGATCCGGCTCTGTGTTTTACAAATTGAGCAGACATTGCTCTTGTAATGATATCATCAGCTTATGTTTGGTTGTAATGATATCATCAGCTACAAATTGAGCATACATCTGTGTTTTACAAATTGAGCAGACATTGGTCTTGCATCCGGCCATTTCTTTGTTGTTTGTGTGAGTTTCCTAACTCTGAAATTTCCTTTATGTTGTCTACTTTGGATCATCACTAGTGTTCACAAACAAGTTTGCCATTCATGTCTTCTCTGATATGTGGTTAGTGTTCACTAACAAGTTTGATAATTCATGTCTTCTCTGTGTAGGTTTGGCCGTGACAAGGGGAAGCTGACAAGGAAGATCACCAAGGTGTTCACAAACAAGTTTGATGGTCCATACTACAGTTGGACTGTTGTGCCTCGGGATAGACAGGAAAGGTACTTCGTCGAGTTCGCGGTAAGCATTGCTCTTCTGTCCATGCTCTTCTTCATATGTCTTTCTTTCTATTATGTCCACTAACCCGAATCACACTTCTCTTGTAGAAAACACACACATGGGATCCATTAATCTCAGGGGTTGTACAACAACATTTCGAGAGGATTTGTCAAAGGCAAATGAAGGATATGGTAAGCACCGCAAGGACTTCTCGACAGCGACCACACTGGATTAACCCTACTCTGTGGACAACAATGACAGAGCAATGGGACACTGACGAAGCTAAAGATAGGTCTCAGACCACATCCGCTGCTCGAAAATCTGACCATAAAGGCCTTGGTGTGCACAAGCACGTATCAGGCCAAAAGTCTTATCAACAAATCCAACAAGAAATGGTAACTTTAAATTCTAGATCTAATACTTTGCAACTTTCTATTATGTAACAACTATATATGTTACATTTTCAGGAAGAGGAATTGGGAAGACCGGTTAGTATCGGTGAGGTTTTTGTGAAGACTCACACCAAATCAGATAGGACATTTGTTGATCTGAAGGCTGAGAGGATCGCCCACACTTATGAGAAGAACCTGCAAGCTAAAATGCAAGAGATCGGGCCTGAAACTTCAGACGGTACGTCAGTACCGCGAGAGCTAACCACAGAGGATTAACATATTAGTCGCAAATCAGTCGCTAATGTAGACGCATAGTAGTCGGAAAGTAGTCGGAAACTTTCACGACTATTTAACGACTACAACAAAACGACTTTTACACGACACAATATATAGTCGCAGATTGGTCGTTAATTTAGTCGGTACATGGTCGCACATATTTACGACTGATGTGCGACTAGTATGCGACGAAATTAGTAATCGCAACAAGGTCGCAAATCAGTCGTAAAATTACGACTGATGTGCGACTACATGTTTTTACGACTAAACATTTCCGACTATGTCACTTAGTCGTAATGTAGTCGTAAAACCAGTTTTCGCGACTACATTGCGACTGTTTATGTAGTCGCGAAAACCCTGTTTTCTTGTAGTGATGGTATGGCGTGGCCACCTTGTGCTTCACTCCATGTTTCATAAGCAAGCTTTCGAAGAATTTGTTGATGAAGTGCGAACTTCCATCACTTATCACAACTCGTGGTACACCAAACCTAGGGAAGATTATTGACTTAAACATCTTGAGAACGACTTTTGCATCTTTTGTGGGACTCGCAATCGCCTCTACCCATTTGGAGACATAATCAACCGCTACGAGAATGTATTTGTTTCCATAAGAAGAAGGGAAATGACCCATGAAGTCTATTACCCATACATCAAAAAGTTCTACTTCAAGAATCGGGTTTTGAGGCATCTCATATCTTCTACTAATGTTCCCCTTTCTTTGGCAAGCGTCACAAGCGGAACAAAAGCATGTGCATCCTTGAATAGGCTCGGCAACCAAAAACCCGATTGGAGAACTCTCGTAGCCGTCTTGTACGAAGCAAAGTGTCCACCATAGGCTGACCCATGACAATGGAATAAGACCCCTTGGACCTCTTCTTCCGCCACACACTTTCGATACAAACCATCCGAACACAACTTGTACAAGAATGGCTCATCCCAATAGTACCTTGTGACGTCATGAAAGAACTTTTTCTTCTTATACCCATCCAAGTTTGGAGGCTCTTTCCCACATACCAAATAGTTCACCAAATCCGCGAACCACGGTAGCTTCTTATCTTGCAAACCGCTAGCACTCTCAAGACCTCTCACTGCCTCTACTCCTTTCTTCAAGACGCTCACGACCATAAGACTCTCCTCGGGGAGCTTATCCTCTATTGGAACTAGGTCCTCAAATCCTCAACCTTGATAGGTGATCCGCGACCCCGTTCTCAATACCTTTCTTGTCCACAATCTCCATGTCGAATTCTTGCAAGAGTATAATCCAACGGAGAAGTCTCGGCTTGGTGTCTTTCTTAGCGTGTATGTACCTCAAAGCCGCATGATCCGTGTAGACTATGATCTTCGTGCCCACTATGTGATATATCATAGTTTTCACCATGTTTAAGCCATGATATAAGTCCGTTTTATCGAGTCTTTATTCTATTATAGAGTCTTTTAGAGTCTTTTACAGGTTTTAGCACATTTGGAGCATTATTTGAAATATTGGAGTTTTATGGAGCATTATGGAGCAAAACTGAAGTCTGGTGACTAAGCACCTGATCGAAGCGTCAAGCATCGATCGATACCCCCTGGTATCGATCGACACCCATCGGAGCAGAATACAAGTCGCGACTTTAATGAAGTTTGAAGAATTGCAGAACTTGCCCAGAAGACTTTAATATTTACAAGAAGACTCCAATTTGTGTTTAGACTATTTAATTAGGTTTTACAGCCACTTTGGCTGGGTGCTTTTCATTACTTTGAGTTTAGAGCTTTTGAGAGGGGAGACAAGTCAGAACTCTGTTCGTCTGAGAGAAGATTTCGAACCCCTGTTTTACTCTATTCTTATTTAGTTTATTGATGATTTATTATGTTATGTTGATTGTTTCATTCTTCATGTCTGAGTAGATCCCTTGTTAGGTTCAGGGTTCTCATAAGGGTTTTCTCTGAATGCTAGATTGATTATCTGTTTAAGATTCACCATCTGAATTAGTTCTTCGCCATATGTTGTGTTCAAAGCTAATTCTAAGTTGACGAATCTGGAACTTAGATCTTAGGATAATTGATTAGGCACGAGAGTACGATTAATTACCTGATAGAACCTAGGGTGAGCAAATTGATTATTCGCAAAGAGATTTGGTTTAATTGATTTGTGAACATATCAAACTCGATATTAAAGCTGATTTATACTTAGGAATTTGCAAAGAGATTTGGGATTCTGAAGTTTAGATTTAGATAGCTTTCGCAACGAGAGTTGGTTAGCTATACTTTAGTGATTTGAGTTCAAGAACCGCACTAAATCTGAATGATGTTAGTTAGTTTGTCTGCATTCATTGATTTCCTAAGAAATACCCTGGGCCTATATTTTCCTCCATCGAATTACAACTCTTTTAATTTACGTTTTGCTTTCAATTACATATATTGGTTTAGCTTAATTCTCTTCTATATAATCTATTGTGTGTTTCTGTGAGTCCTTGTGTTCGACCCCTAGCTATACTACGACAACTGCTTTAGTATCTAAATAGGGTATTAATTTGAGCATATCAAATTTGGCGCCGTTGCCGGAGACTCAATTCGCCATTAGATTTTAGTCTGGGAATTTCGACTAAGCTCGTCGGTATCGATCGATACTACCTAGTATCGGTCGATACTCGTCGTCTTCTTTTTGTTGATATAGATCGACACCACCCAGTGTCGGTCGATACTTAACGTATTTTTTCTTTTTGTTACTTACGTGCTTTGCCTAGTGTATTTCATGTGTGAATTTGGAACGTGCAAACAGGAACGCAAAGAAGCCATCAGAGATGAACAACACAATGATTCTGATTCAGGATGCTGTTGGAGCTTTGAAAGACCAAGAGGGTCAGTTGTGCAATACAAGAGGGTAACGTCTGGATGGAGAGGGGAACATCATTCCACCTGCTTATGTTGTCGCTGGGAACGTGAACGCTGAGAATGCTGTGGTTAATCGTGGCAGAACGATTGGTGAGTGCAACAGACCTGACCAGTTTTATGCAAATCGATCAGCGATTCGTCATCCACCTTATTAGAGGAATGATTTTGAGCTGAAGCCTGCATACTACACTTTTGTGGGACAGCACCCTTTTCATGGTTTTTCCAGCGAACATCCCATGGATCACATTGAGAGGTTCGAGGACTTGGCCACTAGCTTTAAGAGAATTGGAGTGTCATACGACTACCTTATCTGCAAGCTTTTCCCATACTCACTTGGTGGAGAAGCGACTTACTGGCTGAAGCAGTTGACTCCTGGAACGCTGACTACTTGGGATCAAACTAAGACTACTTTCCTGAACAACTTTTATGATGATGCACGATATGAGGATCTCAGGAACAAGATTTCTCAGTTTTCTCAAGGACCGACTGAGGCATTTAAGGCTGCGTGGATTCGATTTAGGTCGTATCAGAGAGATTGTCCACATCATGGGTACTCTGATGTTCAGCTGCTGGGTACTTTCTACAGGGGAATCGATTGGAGGTATCAGATGACTCTAGATGCTGCGAGCAATGGAAATTTCTACACGAGGTATCCTGACGATGCCTATGAGCTTATTGAGAACTTGGTTTCTAGAATGCAGCCATATAGCGCAGGAAGCAAGCTGAGGTGAATGCTAAGTTAGATTTAATGCACAATTTGTTGATGGGCAAACAGCAGAAAGCTGCTCATCTCGCTGAAAAGGATGAAGTAGAATATGTTAAATACATTGATGGAGTTGGATCTCAGGATCAAAGGTATCAACGACCACCCAAACCACCCAGAACTTCTGAGAGCAATATTGAATCTATGTTTGAACAGCTTCCTCAAGGACAGCAGAAGCTGACTGTGGAATTTAATGGGAAGATTGATGCCCTGTATACTGATTTGAGTGGAAGGATCAACGCTATTCATATTCAGCAGAAGATGCTGGAAACTCAGGTAGCTCAGACTGCAGCAACTGTCAAGGCACTTATGGTTCATTCACAGAACGAAGAGATTTCGGAAATCACCTATGTGTCGACCGATACCCTCACTGTATCGATCGATGCCAACCCAGACACTGCGAAGGAGCCACGTACGAGTGTTGACAGACTTCGCAAGCCCAAGAAGCTGAATCCTATCCCTCAACACCTCAGAGATCCTATTTCTCCAAAACAGCTGCTTGGCTTTGAGAAGATGGTACGAAGAATTCCACTCACACATACTTTTGAAGAAGCCCTAGAATGCCGCCCTCTGCTGAGTCACTTCCGAGACTGCAGAGAAACTAAGGAAGAGATTAAGGCACTTTCCGCCAAGGTCAGAAGTCCACCGTATCCACTGAAGCGGTTGACTAAGAGGGAAGACCCAGGGATATTCTCAGTTCCATGCCATATCTCTGGTGGTGAATTCAAAGAGTCTCTCGTTGACTCAGGTGCTAGCGTCAATGTCATATCAAGGGAAATTGTAGAAGGATTGGGAGCTGATATTCGACCTCCAAAGGCATCTATCACATACGCAGATTGTTCCACCTCACATTCCTATTGTACAATCCCTGATTTGCTGGTTAACGTAGGAGATTGCCTGGTTCCTACTGATTTTCAGGTTGTGGAGATGAGTGAACAATCTCGTACGCAGTTGATTCTTGGAAGACCGTTCATGGCTACGGTTGGTGCCATTATGGACACACCCAGCAAGCACATCTCGTTCTCATACATTGACAAGGATGTGTACTACAAAGCCATACCTAGACGAACTCCCACATATATATCTTGCATCACCGTTGTTCCAGATGAGACATTGGTAATTGATCTTTTGGAATAGCCTCCTGACGAGCCAACTGTCACAGACATTCTAGATAGTCCCTCTGTCATCACCACGAAAGACGTCAAACAGCTAAGGCAAAGAAGAAGGTGAAGAGCAAAGGAGTACAAAGCGTTCCCCATGTGACTTTAACTCCTTAGAAGTGTGATGGAGATTCAATTGAATATAAGGTGAAGTGCAAGGGAACTTCGAAACCATTCTCTAAGGCTAGAGTTATTCTCACTTCGGAGCTGGAAGAAAAAGGACAGGAGTTTGTGGAGAGCTTTATGAGCAAAACTCTGAAGGTGGAAATGTCAAATTGTGGAGGTTGTTTCGGCGCAAGTTCTCATTTTTCTCCTGACTGAGCGGCCGTAAAGTCAAGCTCGTGACGTAAAACAAGCGCTGAGTGGGAGGCAACTCGCTGGTGAGTCTGTACATAACTACTTTATTTTTGTTTTTATTTTTAGTTTTGTTTCTTATGTTTTAACGTGAAGCAGATTAAGCGAGGAGTATCGATCGATACCATCTTGTATCGATCGATACCATGCAGGAAGGTAAGTTCTCTTTCAAAACCCTCGGGTTTCTCTTTCTCCTCCTTCTTCTCCATCGATCGATACCGCCTCCATCTCTCTCTCAAATCGCATCTTTCTCATTTCTTCACCAATTTTGGTGATTCAAGCTCCTAGATTCATTGGATTTTCATCCTCTATCCGTTTCTAGAACTTATTTCTCAATCCAGCAAAGGTATGATCTCTAAATTCAACATTTTATATCCGATTTTTGGGTTTAAGGTTTGTGCGATTCCACTCTTTAGCACCTGTTTTTCTTGACAAATGTCATTTGCTGAGATGCTCTAGACTAGTTTCGCACCTGGCCTTATATTCAAATGCCCTTAATTTCTACTTTTAGATGAATTCTAGAGATGCGATGAAACTGAATTTTGCAAAGGTATCGATCGATACCTTTTGGTATCGATCGACACCACTCGTGTCTGTCGATCAGATTTTGTTGTGATTGATGAGAGATTTTGGATTTATGTTGTACCTTTTTGTCTTGTTTGCAGATGACATCTAGGTCAAAGAGAGCCAGGACTACAGACGCATCGAGCTCTAACCCATCTGCTACGGATGTTCCTGTGGCCCCACGCAGAGGTCCTTGGCCTAAGCTGAACGAGAAGGCCAGGATCCCTTGTCATCGAGATTGGAACGGGACGGAGAGAGCGATTGCGCTGAGTGACGATTGCACTTACAGACCCATATTGGAGGAGTGGGATGATTATGATACGCTGCACTATAACGCGTGGCTGAGAGTGATTTTAGAGCCTACTCGGTTTGTTGACGGAGTCTCCATGCGTCGCTTGGGCCTTGACTCAGAGCTGGCCCGTTTGCTTGGGAAATTGGTCATTTCCACGTTTCAAGGACAGGTGAGTCTCTACGTTTTCAGACCTCTTTCTCTGGTTTAGTCTTCTATTTGCTTGAGGGCAAGCAAAAGGCTAAGTCTGGGGGAGTTGTTATATCATGGTTTTTACCCTGTTTAAGCTATGATATAAGTTCGTTTTATCGAGTCTTTATACTATTATAGAGTCTTTTAGAGTCTTTTACAGGTTTTAACACATTTTGAGCATTATTGGAAATATTGGAGTTTTATAGAGCATTATGGAGCAAAAATGAAGTCTGGTGACTAAGCACATGATCGAAGCGTCAAGCATCGATCGATACCCCCTGGTATGGATCGACACCCATCGGAGGAGAATACAAGTCGTGACTTTAATGAAGTTTGAAGAATTGCAAAACTTGGCCAGAAGACTTTAATATTTACAAGAAGACCCCAATTCGTGTTTAGACTATTTAATTAGGTTTTACAGCCACTTTGGCTGGGTGCTTTTCATTAATTTGAGTTTAGAGCTTTTGGATGTTCGTCTGAGAAAAGATTTCGAACCCCTGTTTTACTCTACTCTGATTTATTTTATTGATGATTTATTTAGTTATGTTGATTGTTTCATTCTTCATGTCTGAGTAGATCCCTTGTTTGGTTCAGGGTTCTCATAAGGGTTTTCTCTGAATGCTAGATTGATTATCTGTTTAAGATTCACCATCTGAATTATTTCTTCGCCATATGTTGTGTTCAAAGCTAATTCTAGATTGACAAATCTGGAACTTAGATCTTAGGATAATTGATTAGGCATGAGAGTGCGATTAATTACCTGATAGAACCTAGGGTGAGCAAATTGATTATTCGCAAAGAGATTTGGTTTAGTTGATTTGTGAACATATCAAACTCGATATTAAAGCTGATTTATTCTTAGGAATTTGCAAAGAGATTTGGGATTCTGAAGTTTAGATTTAGATAGTTTTCGTAACGAGAGTTGGTTAGCTATACTTTCGTGATTTGAGTTCAAGTACCGCACTAAATCTGAATCATGTTAGTTAGTTTGTCTGCATTCATTGATTTTCTGAGAAATATCTTGGGCCTATATTTTTCTCCACCGAATTACAACTCTTTTAATATACGTTTTGCTTTCAATTACATCTATTGGTTTAGCTTAATTCTCTTCTATATAATCTAGTGTGTGTTTCTGTGAGTCCTTGTGTTCGACCCCTAGCTATACTACGACAACTGCTTTAGTATCTAAATAGGGTATTAATTTGAGCATATCACTACGTATGACCGGAACTTATCCATGGCAAAAACCACCGCCAACAATTCCTTCTATGTGGTAGCATATCTTGCTTGAGTGTCATCCAAAGTTCTACTTGCGTAGTAGATGACGTTGGTCTTCTTGTCCTTCCTTTGGCCTAAGACGGATCCAACCGCGAAGTCACTCGCGTCCCACATGATCTCGAAAGGAAGATCCCAGTCCGGGGCTTGGACAATGGGAACACTAACCAATACTGTCTTTATCTCCAAGAACGCCTCCACACACTCCTCATAAGGTTGAACTCAATATCTTTGCAAAGTAGCCTAGTGAGAGGCCTTGTGATATTTGAGAAGGCTTCGGACATCCTTAACCGTCTTTGGTGGCTCCAAGCTAACCATGACCTCTATCTTGGCTTTGTCTACCTCAATCCCTTTCTCGGAGATCTTATGCCCAAGCACGATGCCTTCACGTACCATGAAATGGCACTTTTTTCAATTGAGTACCAAGTTTGCCTCCTCACATCGTTGCAAGACCCTACAAAGATTAGACAAGCAAACACCAAACGAAGACCCATACACAGAGAAGTCGTTCATAAAAACTTCTACCATGTCTTCAATAAGATCAGAGAAAATGGACATCATGCAACGTTGGAATATCGCGGGTGCATTACACAACCCAAATGGCATCCTTCGATATGCGAAAGTGCCATAAGGGCATGTGAAAGTTGTTTTCTCTTGGTCATTCGGGTGTATGGAAATTTGAAAGAAACCCGAATAACCGTCTAGAAAGCAATAAAATGGATGATTAGCTAGACGTTCAAGCATTTGATCTATGAAAGGTAACGGAAAGTGATCCTTACGAGTAGATGAATTTAGCTTCCTATAGTCAATGCACATTCTATGCCGGGTTATTGTCCTAGTAGGTATCATTTCATCCTTTTCATTTTTAATAACCGTTATCCCCCCTTTCTTAGGCACACAATGAACCGGTGAGACCCAAGTACTATCTGATATTGGGTAGATAATACCCGCATCTAGGACCTTAAGAATCTCTCTCTTTACAACTTCCTTCAAATTAGGATTCAACCTTCTTTGATGTTCAATAGAGGTCCTCGATTCATCTTCTAGATGGATTCTATATGTGCATTAAGTAGAGGAAATACCCTTGATGTCATCCAAAGAATAACCAATGGTTTTCCTATACTTCCTAAGTTCAACTAAAAGTGAGGATAGTTCATTCTCATTCAAACTATCATTTACAATTACCGGGTATGGCTCGTTTAGACCTAGGAAAGCGTACCTTAGCCCAATGGGAAGTTGCTTTAGGTATACCTTAGGGGCTTTGAGCTCGCTCCAATCGTCATCTTCAAAACTAGTCTTACCCTTGCTGGTTTCTCCCACGACCAAGGCAAAGCTCACTTGAACCGTACCCGTGCTTGACCCAACTTCAACCCTTGTCACTCGGGTACCCAACTCCACAAATGGCGTCTCTCTTTCAACCGGCTTGTGCAAGTCCATGAGTAGCTCATAGCCTTGGCTTTCTTCATCCAAGAACCCATGCACACCATGCTCTTGCGTCAAAACAACTTGCAAACCGTCTTCAATACTCAACTCTTCAAGTAATTCATCTGCGAGTTCATCTATCGTCTCTATGTAGAAACATTGCCCATTTATGGTGGGCTTCTTCATCACGTTGTTAATGTTGAACTCGAGGACTTCATCTTTTCCCAAGTGTAAATCGATCTTGCCCTTTCTCATGTCAATAATGGCTCCCGCGGTTGCCAAAAATGGTCTTCCAAAGATAATTGGATCCTTTGGCTTTTCATCCATTTCGAGAACAACAAAGTCCGTGGGGACGATGAAGTGTCTAACCATTATTGGGAGATCTTCAAGCAAACCAATGGGTACCCTCACACTCCTATCCGCCAATATCAATAAGATGTTACAAGCTTTGTACCTTGTGAAACCCAACCGCTTTGCAACCGAGAACGACATAAGGCTAACGCTAGCTCCATGGTCACAAAGACAATTGTCGAAGGCTAAGGGTCCTTGATATGCTTAAATTAATACCCTAAAAGTACTAAGCAGTAGTTGCAGTATAGCTAGGGGTCGAACAACAAAGACTCACAGAGACGCACAATAGATTATATAGGTGAGAATTAAGCTAAGCAATTCAGATGTAATTGAAAGCAGTGCAGAAATTAAAAGAGTTGTAATTCAATTGGGAGAAAAATAGGCTCAGGATATTTCTCAGGAAATCAATGAATGCAGATAAACTAACTAGCATGATTCAGATTTAGCGCAGTTTTTGAACTCAAATCACTAAGGTATAATTAACCAACTGTCGTTGCGAGAATTATCTAAATCTAAATCCTAGGAATTTCAAATCTCTTTGCGAATCATAAAGTCTAAATCAGCTTTAATACCGAGTTTGATATGTTCACAAATCAATTAAACCAAATCTCTTTGCGAATAATCAATTTGCTCACCTAAGGTTCTATCAGGTAATTAATCGCACTGTCGTGCCTAATCAATTATCCTAAGATCTAAATTCCAGATTCGTCAACCTAGAATTAGCTTTGAACACAAGTTAAGGCGAAGAACTAATTTAGATGGTGAATCCTAAAAAACTAATCAATATAGCATTCAGAGAAAACCCTTATGAGAACCCTGAACCTAAAGTGGATCTACTCAGACATGGAGAATGAAACAATCAACATGTTTGAATAAATCATCTAATAAAACAAAAAGAGTAACAAGAGGGTTTGAAATCTTCTCTCGGACGAAGGGAGTTTCAGACTTGTCTTCCTCACAAAGCTCTCTCTCAAACCAAAGAAAAATAAAGCATAGCTAACAAAGTGGCTGTAAAATCCCTATAAATAACCTAAATCACGAATTGGGGCTTCTTGTAAATATTAAAGACTTATGGACCAAGTTGCAATTCTTCAACTCTTCATTAAAGTCGCAGGTCGTGTCTGCCTCGATGGGTGTCGATCGATACCAAGGAGGTATCGATCGATGCTCGACGTGAAATCGGGTACTCAGCAACACGATCTTCAGCTTTGCTCCAAAATGCTCCAGAAAGCTCCAATATCTCCAATTATGCTCCAAATGTGCTAAAACCTGTAAAATACTCTAAACTACTACCAAAATAGAATAAATACTCTATAAAACGGACTTATATCATGGCCTAAAAGGGGTAAAAACCATGATATATCAGTCCTAGGGCACACAGAAGGGTGAATGAAGCGGGATCTCCAAGTTTTATTGGTACCACCTTCTTTTGGATGATGGCACTACACTCTTCGGTCAAGATTACCATGGATTCCATATCCTTGGCTCTTTCCTTCACGGCATCCTTGAGAAACTTTGTATATTGGGGCACAAGTAGAAATGCATCAACCAATGGCATTGTAAGTTCGACCTTTGATATGTGCATATTCTATATGGTTTTAGCATGCATTTCATATAGATCTTAGGTCATTTACTTAGATCTTTATGACTTATCATACTTGTTCTTGTCTCATTTAGAGTCTTAGGTGTTTTGCATTAGGTCCTAGTGAGTCTTGCATATTTTGGAATCCTTTTTAGGTACTTTGGAGGCAATTTGATGGAGTTGGCTTAAGAGCATTGGGTTCGGAAGCAAGAGAAGCGGTTAAAGACGTTTTGGGAGTTTATCAGCTCTCACATCGATCAAAAAGGAAGTCACACATCGATGCAACACATTGATGTTGCACTAGGGAGCTTAACCTCGACCAAGACCTCACCCACATCGATGTCACACATCGATGCTAGCTTCAGCAGGACTCACATCGACCAGAAGAGGAGTCACACATCGATGCAACACATTGATG
>PKML01010917.1:1769-26042 GCA_002933935.1 Eutrema yunnanense | reverse complement strand
TGTGGGCGGTTTGGTTGGTGATGGTTTCCATTGCCACCACCTCCTTGGTTGTTCCCATTCCCACCGTGCCCTTGGTGGGGAATGTTCTCATGAATGTTCCCAAGTGGAATATCATGAAGATCTTCCATTTTGCTCTCAACTTCTTGTTGTCTCACACGTGCTTCCCTTGTTCTAACCCCTCTGTATGAGCAATGTATGTCGTCCCTTGGTTCAACTAGATTATCGTTGCCTCGAGAGCGCGTATGCATGCACCTATAGGTTTGAGATATAGCTATGGAAAGTGAAAGACATTAGTAATCAAAGAAGAATAAAGCTTAATCTCTAGAAGAACTTAAATCTTAATGTTGAATTTAAAACCCTATTGGAAACGGCGCCAAATTGATAGTAGACTTTTTGCAAGTCTTTGAGACTAATTACTTAATATACAAATAGTATAAGAGGTATCGAATCCAATGGGTTTAATTCCAAACACCAAGAATACAAAGTACTAATTGAGTTAAGCAAGTATTAAAAGGTTGTTGTTTAGCTTATGAATCTACCAACTTAAATAAAGGAAGAGAGATAGCAAACTACATAAGTGTAATGCAATAGATATAAGTGAATCTAAAGATGGGGTAATTGAGTTTAGATGATCCAAGTCCCAATTCATTATGCTCAATGAACAAGCAAGCTAATCCCTAGGCATAAGACCCTTGACTTGACTAATTCTCTTTCAGGCAATTAATTACTATGCTAATCACATAATCCATTAACAAACTCTCATTTGTGGATCATTGATTAGCAAGCATTAAGTTTATATAAATAAGATCAACCAAGATACACCCTAGACAACTATTATCATAGGCTAGGAGCATAAATCTCTTGTTTAGTTCATCAAGGCATTTCATCAAACACTTGGTGTTCATGAAATGCCTTATGATCTAGACCCACTTTCTCAAGCTAGATCTAGTTTTAAGAACACTAAACGAAGGGATATAAGAATATCTAACCCTAAACATCATAAATTAAGCTTGGAATCATCCTAACTCTAACCCATCCTCAAACTCTAAGAACTACTCACTAATCACCATGGTTCCAACAAATCCAATAAAAGAAGAGTTAAAACTCATGATGAAGATGATTGGATGATTAGAAAATATGAGATAGATAGATACAATCAAGAAAACAATACTCAAATTGCATAAATCAAAAGGATCAATCCCTTACAAATCAATCTTAGAGAGGGTTTTTGCTTAAGAAAAGACTTAGCCTATAAAAATTAGGTTTTTGGGCATAAATAGTGAATAGTGACGAACCGGGTCGACCCGGTTTAAATGGATAAAAAGTGTTATGGGCGGCCAATACTGATATCACTCATCGGTACAACACCTCGGTATTGAACCTGGGTATGTGTACCGATGAGGAATACCGACCAGTGACGTCGGTACTGAGGTAAAATTCCTTGATGCTCTTTCGATGAATACCGATGTCACTGGTCGGTATTGTAGCTCGGTGCTAAGAGATTTTCCCCCGGATTTCCCCTGGGAGTTGGAGAGATGGTACCGAGCTGTTGTACCGAGTTGTGACGTCGGTATAATCCCCTGAAGTCGCTATACCGACGTCACCTGTCGGTGTTGCACGTCGGTACTGGGGTTGCCTTCCTCCATCTTCTATACCGATCAGTCATACCGATCAGTCATACAGATCAGTGACGTCAGTATGACCCTTATGCCTTCAATACCGATGAGGGATACCGACCAGTGACGTCGGTATAGCTTCCGTCTTCTCTCCGTGGGTCTCGAATCTCCTCAGAAGCACCTAAAACACGATCCAAAACATGCAAAGACTCTCTAGGACTTTATGTAGACACACTAAACTCCTAAGATGGCTAAAATGCTAAAGAGATATCATGAACTATACGCAAATGACCCAAAACCTAAGTGAAATGGATGCTAGAATGATGCAAAATATGATGATATCAGGTATCCATGAATTCGCTATGCAATGCACAAACATGATAATTAAATGTGAAAATTACGGTTTTCACTTAAATAGGATTGGACATCAAATCACAACTTGCTTTAGCTAAGACATGAGTAATAAAACATGAAATCAACATATGGTTCATCCTTGATTTCAAACACGAGATCAAAAGCATCAAACAACTAGCAACGAGTGCATTGGACCGAGCTCTTAAAATGATACTCTACAAGGAAAAATCATCATTTCTCCCTATGCACGTGCAATGCAACCTATATACTACTACTCATGGAATGCAACTACATGATTTCTTTTTGTGTTTTCAGAATTTTTTAAAAAAATCGATTTTTTTTTAGTTTTTCTATGCCTTAAATGGATGCATGAATGCATGAGACTCAAAATGCGAAATCGAAAATAAGATCATAATAAACATGATTAGATACCAGCCCCTCCCTCAAACTTAAATCACACCATCCCGGTGTGAAATAAATTCAAGAGAAGAGTCGAAGATAAAGGAAAACTATACAATGCATAACTCAATAAAAGAAAAACTATGTACAAGAGTTTCAGAAAGTACATAGAAAATTTGAGACGGGGATGAAGACCCCATCGAGTATGACGAATTGCTTGAGACGGAAGACTGGGACCTCATTTCTCTCCTCTTCGTTGCCTTCTCCGCGCGGGTCATGGGTTGCCTAGTATTCTCGGCCAACACCATCTATCCACCTTACATCGCGAGGTTTGTGTCCATGATGCCATGTCTTTCTTCGCGGATTCTTGAGGTGCTTGATCCTCAACCGCTTCCCTTAAGCTTGTTGATGGTTAGACCCATGGCTTTCACCTTCCTTTTCAAACTCTTGATCGTCTTAACCATCTTTTTCATGTTGGTGTTTTGCCAGTTTCACCAACGTTGTAGGATTCGAGCTTAATGATGAGCGTGCTTTGTTGCCACGTTAGGCATATCTCCATCATATGGATCATAATTGTAACGCTCACTACCGTAGACGGTTTCGGATGGTGACTCATCGGGCACTTTTTCATCGAAATCAAGAGACTCGTCGGTGTTGCTTCGTGTTTCGGTGGTGCTCTTCCTTTATGCTCTCTTGCAGAATGCTTCCATTGGTGGGTCGGCGGTCCGGTTGTAGAGATACTTTTGGGTCGGATAAAAGATGATATTCCTTGGTTCACGGAGGTTGGTGAGGATGGGATTTGGCAACAAAACTTGTGCAAGGGATGTCTCGGTTAGTTGAAGGTTGTATGCTATCTTGCCGTCGATCATCCCTTTGTAGAACCTAGTCTTTGCAAGATAACCCGCATCCAAAAGCTTCCACTCATTGGCGCTAAGCGAGAACTTGACACCCTTCGCCATGAGAATACGCGTGATAAGCCATACGATGCTTATGGCGGCCTTTTTCGCTTTTGTCTTCCAAGCCCAATTCCGATAAGCAAACAAGTGCCTCACTAAGATTGTCGCAAGACAAGGAATCTTCTCCGGTCCTTTGAATTCTTTTCCATTGCGGAGAGTGGGGAGAATGGGCTTTAAACCAAGTTCTAACAATTTCATTTCCTCCGTCGTAACCGTGTCAATCAACACTTTGGCATAGAGCATGTGAACCAATGTCTTGTGCGTATGCCGAAGAGTCGGGTGCCGTATGCTTGCACTCTTAGAGGTGCCGGCAGAAAATTCATCGGATGCAATTGTTGCCAAAAGACGTCGGAACTCGAGCCTCGGATAGTCAAAATATGTCCCTCCGTAAGTCCCCTCTTCCTTGAACCCGAATATCTCGCATATCTCATGGAAGGTGACGGCATTAATCCTGAATTTCAAGGTCCCAAACACGGAATTTGCATCCACCGTTTCATCGAATCTCCCTCTAAGAGTCGCTAGGAACATGCAAGAGAGCTCCTTGAAAGCTTCATACTTCATGCTCATGAACTTGCCAAGGCCCATATTCTCAAAAAGCATCCACACATCCTCGTTTATCCTCATCATATCCAATATCTCCGAGTCGATGAATTTGCCTTGTTCAAACTTCATCTGGCAAAACTTGGAAAAGTAATCTCCCTCGGTTGGCTTTGCCGCTTGAGTTTTCCTCATCCGAGCTCTCACTTTCCTCTTCTTCCTCTTCAATTCTTTTGCCTTTACCCTTCTCGTTGAACGCTTTTGCATGAACAAGCTCTATCCCTCTAGGTAGAGATGTCGATGTCGTGGTTGTTCTCTTGGGTTTGGTGCTCTTAGCTGCGGTTTTTCCTTTTGCATTGGAAGCTTTGGCAACGGCTTTGCCCTTTGCAGCGGTTGAAACCTTGGTTCTTCCTCGAGTTGATGGAGTACCTTTGTCCGTCATTGTGCCTACAAATGATCTTGAGAAAAATCGTGAGAATAGGCACAATGATTTCTCAAAATCAAACTAAGGTTTTTCAAATCGATGCTCAACAAATAAGGAAACATCCAGCTATGAGCAAGCAAACTTTGTAGATCGATGCGCTTGGCTCAATAAACAAAATCAAATTCCCCAAATTGCAATCTCTAATTCCAATTTATCTCAAAATCCCAAATTCTCTAATTTTCTCCAAACTAGCAAAACTAAGCACATCAATCAACAAGTTTAGACCTAGAGAACCTAGCCCCAAGGTCTATGCACAAGTGAAACGCAAAATTTAACCACCTTCAAGAAATTTTCACTCAAGAACAAATATCCATGGTTTTCCAAAGAATGAATGGATGAAATACATTGAGGGTTTGGGATTAAATGCCTAAAACGATGATGAATCCAAAAAGCCCAGTGAAAACCGATAATTTAGCACTATGAATCACGAAATTTGAGTGAAAATTTAGAAAGTTATGAAGAAAAGGGGTTCTTAGATGGAGAAAACGCGAAAATGGTAAGGGAGATGAGGGTTTTCGCGTGGAAAAAGAAGGAGAAGGGTAACTTACCTGGGTCGGGAAGCGGGTCGGTCAACGAAATCTTAAAAATTTTAAGAACTTTGTCGCGACACACCGATGTCACTGGTCGGTGTTACACATCGGTCCTAAGGATGATTTCCCCCGGTTTCCATACCGATTAATTGCACCGATTTGTTGTCTCGGTGTTGAGCTTCCTTCACTCGACAACATTTGCACTGACGTCACATATCGGTGTTGCACATCGATGCTAAGGTTATTTTCCTCCTGTTTCCACACCGACTTATTGCACCAATTTGTGGCATCGGCGTTGCTCCTCCTTTCACTCGGCATGGCTCACACCGATGTCACTTATCGGTGTTGGACATCGGTGTTGCCTCGTCGACCTTAGATTTCCTAGAAACACTTAACAAAAACATCAAAACAAACTACGAAAAAAGAGAAAATAAGAATCCTAAAAGTATATACAATGATAAGCTTGGGGTGTCTCCCAATAGCATATTGTTTTACGTCACTAAGTTCGACATTGGTTACCGCGTTCAAGCGAGATAAGCATCATCAAGGAGAAGTGAGACTCCCTCCTTAATGATTTCATTGGCGTTGTACGATTTCAGTCGTTAGCCGTTCGCAATAAATTCTTCCTCATTCTTGTTCACAAGAACAACGGCTCCATACGACCTCATTTCTTTGACCACAAAGGGACCGGACCGTCTATACCGTAACTTCCCGGGAAACAACTTGAGATGCGAGTTAAGAAGCAAGACTTGGTCCACTTTCTTGAAGTCCTTGCGCACAATCTGCTTGTCGTGGAAAGCTTTAGTCCGTTCTTTGTAAATCTTGAAGATCTAATAAGCTTCAAGCCTAATCTCATCAAGTTCTTGAAATTGGATCAAACGCCTCTCTTGTGCCGTTTTGAGATAAAAGTTTAGTAGCTTCACGGCCCACATGGCCTTGTACTCAAGCTCGAGCGGTAAGTGGCATAACTTCCCGTAGAGAAGATTGAAAAGTGTAGTCCTGAGAGGTGTTTTGAACGCCGTCCGGTAAGCCCACAAGGCATCGTCTAACTGTTTAGCCCAATCCTTTCTGAAACTACCCACGGTCTTCTCCAATATTGCCTTGATTTATCGGTTTAAAACCTCTACTTAGCCGCTTGTTTGAGGGTGATATGGTGTGGACACTTTATGCTTGACCCCGTGCTTCTTTAGTAGGCTCTCGAAAACCTTGTTGATGGTGTGGCTACCCCCATCGCCAATCACAAATCTTGGAACCCCAACCTCGGAAAAATGATGGTCTTGAAGAGCTTGAGAACTACATTAGCATCATTGGTTGGACTAGCGATTGCTTCAACCCATTTAGACACGTATTCCACAGCTACTAAGATATATTGGTTCCCATACAAAGAGAGGAATGGTCCCATAAAGTCAATACCCCATACATCAAAGATTTCGACCTGAATAATGGGATTTTGGGGCATCTTATCCCTTTTAGAAATGTTACCCTTCCTTTGGCATGCATCACAAGCGGTGACAAAAGCATGAGCGTCCTTAAACAAGCTAGGCCACCAAAAACCGGATTGGATGATATGATCCTCCCAAAAACGCACACTCTTGTCGGTATTGAAGCAAAATAGAAACGGGATAATCCTTGAATGAACAAGGCGGGGGAAGTGAATTGTTGCGTCGAGGGCTATGGACTGCACTTGGTAAACCCAATCCGAAGGCTAACCACCTAAGGAACATTGTGACTCTTCGACTAACCACCTCAGAATCGATTTGAACACGTTGACTAACCACCTAGTGAACGGTTTCCAATCACGAGCTAACCACCCAATGATCGAAATGATTTCTCTGGCTAACCACCAAGGAGATCGAAAAGTTCCAAAGGAACAAGAGAGAAAATCTCAAAGATATTTGATAAAAAAGGTGAATGAATAAAATGAAAGGATTACATGAGTTTATATAGAAAAATAAGAGAAGTGGTCAAAGAGACCATTCTCGAAAATGAAAGAGAATGCGAGGAAAACAAGGCCTCGAAAATGAAACAAAGACCAAAGACTTTGACTAAGAAGTTTGAATGACCCTTGAACTACTTTGACTAGTCTTCCGCGGAAAAGAGAATCCCTCGGGGAAATCCCTCGGAAAAATCCCTCGGAAATAATCCCTCGGAAATAATCTCTCGGAAAAGTCCCTCAGAAATATTCCCCTTGGAAAACAACTTGAGTTTGGACCGGATATGAAAGTGTGAGTCGTTGCCTCGATAAAACCTCTACTCGGAAAACCCATTGGGACAAAACCGAGTATAGAAAAAAAGAGTACAACAACTTACACTCGGCCAACCTCAAGATGAATCCGCAAATGATATAGAGGTTAAGGCGTAGTGCGTAAGTTAGTCTTCATCCTCATTCTGAACGTTGTTAAGTAGTTTCCGAACAGCTCCGGCTATCTTTCTCGTCTTGGACCGTGTAACGGGACCTTCGAGAATGATCAAAGCTTCCTCTGGAACTTCATCCAAAGCAAACGTATCCATGATCGTATCATCCCCCTCCACTTGAAAAGGATTTATCCTCAAATCTGGACCATCTGCAACAAAAGGAATGATATTAGAAATGTTGAAGCTAGAGCTAACGGGGTACTTACCTTGAAGATCAATTTTATAAGCATTGTCGTTGATTTTCTCAAAAATCGTGAATGGTCCATCAACTCTCGGCAAGAGTTTAGACTTTCGTTCCTCCGGGAACCGTTCTTTTCGTAAATAGATCCAAACGAGATCGTCGGGTTCGAACGTCTTTTTGTTCCGTCATTTGTTAGCATGCTTGCGATAAAGCTCGGTCTTATGCTCGATGTTTTGCTTGGCCTCTCGTGCATTTGCTTAACCAACTCGGCTTTCTTCTTCCCATCCATCCGTACACGTTCACTCAAAGGCAAAGGCGTTAGATCCAAAGGTGTGAGCGGATTAAAACCGTAAACAAGTTCAAACGGAGAGAAAGAAGTAGTAGAATGCACGACACGATTATAAGCAAACTCAATATGAGGCAAACAATCTTCCCACGACTTAAGATTTTTCTTTATCACCGTCCGCAAAAGTGTTCCTAAGGTCCTATTGACCACCTCGGTTTGACTATCGGTTTGCGGGTGACACGTCGTAGAGAAACATAACTTAGTTCCTAGTTTAGAGAAAAGGGTCTTCCAAAAATAGCTAAGGAACTTCGTATCTTTATCTGAAACTATTGTCCTAGGCATTCCATGCAAACGGACAGTCTCCCTTAAGAATAAATCGGCTATGTTAGATGCATCATCGGTTTTATGGCATGAAATGAAATGAGCCATCTTAGAAAACCTATCTACAACAACAAAGACCGAATCACTATCTCTCCTAGTTTTCGGCAAACCCAACACAAAGTCAATTCAAATGTCGGTCCATGGGGCACTAGGAATCTGCAAGGGAGTGTACATACCTTGGCCTTGGTTTTTGGACTTAGCTAACTTACAAGATGTGCATCGGCTACAAATCTGTTCAACGTCTCGCTTCATGTGCGGCCAAAAGAAGTGATCTTGCACCACCAAAAGAGTTTTAGCCACACCGAAATATCCCATTAAGCCACCGCCATGTGCTTTCCTAACAAGAAGGTCTCGCAAAGACGAGTTAGGAATACACAATCGGTTCTCGTAAAACAAGAAACCGTCACTACGAAAGTATTTTCCCGAAGCAAATTTAGCACAAGTTATAAATACTTCCTGGAAATCGCAATCGGTATGACTCAAAAGTGGACTGACTCTAAGAAAAACAAAAACAAATGCCAGCGACTACCTCCCCCAGACTTAAACAACACTGTCCCCAGTGTTATCTAGCCTAGAGTTGGTGAGAGAAAACAGATGAACGAAATGGATATAGGAGAAACTAGAAGTTACCGTGCTGGAACATTGAGTATCGATCGACACACAGCTTGGTATCGAGCAATGCCAAGCTTAAACCGATACTATGTTCTCTGTAATCGCGTAGGGTGTCGACCGATACTCAAGGGTATTGATCGACACTAAGACGATTTCGTGTTTCCTCTTTGTTTATCCTGACAAAGACACAAAAATAAAAAGAGAAAAAACTCAAAAACAAACTTACCAGTGGGTTGCCACCCACTAAGCGCTTGTTTAATGTCATTAGCTTGACTGTACCGCCGTTTAGACAGTGTGTGCATCATCCAGAAGCGTTATGTGTCCTTCCGGAATTTCGGCTTTCGCCCAATAGTGTTTCACCCTTTGTCCGTTTACAGTGAACTCTTCTCCTGAAGGATTCGTCAGGACAATCACACCATGCGGTCTAACTTCCTTGACTGTGAATGGACCTGACCAACGAGAACGCAATTTACCAGGAAACAATTGCAAATGAGAGTTATACAGAAGTACCTGATCATTCTGTTCAAAGTGTCTGGAGATGATCTTCTTGTCATGGTAGGCCTTAGTCCTCTCCTTGTACAGTTTCGAGTTCTCATACGCAAGATGCCTGATCTCATCGAGCTCATCCAGTTTGATTAACCTTCTTTCAGCAGCAGATTTGATGTCAAAATTCATCAACTTTGTAGCCCATGCTGTCTTGTGCTCGATTTCCACTGGAACATGGCATTATTTCCCATATAGCAAGTGAAACGGTGTAGTCCCAACTGGTGTCTTATAAGCAGTCATGTAAGCCTAAAATGCGTCATCCAGCTTCACAGACCAGTCTTTTCTTGTAACATTCACCGTTTTCTCCAGAATTTCTTTGATATACATGTTGGAAACCTCAACTTGTCCACTTGTCTGAGGGTGATACGGAGTAGCAACACGATGGTTCACACCATACCTCTTTAGCAATCTCGCAAAAATTTTGTTGATAAAGTGAGAACAACCATCACTTATCACAATTCGATGCACTCCAAAACGAGGGAAAATGATGGTCTTAAACAGGTTAAGAACCACCGAAGAATCATTCGTTCTACTAGCAATGGCTTCAACCCACTTAGACACATAATCTATAGCAACCAAGATGTACTTGTGTCCATACGACGAAGGAAAATGACCCATAAAATCAATGCCCCAACAATCGAAAATCTCAACCTCAAGGATGAAATTTTGTGGCATCTCATGTCTGTTACTGAACTTCCCTCTCCTCTGACAGGCATCGCACTGCGAAACGAAAGTGTGAGCATCCTTGAACATAGTAGGCCACCAGAAACCTGCCTGAAGAATCTTGGACACTGTCTTGAACGTGGCAAAGTGCCCAACATAGTCAGATCCATGACAATGAAACAACACCTTAGGTACTTCAGACTCAGCAATGCATCTCCTGTAAATACCATCAGAACAGTGCTTGTACAGGTAAGGTTCATCCCAGAAGTATCGCCTTATGTCTCGCATGAACTTCTTCTTGTGATAGCTCTTGAGATGCTTTGGTTCTGCATTTGCAGCGAGGTAGTTGGCGATATCAGCATACCATGGTTGATCAGAATCGGCTGCAGCTATGAGATACTCCTCTGAATCACCAAGATGTTCAACAGTCAAAACTGGTTCGGGAGTCGCCTGGTATCGACCGATACCATAGGAGTGTCGATCGATACCAAGTCCTGCAATTCATGGGAATTGCTGAGTTTCTGCAAAACCCATCCGAAATTCAGTCTCAATGAAGTAAACGGACTCTTCTGGTAGTTGGTCATCAATGGGAACGTCTGCATCGATCTGGATCCTCGAAAGATGGTCAGCGACCCCGTTCTCTATGCCCTTCTTATCCTTAATCTTGATGTCGAAACTCTGTAGCAAAAGAACCCAACGACAAAGACGAGGCTTAAGGTCTTTGTTCTGCATCAGATACTTGAGAGCAGCATGATCAGTATGGACAATCACTTTACTCCCAATCAAGTATGATCGAAACTTCTCAAAGGAGAAGACGACTGCAAGTAGTTCTTTCTCTGTGGTGCTGTAGTTTCGCTGAGCATCATCCAAAGTTCTGCTGGCATAATAGATGACGTGCAGCTTCTTATCCTTCCTCTGACCCAGAACAGATCCAACAGCAAAATCGCTGGCGTCGCACATAATCTCAAAAGGCAGAGTCCAATCAGGAGGTTGCACAATAGGGGCACTCACCAAAGCCTTTTTTTATCTCCTCAAAGGCTGCAAGACAGTTAGATGTGAAGTCGAATTTGATCTCCTTGCACAGTAAAGCAGTGAGTGGGCGTGCTATCTTGGAGAAATCCGTGATAAACCTCCTGTAAAACCTAGCATGACCAAGGAAACTTCGAATATCCTTTACAGAATTTGGTGGTTGGAGGCTCGTCATAACCTGAATTTTTGCCCTGTCGACTTCGATCCCAGCCTCAGAAACTTTGTACCCAAGTACGATACCATCCTGAACCATAAAGTGACACTTTTCACAGTTAAGGACCAAGTGTTTCTCTTCACATCTCTGGAGTACTTTGCACAAGTTAGCCAGACAGTCCTTGAACGATGATCCATATACTGAAAAATCGTCCATGAACACCTCCATGAAATCCTCAATCATGTCTGTGAAGATAGACATCATGCATTTCTGAAAAGTGGCTGGAGCGTTACACAATCCAAATGGTATTCTCCTATATGCCAACGTGCCATATGGACATGTAAAGGTCGTCTTCCCTTGGTCATCCGGATGTATTGGAATCTGGAAGAAACCTGAGTATCCATCGAGAAAACAGTAGTACGGATGACTAGCCAACCTCTCCAACATCTGGTCAATGAATGGCAATGGAAAATGATCCTTCCGTGTAGCTGCATTCATCTTCTTATAATCAATGCACATTCGATGCCCAGTGATAGTTCTGGTAGGACTCATCTCATCCTTCTCATTCTTTACCACGGTCATCCCTCCTTTCTTAGGAACAACATGTACTGGACTGACCCAAGAGCTATCTAAAATAGCATAGATGACATCAGTTTCAAAAGCTTCATCACCTCCTTTTTGACCACTTCCATCAGGTTCAGATTTATCCTTCTCTGATGCTCAACTGAAGTCTTTGACTCGTCCTCAAGGTGAATCCTATGCATACACAGGTCCGGTGATATACATGAAATGTCATCAAGAGAATAGCCGAGAGCTATGCGATACTTGCGCAGCTTGTTCAGGAGTAAGGTAGTCTCTGCGTTGTTCAAAGAAGCATTGACAATTACTGGGTATGTAGAATTAGGACCAAGAAAACTATACCTCAGGTTTGGCGGGAGCGGCTTTAGTTCCATTTTAGGAGCTTTCTCCGCACTCCAATCTCCAAGCCCAGCAGCTTGCTTAGAATGTCCGGCCATCTCCCTTTCGATTCGTAGGGCATCGACCGATACCAAGGGGGTATCGATCGATAGTGGCAATGCTGAATCGAGCATCTTCGAGTATCCAGCCGTGTCATCGCACGAGTGCTCATCTTGATCATTTGAAGTGGTTGAGCATACCAATGCTCTCTCTAGTGGGTCCTTAGGATGCATCTCCAGGAAATACTCTTCGGCTATGTCACTGAAGGTATCAATAAAGAAGGTCTGCCCATCTATGGTTGGTCCCTTCATCATCTTTTCCATATGGAAAGTCATGACCAAATCACCAATGTTAAGAGCGATATTCCCATTCGTTCAATCAATCAAAGCACCGGCTGTATCAAGGAATGGTCTACCTAGGATGAGAGGGTCCTTAGGCTCAGCATCATATTTCAGGACGATGAAATCAGTTAGGATCAAGCAATTCCCAATCTTAATAGGGACATCTTCGAGTAACCCCTCTAGAAGTCTAACCGAACGATCAGCAAGTATCAGAGAGATCCTCGTGGTTGTGAAGTCTGTCATCCCCATCCTTTTGACAACTGAATATGGCATGAGGTCGACACTTGAGCCAAGGTCACAAAGAGAACGCTCAAACCTATCGGTGAATATCGTGCAATCCAACACAAAACTCCATGGATCCGGCAACCTACCAGTGGGTTGCCTCCCACTAAGCGCTTGTTTAATGTCAATAGCTTGACTGTACCGCCATTCATGCAGTGGGTGCATCATCCAGAGGCGTTATGTGTCCTTCTGGAATCTCGGCTTTCGCCCAATAGTGTTTCACCCTTTGTCAGTTTACAGTGAACTCTTCTCCTGAAGGATTCGTCAGGACAATCGCACCATGCGGTCAAACTTCCTTGACTGTGAATGGACCTAACCAACGAGAACGCAATTTACCAGGAAACAATTGCAAATGAGAGTTATACAGAAGTACATGATCATTCGGTTCAAAGTGTCTGGAGATGATCTTCTTGTCATGGTAGGCCTTAGTCCTCTCCTTGTAGAGCTTCGAGTTCTCATAGGCAAGATGCTTGATCTCATCGAGCTCATTCAGCTTGATTAACCTTCTTTCAGCAGCATATTTGATGTCAAAATTCATCAACTTTGTAGCCCATGCTGCCTTGTGCTCGATTTCCACTGGAACATGGCATGATTTCCCATATAGCAAGTGAAACGGTGTAGTCCCAAGTGGTGTCTTGTAAGCAGTCCTGTAAACCTAAAGTGCGTCATCCAGCTTCACAGACCAGTCCTTTCTTGTAACATTCACCGTTTTCTCTAGAATTTCTTTGATCTGCCTGTTGGAAACCTCAACTTGTCCACTTATCGGAGGGTGATACGGAGTAGCAACACGATGGTTCACACCATACCTCTTTAGCAATCTCGCAAAACTTTTGTTGATAAAGTGAGAACCACCATCACTTATCACAATTCGAGGCACTCCAAAACGAGGGAAAATGATGGTCTTAAACAGCTTAAGGACCACCGAAGAATCATTGGTTCTGCTAGCAATGGCTTCAACCCACTTAGACACATAATCTATAGCAACCAAGATGTACTTGTGTCCATACGACGAAGGAAAAGGACCCATAAAATCAATGCCCCAACAATCGAAAATCTCAACCTCAAGGATGAAATTTTGTGGCATCTCATGTCTCTTACTGATCTTCCCTCTCCTCTGATAAGCATCGCACTGCGAAACGAAAGTGTGAGCATCCTTGAACAAAGTAGGCCACCAGAAACCTGCCTGAAGAATCTTGGACACTGTCTTGAACGTGGCAAAGTGCCCAACATAGTCAGATCCATGGCAATGAAACAACACTTTAGGTACTTCGGACTCAGCAATGCATCTCCTGTAAATACCATCAGAACAGTGCTTGTACAGGTAAGGTTCATCCCAAAAGTATCGCCTTATGTCTCGCAGGAACTTCTTCTTGTGATAGCTCTTGAGATGCTTTGGTTCTGCATTTGAAGCGAGGTAGTTGGCGATATCAGCATACCATGGTTGATCAGAATCGGCTGCAGCTATGAGATACTCCTCTGAATCACCAAGATGTTCAACAGTCAAAACTGGTTCGGGAGTCGCCTGGTATCGACCGATACGCAAGGAGTGTCGATCGATACCAAAGCTTGCAATTCGTGGGAATTGCTGAGTTTCTGGAAAACCCATCCGAAATTCAGTCTCAATTAAGTAGACGGACTCTTCTGGTAGTTGGTCATCAATGGGAACTTCTGCATCGATCTGGATCCTCGAAAGATGGTCAGCGACCCCGTTCTCTATGCCCTTCTTATCCTTAATCTCGATGTCGAAACCCTGTAGCAAAAGAACCCAATGACAAAGACAAGGCTTAAGGTCTTTGTTCTGCATTAGATACTTGAGAGCAGCATGATCAGTATGGACAATCACTTTACTCCCAATCAAGTAATTGTTCAAAGAAGCATTGACAATTACTGGGTATGTAGAATTAGGACCAAGAAAACTATACCTCAGGTTTGGCGGGAGCGGCTTTAGTTCCATTTTAGGAGCTTTCTCCGCACTCCAATCTCCAAGCCCAGCAGCTTGCTTAGAATGTCCGGCCATCTCCCTTTGGATTCGTAGGGCATCGACCGATACCAAGGGGGTATCGATCGATAGTGGCAATGCTGAATCGAGCATATTCGAGTATCCAGCCGTGTCATCGCACGAGTGCTCATCTTGATCATTTGAAGTGGTTGAGCATACCAATGCTCTCTCTAGTGGGTCCTTAGGATGCATCTCCTGGAAATACTCTTCGGCTATGTCACTGAAGGTATCAATAAAGAAGGTCTGCCCATCTATGGTTGGTCTCTTCATCATCTTTTCCATATGGAAAGTCATGACCAAATCACCAATGTTAAGAGCGATATTCCCATTCGTTCAATCAATCAAAGCACCGGCTGTATCAAGGAATGGTCTACCTAGGATGAGAGGGTCCTTAGGCTCAGCATCATATTTCAGGACGATGAAATCAGTTAGGATCAAGCAATTTCCAATCTTAATAGGGACATCTTCGAGTAACCCATCTGGAAGTCTAACCGAACGATCAGCAAGTATCAGAGAGATCCTCGTGGTTGTGAAGTCTGTCATCCCCATCCTTTTGGCAACTGAATATGGCATGAGGTTGACACTTGAGCCAAGGTCACAAAGAGAACGCTCAAACCTATCGGTGAATATCGTGCAATCCAACACAAAACTCCATGGATCCGGCAACCTACTTGGATCATGTTGGTCAGGATTGCACTGCACTCTTGCGTAATCATTAAGCATCCCTCTTCAAGATTCACGTTGCTAGACACCATCCTTTTAACATATCACCTGAAGGATGAAGAGGTTTTGATGGCATCGATGAAAGGGAGTTCAACGATCAATTTATCCATAATGGCTTCGCATCTAGATTCTTCCACCTCCATCTTAGTCTTCCCAGCAGCTCTGGGATAAGGTATCCTTGGGGTGTAAACTCTTTATGCAACCCCAGTAGGCATTGCCTTCGAGATCTCAGGAGTCGGTTTGACTGCAGGATCAGCATTGATCGATGCTGGGGGAGTGTCGATCGACACTCGTGGTTTTTATTTGTCCCGTGAAAGTATCCTGATGGGTGTCGATCGATGCAGGCTGGTGTCGATCGATACTGGGGTGATTTCGGTATCCTCATCGTCAAGATCAATGAGAATATCTGTAATCGGGTCAATTTTCACTCCTGGAATGACCTATTTTCCACTCCTTAAGGTGATTGCATTGATATGAGCCCTTGGGTTTTCTACTTTCCTTGGAAGAAAACCTTCTTGCCTTTTTACAGCCTCCGAAGTTTGAGCTATTTGAAGTTCCAGCTTCTTCTGCTGAATATTGATAGCATCGATCCTTCCGCTCAGATCATTATATAGGACATCAATCTTCCCATTGAAATCCACAGTAAGCTTCTGCTGTCCCTGAAGAAGTTGTTCGAACATGGACTCGATCTTGCTATCCGAAAACTTAGCAGGTACAGGCTGATAAGATGAATTCCCATAGTTCCTGACATACCCACTGTTCTGAGATGGTTTCTGGCCAAACTGATTCGACCCTCCTTGATGCGAGTTGTTGTTGAAGTTCCGGTTGTTGTTGAACTGATATCTCTGACCCTGAAAGCCAGAACCACCAATGTAGTTAACATCCTCTACTTCATCTTCGTTGAATGTCTCGACATCGTCAGCAAAGTGAACAGCTTTCTGTGTTTTGCCCATCAGAAGGTTGTGCATAGAGTCCAACTTAGCATGTACGTCAGCGATCTGTGAACCATCCACGTTACCAGCTAGCTTCCTTCGCTCAAAATCAGCATTCTTGGTGCTATTTCTAGACGCCAAGTTCTCAATCAACACGTAAGCTTCATCAGGATACTTGGTGTTAAAGTTTCCATTGCTCGCGGCATCCAAAGTCATCTGGTACCTCCCGTCGAGCCCTCTGAAAAAGAATCCCATCAACTGAACATCAGAGTATCCGTGATGTGGGCAATCCCTCTGATACGATCTAAATCTTATCCAAGCAGCCTTGAACGCCTCGGTAGGTCCTTGAGAAAACTGGGAGATCTTGTTACTCAGATCCTCAGATCGTGCATCATCATAGAAATTGTTCAGAAAGGCAGTCCTAGTATCTTCCCAGTTAGTCAGCGATCCATGAGATAGTTGCTTCAGCCAATAGGTCGCATCTCCACCAAGAGAGTACGGGAAAAGCTTGCAAAAGAGGTAGTCGTAAGACACTCCATTGCTCTTGATGCTAGTGACCAAGTCCTCGAACTTTTCAATGTGATCCATTGGATGTTCGTTGGAAAGACCATGGAAAAGGTGATGTCCCACAAGAGTGTAGTACGCAGGCTTTAGCTCAAAGTCATTCCTCTGATAAGCAGGAGGACGAATCGCTGACCGATTGGCGTAAAACTGATATGGCATGTTGTACTCACCAATCGTTCTACCACGATTAACCACAGCATTCCCAGCGTTCGCGTTCATAGCGACATTCCCAGCGACAATCTCTTCGACAACAGGAGCAGGTAGAATGACATTCCCCTCTTCATCCAGACGTTGTCCTTGCTCATTGCACAAACGACCCTCTCGGTCTCTGTATGCACCAGCTGCATCTTGAACCAACCCTACTTGATTGTTGTTCATCCTTGCTGATTTCTTTGTTCTTCTATTTGCGCGTTCCACAAGTGCTAGTTGCTCGAGTGACAGATCAACTAGCTCAGCGTTCTTATTCCTTCTGGTTTCATCATTAGGCATGCACCTGAAAACAAAGGCAAGAACGTTAGTAACTCGGTAACACGATAAGTATCGATCGATACCACGTGGTATCGATCGATATCTATAAAAGGAAAAACGGCGAGTATCGACCGATACTAGATAGTGTCGACCGATACCGTCGAGCTTAGTCAAATTTCGCAGACTAAAATCTAATGGCGAATTGAGTCCCCGGCAACGGCGCCAAATTTGATATTGCTCAAATTAATACCCTATTAAAATACTAAAGCAGTTGTCGTAGTATAGCTAGGGGTCGAACACAAGGACTCACAGAAACACACAATAGATTATATATGTGAGAATCACGCTAAGCAATCAATGGTATTAAAAGACAGAATGTAAATTAAAACGGTTGTGAATTCAATTGGAGAAAGGCTAGGTTCAGGGTATTTCTCAGGGAATCACTAAATGTAGATAAACTAACTAGCAGGATTTAGATTTAACGCGGTTCTTGAACTCAAATCACTAGAGTATAGCTAACCAACTCTCGTTGCGAAAACTATCTAAATCTAAATCATAGGAATTCCAAATCTCTTTGTGAATCCTAAAGTCTAAATCAGCTTTCTAAACAGGTTTGATTTGTTCACAAAACAACTAAACCAAATCTCTTTGCGAATAGTTATTTTGCTCACCTTAGGTTCTATCAGGTAATTAATCGCACTCTCGTGCCTAATCAATTATCCTAAGATCTAACTTCTAGGTGATCAATCTAGAATTAGCTTTGCAGACAACCTATGGTGAAGAACTAATTCAGATGGTGAATCCTAATAATAAATCAACCTAGCATTCAGAGAAAACCCTATTGAGAACCCTGAACCTAACAAGGGATCTACTCAGACATGGAGAATGAAACAATCAACATAACTGAATAAATCATCAAATAAATCAGAAAGAGTAACAAGAGGGTTCGAAATCTTCTCTCAGACGAACAGAGTTTCAGACTTGTCTCCCTTCAAAATCTCTCTCTCAAAACCAGAATAAAATAAGCATAGCCATGAAAGTGGCTGTAAAACCTTATTAAATAGTCTAAACACGAATTGGGGTCTTCTTGTAAATATCAAAGTCTTCTGGGGCAATTCTGTAATTCTTCAAATCTTCATTAAGTCGCGACTTGAAATCTGCTTCGATGGGTATCGATCGATACTAGGGGGTATCGATCGATGCTTGACGCTTCGATTGGGCACTTAGTCATCAGACTTCAGTTTCGCTCCAGAATGCTCTATAAAACTCCAATATCTCCAATAATATTCCAAATGTGCTAAAACCTGTAAAAGACTCTAAAAGATTTTATAATAGAATAAAGACTCGATAAAACGGACTTATATCATGGCTTACACGAGGTAAAAACCATGATATATCAATAGTGTTTAATGCTTCCAAATGATTCATTGTTTGATTGTTAATCATCTTCTTGATATTTAATTCATGATCCAACACTTCTATATTTGTTTTCCTTCTTGCATTTGTTTCTTTTCCCATAAACATAAAAACCCAAAAGATTTGCTCTAGCTTAGGAAATTTCACGTATTCTTAATGCTTCAATCTTAACCTCTTTGGTTCGATCCTCAAATACTACAATGATATGAGTAGGTTTGAGTAATTGATATGAGCTTAACATCAAATTCTATTTATAAATTTGGCGCCGTTGCCGGGGAGGTTTAGCATTGATCATTAGGATTTTGATTCTTCTTGAGACTAGAGTTTTTTATTTCTTTTGTTGCTAATCTTTTCACTTCTCTTGTGAGTTTCATGAAGGGAGTGACAATGAGGAAGCAACCGTCAAGCTAGTGACATTAAACGCGCCCCTTGGGGACCTCCCCGAGCCTATCCCTTGTCGAGCTTGAGACACAAAATAAGCAAATCAATAAGGGTCTCTTGGGTCAAAGGTCGTGGTATGTGATGAAAGGGGGGTTCGTCCACAACATGTCACACTCCTCTCCTCCTCGATTCAATTCCAAGGTACAATTCTCACTCCACTTCATTGTATATATATATTTTTATTGTGCATATTTTTACCTTCTCCTCGACTTTTGTTGCACCGGGACGGTGCAATTCAAGTTTGGGGGAGGGGTTTGTGTCATTTGACATTGTGTTTTGTGATCTTATTTTGCTTTTTGCATCTTGAGTCTCATGCATTTTTAATAATTTTGAAATTTTTTAATGTTTTGTGCATTACATGATTAGGATTGAGTCTAGATGCATTGCATATAGGGTTACACTCACTTGCATTGGGAGAATTATCCATGTATAATATAAACTTAAGAGCTTGATTTAATGCCCTCGTTAGTAGTTCTATGATGCATTTGAAAGATCACGAAGTTAAGGATGATCCATGCTTTAATCTCGCGTTTTGAATGTTTATGTCTTGGTTGAAGCATGCTTTGATTTGATTCCAACTCTATGTATTATTTGAACCCTAATCTTGACATGGAATTATCATGCTCATGCATTGAAAAGTTGAACTCATGGATATCATATACATATTTTAGATATCTTCTTCCTTTTACCACTCTCTTGTTAGCTCAAATAGTCATGTCCCTCCCACCTTTGGAATGGTTCACCTCGCCTCAACCCTAACCTTCTTTCAAGCCTACATTACTAGTGTGTGTCGTGAGGCCTAATTTCGAATGAACTTTGCAAAAAGTGTTGAGTTTGGTATGACAAGGAGAAGCTTCCATGTAGAACTAGCTCACACATCAATGAGCTAGACATAGGCTTGGGTAGATAGGTTATGAGTTTTGAGTGAATGATTGAAAGAAAAGAGAGAGTGGAAAAATGGAAAGAGATGGGAAGAGAAGATGGGGATGAGCAATTGATTGAGATTGTTGGCAAAAGAAAGTTGGTTTAGCTCGAAGTGATAAGAAAATAGTCTCTAACTTTGAAAAGAAAGAAAAGAAGCCAAAATGGCTCAAGCTAGAAAAAAAACCAAATAGACTAGAGAAAGCAAAAGAAGAGCTAAGGAAAGAAACTTGTGAAAGCCAAACCATTTGCTCATATGGCGAAGAAGAAAATCCCCTAAAGTGTTTGAAAGGAAAAGAAGTGATGAAACATTGTGATTTAAGAAGGCAAACGGCCTTGTGAAAAATGGTAGCTTAGGAAGGGTCACATTTTGTTTAGAAGTAGGAGTAAAGTTCATATCGGGGAATTGGGTAGATGGAAGTCATCCTTGTATGCATCGTTTGATCCTTACTCTTATCATTTTGCCGAAGTTCGTTCTTTCATGAGAGATCCCTTGCATCGGAATACCCACATTGTTTGAGATCACGTTTATCTCAAGACCTCTCCCTTAGCCAAATGAGTTCACTTGATATGTATGAGCTTGATTCACCATTTGCACTTAATGAATGTCAAAGAGTTGCATGATAGGAATACTTGTAGATGCTAAGGCTTAGACCCATTTTGTTTTGAAAAGAGTATGGCTAAATCTCTTAAAGTAGAGGTTGTTTGTGCATCATATAACTTCTACCAAGGGCATTGATTCAAATTCTTTTGTTAATATTCTCGGATTTGATCTTCCACTTTCAAACCTCTCTCTCTTCTTGTATGTTTGCTTGGGGACAAGCAAATGAATAAGTTTGGGGGAGTTGATAATCTCATGTTTTACATCTTTTAGCATGCATATTATTTGGTGTTTCGTGTCTCATGCATGTGTCTTGCATAGTTTTTTATAGCATTTTGGTCTCAATTAGAGATTAGGACATTTGCATTAGGTCTAGTGCATTCTTGCATGTTTTGGAGTATTTTCTAGGTAATTGGAGGCAATTGGACATATTTGGAGAGTTAGACCTAAGTGAAGTGTAAAGTCCATCTGAGACACCGGAAAGATGTGTCTGTAGGAATGCCCTCCGTTCGTAACTAGCCTTGACAACCTTAACAAAAGTTTAAGAAGAGTCAGTTAGCTGTCCAAACGAGTTTAATAATCAGGTCATTCGGTCGTATGGTTAGGGAGTTACAGCCATTTTACCAGAGATATGTCTGCCTGCCGAGTAAGCTTCGACTTACACCGACGCCACAGAGCGATGCAACTGATCGGTGCTGGACCAGGGCCTTAACATCGACTGGTTGCAGTGACCTGTGACCTAAATGCTACACCTCATGACAGTTACAGCGACCCCACGGAACGATGCAACCGAGCGATGTTGCACCAGGCCCTTAACACCGACCAGTTACCACCGCCCACAGAGCGATGCAGGAACCCCGCACCAACATCGACCTGTTGCAGCGACTTGTGGAGTCGATGTTGGCAGCCATGAGACCCACTTCGACCCAAATTTTCCGGGTCAATACCCGGTTTATTCCGGGTTGACCCGGTTCGACCCAAACTCCTATAAATACTTTAAACCTAATTTTTGTTATCTAAACTTTCTTTTCCCTAGAGTTGAGTTTTATCCCAAACTCTTTCTAAGATGATTTTGGATGGATCTTCATCATTCATGCCACTTTAGTGGAGGATTCTTCAACCTATCTGATGTAAGAACCGGTGGTGGCTCTCACGTCAAGGTGATAGATGCGGTGAACAAGGCAGGCGGTCGCCCTCTCCTTGGCTCCTTTGATGATTGAAGATGGAAGTAATCTAACACGTAGGCGGTCGCCCTCTCGTGTGGGATTGAGAAGTGATGTGATGATGGAGTCAGTTCACGACACAAAGATTTGATGAGCCTTTGATACGGTGAAGAACTAAGCTTGCTTGAATCGCACAAACAAGGCTTAGAACAAGGGTTTCTCAAGAAGATACTTGAAGATGAACTGCGTTATTTTATTGATAGGTAAAAAGGTGAAGAACTACAATGCCGCAAAGGAACCTTATAAAGGGGCTCGTCGGCTTGAACCTACTAGGGTTCGACTCAACAGAAAGCAAAGACTCAAAACAACAGGAATTTGAAAGAAAAACAACACGCAGTTCTAAAACAAAACAAGAAAACCGTAAACTAAAACTAAACAATGCTCATCGTTTTATTTAATCCATAATAGGAAAGTTTATGAGCGACTCTTAAAAATAGACTAAGGATGATGAGTTGCTGAGGGACTTAGTCGTTGATCATGTTGGAAGCACCTGCAAGCACAATAGAATAATTGAAAAGCTTACATTGATGAGTAGACGCCCAAGGAGCCGCTTGCATGCCCTTTGAAGATGGTCCTGGTGCAAGTGCGTCTTTGTCTTGGAGTGTGTTGTAGGGGCTTCTCCTGATGCTTTCTAAGTCAGAAAAGTCTTGATCGTCGAGCTCTTGCTCTCCCTCAGTTGCAATCTCTTCTTCTTGCTCCATTTGGCTTGTCTCGGCTAAGGTGAGTGTGTTGTGAAGGGACTTGGTTCCTGAACTATTTTCCACCAATCCAACTGGACTATTAGTCTTAGAATATGTGTTTAGTCGATGAAATTTACCTGCCTTGGCGAGACCATCGTTCTGGAGGTTTTCTAAGCTAATGGGATTCGTCTCGGCTAAAACTGTCTCGCTTAAGTCTCTCTCGGCTAAAACTGATGCGATGGGATTTCTATCGGCTAAAACTGATTTGGTAATCTCTCTCTCGGCTAAAACTGATATGGCCTGATTTCCCTCGGCTAAATCTCCTGTCTCGGCTAAAACTGATGCGATCAGTTTTTCCTCGGCTATATTGATTCTCTCGGCTAAAACTGGCTCTAATAGGTTGTTATGTCCGGATATGACATTTATGTCAGGCAGTAACGGATTTGTGGGTTCTAGGGAGTTGATATAGGTGTGTAAGGCCTTTTTGTACCTATTCCTCATTTGCTTGATCCTAGAACGCGTCATGGCTCCTTCTTGGACAGTTGGCATGATGCTTGGAATGTCCTTTGGGTCGATGTCCTCATCACTATCTATATATTATATTTATTTTAGTCTTCTTCTTTTATGTTCTTCATGTTCTTTAGGCCCCTTTTTGTTGAATTTTGGATTATGTTTGATTTTGATGATTGATTTGTGTTACTTATGTTCTTAATCCTTACTTTCCTTTCTTTCTAAGTGATCCTAGTGCTAGATTGGGCTTGATAGAGTCAATCTAGATCATAGGGAAAATCATGCACACCAAGTGTTCAATGAAAGTCCCCTAGAAGCTTACTAAGAGATAAACATTTTTAACCTTTGAAAGTAGTTGCTTAATGTGTTTATTGGTTGATTTGAATGTTGATCTTAATGCTTGATAATCATTTTATCACAAATGACAGTTTGATCTTGATTTAGTGATTAGCAAAGTGATTAATGCCTTGAGAGAGGATTAGTCATAATTAGTGATCTTAACCTAAGGATTAGCATTGATTGTGTGTATTAGCATCATTAATTAATTATTTTGATGGTTAGATGATGATGATTTAGGTTGATCTTTGTTAAATCTTTCACTAATCTCAGTACTCCATATTGTCATTCCCTCCTTCTTCAAAAGGTTTTGAACTCAAAACTTGATCTCCTGCGTCAAAATAAGATAAGTCAGCAACGTTGAAAGTGTGAGAGATGTTATACTCACCTGGCAAATCAAGACGATAAGCATTGTCATTGATTTTGCTTAAAATCTTGAATGGGCCGTCGCCTCTAGGTGAGATCTTGGAAGCACGTTTGTTTGGGAATCTTTCTTGTCTCATATGAAGCCACACCCAATCTCCCGGCTCAAAGATCATCTCTTTCTTGCCCTTGTCCGCTGCTTTCTTGTAACTCTCTGTTTTCTTCTCAAGGTTCGTCTTTGCCGTCTCAAAAAGCTTTTTGAAGAGTTCTCCTCGCCTTAAGCCATCTAGATTAACCTGGTCTACTTGTGCTATAGGCCTTAAATCAACTGGAGACAAAGGGTTAGTGCCATAAACAACCTCGAAAGGAGACA
>PKML01010813.1:46853-68566 GCA_002933935.1 Eutrema yunnanense | reverse complement strand
TAATATCAATAATTCCAAAAAAATACTGTCTCATAAAATAAAAATAAATCATAAAATATCTTAATTAAAGTTCATCAAAATGTTTACTGTGAAATTTCAAATTCAAAATACGGGTATGATGATATCAGATAGACATTTTAAAAGGGTAAAAAAAACAGTACTTCAAACACAAAATATATAAATTAAATATATAAAAAATCATACACTCATAGTGAGTTTTTTCTTAATAAAAAACAAAATTGAACACTATGCAAATAAATTAACAGAAAATGGAAAAAAAGATGTTGAAAAATAAGATATAAGCATATATTAAAAAAATATTTTTTTAGTTTACTAAAATGTCAAACAAATCTTCTTCTATTATTCTTCTTCTATACATATGGCATATAGGCCAAACATGTTAGTATTTTTGATAAATTAGTTTTCTTATTAGGTAAAAACCAATTGATTAATTAATATTTTACTTAACAAAATTTATAATCTTATAAATAAATACAAGTAGGAAAAAACAACACATCATATATAAATACATTTTTATAAAAATAAAATTTATGTAAATCCATTATGTTTTAGATAATTTAAAAGTTACCAACCACTAGAAATATTAACCTAAATTATTAATATAGACCCGTGCGGGTGAAAAACCTAGTCTTATTTTATAAAATTTATACTCTTACATAAAAATCAGACACGTGGCGAAATTATAATTAACGGGATCGCGACACATATCAAGTTAAATATCAGATGTTTCCATGTGCAAAATCTATGAGTAATCTTAAAATATATAAAAAAACAAAATTATACATAAGTAAAAAGAAATTTGTTTATATATTAAAAAAACAAAAACGGAAACAAAAACAAAAACAAAAACAGAATTTCGCTTGAAAAACAAAAGGAATTTATTTATATATTGAATAAGGAATAAAAAGAAAAGAACTTGTTTATATATTTAAAAAACCAAAAATGAATTTTGCTTATATATTAAATTATTAACCTAATTCTACTGGGAAAAAGGAATTTTCTAATATATTCACACACACAAAAAGAAGAAGTGAAAGTTATGTTTCCTACCGGGAAAAGGAAATTAAAAATTTGTTAATATATTCAAACTATATATAAACAATATAATATTATCTATATAATGATTTGTTTTTCTCTCTTTGTGATTATGTAGCAATAATGTTTGTTAATTTTAATTTTTATGATGGTTAATGTAATAATGTGTTGCGTTCTATTTGTTGATATTAACTATTTTCATAATAGTTTGTTATTGTGTGTGATTGTGTATTAGAAATTTTATGTTTTAATGTAAGGTTTTTTTTCAGGTTTAAAGTTTACACGTGTGAATTTTTCGTCATTGGGTTCATTATGAAAGAATTATCAAACATGTAAGAACAATTCGGTTTTATAAGATACATTTTTTTTTAAGAATAATGTTTATTCATCAATTAGATTCAATTTTAAGTGATATAAGATTTGAAATATGTTTTTGGAACCCTTTCATTCATTTAGAGGTATTGCTTCTCAAGATTTTTGGATAAACTGAGTCAATTTTAAATTTTCTTAATTGCTTTTCAAGATTTGTTAATCGCGGTTTACAAAACATATATAATTTTTTGTCGTCAATTACATCATCTTTAGAGATATTTGATCTAAACATATTATGATGATATTCAATTACATGCAGCATATGCGATTACGATGAACAACTTCTACAATTAATGATTCCACGACACAGCTCTTCCCGCACCAGTCGGATCCACAACGGACGGTTCTGCATGTTCGACATCCCCACGATGGACAGGTTCTCCCCACAACACACGGGACCACGACGAGCGGCTCTTGCATTCAATAATCTGCAAGAAACTGCACTCGCTGAGAATCGAACCCAATACCTGGTGTAGAAATCTTTAAACCATTGAGCACTGGGTCAAAGGGTTTCCACAAACATATATAATTTATGGATTACTAAACGCATATCTTAATATAGAATATAATTAAATGGATCATAATTACGGGAAATCTCCTTTATATAAAAGGGACTCAACTCTTGGCTTCTAAAGCCATCCACGTCGACATAAATATTGGGCAAAATAATCCTCCAATCAAAGTTTAGAATAATGACACATCATCTTCTGCTTCTACTAATAAACTTCGCCAATTGTGTGCTACGTGAGAAGAATGTGTTTTGACGAATAGTCTTCTCCACATTCGTTTCACCGCAACGGCCAAGGACGATTAGGTTTACCTTATGTAAAAGCACAATAAATAACCTTTGCAATTACCGAAATCTACAAACAAACCACCAAATCCATCGTAACTCACTAATTCATCCACGATTGGTTCAAATTCTCTCCTTTTAGATATAGAAGCGCTCCTCCACCAAATCCATTAACATTATAGCATGAGGAAAGGTTGGTTAGACCGTCTGGCGCATGCGACGAATCTAAGAGGCTGACGAGGTACGATCTGGAGGAAGAGGAGGCGGATTTGTCCGTTCAGGCTAAAGCACACAGTTGGTTGCAAGAGGATTTGTATGCTCTTAAGACGATGATGATGAGTATGAGAAAGCATTATTCTCTGTAGAGAGTGTTGCATTCATAGCCATGTTTGGTTTACTTTATGATGCTGTAAATTCGCCTTTGAGCCATTCTTTCTAATCAGCACAAATTTTGAAGTTTCTTAGATGTCGCTGTGTTAAATTTGTTGACAAATTCAAGTCCACTTCCTTTTTTGGTACGATTTTGCTAATAGGTGTGGTTGCCCTTATTTTACAAGGTGTTAGAGGACTAAACCCTTCAATGTTTACGCCTGTAAGTTCTAAAATGCCCATTATGTAACTGGTCTATATTTCCTCTACTCACTCCGTTGGCTGGTATCTGATTGATTACATCTTTGTTTCTTATGGGAGCTCAAAGACTATAATGCCTTAGATTTTACATGAGATCAAGAGACTGGGTCAACTGATTTCAGAGAGATTATGTTTGATAATAAAAGTGAACTTTTAAAGCAGTACAATGTCCAGGCCAAGATATATACACTTGCATGCTTCATTGTTTTAGATATGTACTCATTATTGCAACTGCGTACTCTAATTTCAATGGTTTTGATTGCAATCAGTCATGATCGTCACTACAAGAAAACAGGGATTTCGCGACTACATTATCAGTCGCTAAACAGTCGCCATTTACTGATTTGCGAATGTGTTGCGACTAAAATACGTGGTCGCAAAAGACCTCGTCGCTAAATCAATTAGTCGCCATGCAGTCGCCAATTAGCGACTCTTTTGCGACTATTTACTTTTCGTCGCGGTCAAGTCGCAATGTGGTCGCTACTACTTTAGCGACGGTATTGTGACCGTTGTGGCGACGAAGGTGCGACTGAATCTACGACTGGTTTTGCGACTTCTCCTGACCGATTTTGCGACTTGTTTTGCGACGTTATCTGCGAGTGGTTCTGCGACTGGTTTTGCGACGTAATTTGCAACTAAATTTGTTACTGGTTTTGGCGACTAAGTTTGAATGTTTTGCGACTGGATAGCGACTAAGATGTTCATCGATTTAGCATTTTGGTATTCCTATTTTTTTTTACTTTTGCTCTGTTTCAGATCCAAACTCTTGACACTATCAATCTCAGATGATTAAAAAAAAAAAGATGCAAATGAGCTTTGTAGTAGAAACATAAGAACTAATAATATAAACATTCAAGATTTACAAACTAAAAACCTAAAGCATAGAAGTTCAAACTACAAATCTAAAGAGTTAACAAAAGGAAACAAGTTCAAACTCCAATATAGGAGTTAACAAAAGCATAACAAACACAGGTTCAGAGTCAGAGAGAGTTGAGAAGTTAGGAACCTAGAGGGGGATTAAAGGGATCTTCTTCATTAGCAAGGAATGCAAGAAAGTCTGGGACTTTGATATTGAGGAACCTAGAGGGGGAGTAGACTGCAATAACAAAACACAGAGTATTAGTTATCAAAGATTTGGAAAACTTAAAAATCTGATAAACTCAAGCTTAGAGAAGTATTTTACCTTGTAGAAGATTTCGTTATCCTCCTCTCAGACATTCGAGCTGCTGATGTAGTGTCATGCCTTGCGTTGGCTTCTTCTGTGATCCAATAGTCACACATTTGTCCCCACACCGTATTGCCAATCCACTTCGGTTGCTTTCTTTTCGTCCCTGCCTTAGAAACCATGTCCTTGAGTCTCACTTGGCAAATCTTCTCGAACTTTGATTGGACAAGACCAGTGTGTATGGGATGCCATGTGTGTTCTTTCTACAAAACAAGATAAGAGCAAAGTGTTAGTGATCAAAGAAAACAAACAAAACAGAAAATTAAGAACAGATTGAGAGGTTAAGAAGATTACCGCGAATTCAAGAAAGTATTTTTCTCTTTTAGGAACTGGGACAAAACCCCAGTTGTAGTAAGGCTGATCGAACTTGTTTGTAAATATCCTTGTGATCTTGCTAGTCAATGCGGACTTGTCCTTACCTATAAACCTACAAACAGATAAACAAAAATGTTAAGTCTCATATACAATCAGTGGGATAAACAGATAAAAGAAATTGTATCAGAGCAAAAGGACTAAACCAGCATTACTCTAAACCAGCATTCACAGATCCATAATACTCTAACATTACTCTAAACAATACTCTAACATCACAGCATTCACAATACTCTAACATCACAGCATTCACAATACTATAACATCACAACATTCACAATACTCTAACATCACAGCATTCACAATACAGATCCATAATACTCTAACATCACATCATTCACAATACTCTAAAACATTACTCTAACATAACTCTAAACAAAATCGAATCCGAGCAAAAGGAACCCTAACTGTATGTTTTAAAAGCAATAACAGATCAATAATATAACAAAACATTACTCTAAACCATCATTCACAGAAACAAAAAGCTAAGCTAAGCTAACACTACCCAAAACTCGAAAACAAAACAAAAACAAAACAAGACAAACTCAGCTTGAGTCGCAGCAGGTGGAGGACGATCTTGAGTCACAGCAGGTGGAGCTCTGTGACTCCTCGCAGCGGGTGGAGCTCCGTGACTCCTCGCAGCGGGTGGAGCTCCGTGACTCCTCGCAGCGGGTGGAGCTCCGTGACTCCTCGCAGCAGATCGAGCTTGAGTCGCAGCAGCTTGAGTCGTAGCAGGAGGAGAAGCAGAGGCTCGAGGATCGGTTCATGAGTTTCCAAATCCTGATTAGCTCCTACTGGTCAAAAGCTGCGGCGGAGGAGGGAAATCTTTGACACCTTCGGAGAATACTGGGACACGGCTACGAGGAGTCACGGAGGTTGAAGCGTCCGCCGGCGTGAATGAATACTGAGGCGGAAGCGACGAGGCGGTTTTCTTTGATTTTCCCTTCGGAGGCGAGATCCTTGTCTCACCGGGAGATATGGGTCCTCGATTCGCGGTTGTTGTCGCAGTGCGTCGTGCTCCTCGTCCTCTAGTCACAGCTTTTCCACGGCCAGACATCGGCATTTGGAGAGATTTGGTAGGGTTTGAGAGAGAATCGGTGGCTAGGGTTATCAGAGAAAAAAAATGGACCAAGAGAAATAAGAGACTTAGCGAAATTTTTGGGTTTTTCGCGGGCCTTGTTTCGGCAATTGGTGTTAGAGGGAAATGTTCCCTCGTGAATTTTGGCAAAAATTTGGGCCCAATAGTCGCAACGTAAGTCGCAAAGGAGTCGCTATAGGCCCAAATTAGTTAATTTGATTAATTTTTGTTAACCTTATTTGTATAATTTTTTCTTAATTTTTGTATAATTTTTTCTTAAGTTTTAATTTTTGTTAACCCAAATAAATAAGATAAACCATTAATAAACTTCATTATCAAATATAACTACCTTATGCATTACAATATTATTTAGTAAGGTTTTTCATCAACTTCAATTTCATCATCTGAAGACGATGAATTACATTGGAATTTGTCGTTTCCTTCTGCATCTCCGACATCGTAATTGAGATTTATTGTACCAGATTCTCGTCTCGCATTACGAGATTTTCAATTGTAGTCATCAGCACTACATGATCATCATTTTCTTGTTGCAAAAGAGTCGGTTCTGTGTAGTCATATTCTCCTGAAATATGTCCTCGCGGGTTGACTTTAACAACATTTAGCCACAATTGCTTCGGTTTCATTTTGTTTGGGTATGAGATATAACAAACTTGATCCGCTTGAGAAGCTGATAGAAAAGATAAACTTTGAGAAATGTCATATTTATGATTTGATTAAATTATAGATCACAGATCAAATTAATTTGACTCACTATAACCAAACAAAAGAAGACCATGTTATTGAAAACAACCGTACTCTATATACACACATATATAAGATGGTGTATTTTTGAAAAAATATAAAATGGTGTATAACTCCATATCATCCCTATCCATTTTTCACATTCTGCCAACCCCCTCACCATGTGCCATCATCTCTACTTTGGTCCATCTCAATTTCAGACGTTGGCCAACAACATTTTTCGTTGGTCCATTTTGAAATTTTTCATTATTTTCAAACATATATTTATATATACGGCACTATAATTAGTAATTGTTATATTATTAGTACTTGACTACTTTAGCGACCCACCGAAATTAGTCGCAACTTCGTCGCAATTTTGCTACTATTTGGCGACTAATTTTAGTAGTCGCAAAAATTATTTTCACAGACCACACACGATCAACACGTGTTTTTTTAAAAAAAATTTGGCGACCCGACGAATTTGGTCGCAACTTCGTCGCCATTTAGCGACTATTTTGCGACTAATTAAATTAGTCGCAAAATAGCGACTGAGTGGCGACAAATTTATTTTAGTCGCAACTCCGTCGCCATGTAGTCGCAACCTAGTCGCCATTTTTGCGACTACCTTTTTAGTCGCTAATTCCCGTCGCTAATTCCCTGTTTTCTTGTAGTGCGTTGATGTTTAAGTAGTATTATGTGAGGCAGAGTATTGACATTGTTGTTGGTGCCTTATATGTGTCATTACAATTAAATAGACAAGAAGCTAGCATGTCGATGTTCTGCGCACTCATAAGGAAAATAGAAGACTAAACATTTGTTCACTTTTTGGGGTTTGTGAGGCTTATTTATTTTCTGCATTTTACAGAGGAAGAAGAAGATTCCAAGAAACGTTACCACCGTTCTTCAGCTCCTCCAACGACTTGGATAAAGTAATAGTTACTTCTAATGATTCAGATAATTTGTTGAGAGGTATCATATCTACAGACGTTTTGGTGAGCATTGTGTCCCTGCTATGCTACATGTAGAACATGTGTCTCAACTGCGGGTGTATTCATTTGCTTTGTTTAAGAATTACAAACGTGACAGATGTGGGAACAACAATCTCCAAATTCATCACAAATTTTGACAAAAAACTGTCTCATTCATCGCATGTGTACGTTGTTTCTCTCGAGGGAACAAAACAATAAGGTGGGTCAAAGAAAAAAAGTTACTAAAGTTACATGTCTTATAGAAAGAATCAGCAGTAGAGTGGAGCTTACGCTTTTAAGAAACGAAAGCTAGAACGTATGTCGCTCCTTCCCTCTAATGTGGTGCATTCCACAACTACGTATTTCGTTCGAAATGAAGCTCTTTCAGTCTTGGCATAGTGTTGTGGAACATAATGAGTGAATTTATTGGATTCTGTTATTAAAGACTATACTTAGCTCTTACGGTATATCTACGTAGAGGTCAAAGTTTGCGCAAATACGTATCATGTGCATCGTTTTCTTGTGATTAATGTACGTATAGTGGTTCAAAGAAATGCTTTAGAATTTGAGTTAGATAAAGGAAAGCATATTTTAATTTTCTTGGTCAATTGGTTTTAAAAAAAAACCATGTAACTACCGAAACTAATACATATCTCCGTGACTCCGTATGAATCCCCTCTCAGACGGGAGGGTACTAAATCTTTCTGTGGTTTTAAAAAGAATGATACAAGCAAGAGAAGGTTTAAGGGATATGGGTAAAAAGATGTGTGAGATGAAGAAAAAAAGAGAATTGATAAATTATGGAAGGATTAAGTATAATCCGGTTCTTCACAAAAAAAAAATAGAAACAAATAATTGGGTTTAATGAAGTTAGAAAGAAGTGAAATAAAAGTAATGGAACATTGACGATGGTGTGACGAAAGAGACGGAGAGAAGACCTAAGGTTACGCTAAAAGCTCATAATCTTCTCACGATGAGAGGTAGCAACTGAAGAAAATAGGAATGATTCATAGAGTTTTCTTGAACATTTTCGTTAGGATTCATAGAGTTTATGTCTATTTCTCAAAGTTTGCATACACAAACTGTGTTCAAACTTATGATTTTGAACTACAAGAACAACCAAATGCTCAAAGATAGACAAATTTTTACTCACTGGATTTGCTTCAACTTTGAAATATTACTACATAATAAAATCAGTTAATTTACAATTTCCATAGCAAAAAGATATATAAAACATAATTAAAAAAGAAAAGAATCGAACAATATTGTTAAGAAATATAAAAGAAGCAGCAAACAAAGAACATACCAAAATACATAATAATTCGTATACAATAAACTATTTATAAATACAACCCAATTTAGAGAAATAATCCTCCAATATAGTTTCTACAAGTGTAATGTTCACACACGTCATGTTTATGGTTCTACACTTCTCCTCTCCCCTTTCTTAATTACAATAACCAAAATAATTAGCCAATCAAAACATAAAAACTCGCCATGTCATCTCCTCTGTCTACGCGATCGATTCTTCTTCCCGATTTTTTTCCTGTAACGTAACAATGGGGAAGCCGTTTCTTTGTAGGTTAAGTTATAAATTTTAATAAGACCATAAACCCCTTTTCCTCTCTCTTACATGGTGATGGTACCCTTCTCTTTTTCTTTGAAACAAACCAAATTAGTGCATCCGCATTATTTTATGGGTCTGGTTATAATAATGGATGAAAATCCAGCCGCTAAGAGTAAGAGAAGCTATGTGTGTTCTCTTCTGCAAAGTACAAACCTTTTGGATTCAACTTCTCTTGGTATGTTGTCTCTTTTTTTCATTTTATCTTTCCATACTATTGAAGTCATGAACTCCACAAAACATTTGCCATAACTACGAAATTTATATTTATAATGAAAATATAAAATTATACATTAATATTTTAAAACATTAAGAAAAAAATAGGTTTTACTTTCTAATAATTTTGAGTTTGTTTAATGATATGCATTTTCAAAAAAAAAAAATATATATATATATATATATATATATATAATTATTTTTTACATCGTGTGTGTGTTGTATATACTCAAACACAAATTATAAAATAAATATAATTAAAATATCTATGAAGAAGCCGGGCGTAACCCGGGGCAATTCCTATATATATATATACATATATATGTGTGTGTTGTGTATACTCAAATACAAATTATAAAATAAATATAATTAAAATATCTATGAAGAAACCCGGGCGTAGCCCGGGGCAATCCCTAGTCTAATATATAAAAGATGGTCAACTCTCTCCAGTTGAGCGCCACGTCATAGATATTTTAATGTGTGTAGAGAATGGTCTAAAAAAACATCGAATATATATACCAAACCTTCATAGGCAAATGCAGTTGAGGTTATGTGTAATTTAGAAGCTTATTGTAGATGAAACTATAGTAATTTGATATAAAATATACAAACATAGACAATGTGAAAAATGTTAAGAACAAAAACAATAGTATTAAATATTTTAAAGATATAAACCCGCGCGTATGCGCGGGTAATCACCTAGTATCAATTTAAAAGTTTAACTATTTTATTTTCACATAAGTATCTCACGCGGGTTCTAATCTAGTTGATAATAAAGTTATAATTGATCTAAAAAAGCAAAGAACTAACAGAAAATAATAGTGATTAAATCGAAAAACAAATTTCAACTTTTAAGTATTATAACGTACAAACCTTGTGTTAAAATAAGAATAAAATACACACACACCTTTTACCAAACAAAACCAGTTTTTGTTAAGAAAGTGAAATAAATATAGAAAGATCCAATATGCTTTTGCTTCTGCATCTTAGTTCACGGCACGAATTGCAACACCTTTAACCACAAGCCCGGTCTTGCGGACAGCAACGTCATATTGAAACATCGTGAACACGATCTTCCCCCATGCGTCATTTGGTGGTGCCACGAACTCTCCTGCCTTAATGTCGACCCATTCCCTTTTGGAGTAATCCAACTTCAATTTTTTCAGATTTTCGCTCTCATCGCGCATGACCAACTTTAGACTCAAGTTCACCGGGTTTTCCCATCCATATGCATTCTCTTCAAACTTCACCACGAACACCACCTCGTATCTTCTGTTATGTGTCAGTGTACTAGTATCAAAACCTCCGCTTATGTGTAGCCAGTAAACTTCATTCAGTATCGCAACTTCGCTGAAAAGTATTTCCCAAATACGACTGTTTAAAAAATTGCCATATGAAAATAAAGGGTCATGGGCTAGTATGTCCTTATGTATTAAAAAGAAGGCTCAGATGTTCCTGTCTAATAAAATGACAATTTTACCTTTAATGAAGGGTTGCGAAGGTTAAATATAATTAAATCGGTAGGAGGACAACGAAAACCACGGTAGTTCAGTGGTTTTGAGCTCCACGCTCGTCACCCGCGCGCGCGCAACCAGGGTTCGAATAATACTATGGCAGTATTACCTGGTAAGTAGTAATACTAGGATAATACTGGTACAACTAGGGGTAACACTGGGTAATACTAGGGGGGTAACAGTAGGGTAATACTAGTACAATTATGTAATACTTGTAATACTTGTGCAACTGATGGTATAAACTAGAGCGGTGATATTTCATTTAAAAAAATATAGGGGTATTTTCGTCGTTTCGTTAAAGTGAGGGACTATGAGAATTAGTCGGGGACATTGGTGATTTAAAAATTCATCATAGGGACATAAGAGGTGATTTCTCGAAAATAAAGGTGATATGCTTCTAACATTTTTTGGAAAAAAGTATTTAGTGTTTTCCTTTTTTACTTGTAGTTTAAGTTACTAAGCCATCTATTAAAAATAGAAGAATTCTAAAAATAATAATTGTTAGTCGATAACGTCTATCTTATTATATAAATGACTATATCTAGTCAAAGAACAATTTAACGGATATTTTAAATCTTTAAGTATCCACAACCATTTGTTGAGGTATAATTATTCTATAGATAGATATTATTATTATTAAGCAACATGGAAATAAACACGTACTTTGTTGACTCGGAATTAGAACTCCAGGTCCAATTTTTGGGTTTCTCCGAATGAGTGATATCGATTGTCCTTGCATAGATCATGGAACACTGACTATTTCCTTCTCCCGTCGTTTCTACCACAGGAATATGAGCTTGCTGCCGAGTCACCACATCAAACTTTTTAGAATGGAGTTTGCTAACCTCATCTAACATCTTGGAAACATTTTCGCAAAGGCAGTAGTTTGAAATATTATCCGTGGACCAGCAACAAGATGTTGACTCCCGTTGATGTATAGGCAAAGCATCCTGAGAGGATGTATCCTGACCGCATGCTTCAACAATCAACCGATTGGTGTTTGTCTCAATGGTATCGACATCTGAAAGCCACACATCGACAATAGCTAGCCGTGTCCCACCATTAAGCTCTCCGTCCCTTACTTGGGCTAACACATCCTCTCTTTCTGCTAGAAGCTCTCTCAAAGCATTCTTCAACAGTTACAATTAATGGCGCCAATACCCAATCCACCATTGTGCTCTCAAGATGAGAGTAGCAAATGTTAAAACTGGAAATAACAAAAGGATGTAAGAATTGGGGAGAAAAACAGATCTTTGTGCAGGATCATATTGTGTTGACTTTGATATAATAGCTAGAGATTGGCGTGTTCAACTTGGTTTTAGTTAGATTAGTTAATTGCAACCACCGTCTATATGAATAATAACTACAAATTGCTCATTATATGTACTGCACGTCTTAATCCAAACAAAAAAAAGACTTGTTAGTTTACACAAATCAATGAATGTACTGCACTGCACGTCTTAATCCAAAAACTGAGCAGATCAACAAGCTATATATATAGTTTACACAAATCAATGCTTTCAAAAAACCACAAGTCAACTGTAACATCCCGCTCCCCATTTGTAACCGAAGCCCAATTTAATTAAAGCCCAAAAATTAAAGGCTCAAATCTCACCTAAAGGGTAGAAGAATTAAAGCCCAATTTCAATTTCCGGTTCTTAGCTGTGTTCGCCACGCGTTTGGTTATTCGTCTTTTGGGTAAATAATTGGGTTTTAGTTTTACGAATTTATTTATAACTAGATAAATATGTAATTTAATATTTTATAACCCGTGAAAAAAATGAAAGATGATAAAATGGAAAACAAAATTAGATCACCCGTGAAAATATCTTATAAATAAATTTAGAAAAAAAGTTTACGATAAAATAAATATATACATTGAAAGAAAAATTTGGTGAATAGATGCAGTAAATAGTTGTGGATACGATTATTGGATTTTTTTTTTTTTTTGTAATTGATATAATACCAAATTGTGGTTTATATAGAGGTGAAAAATTAAAATTCTTTTTCTTTTATGATTAATTTTCTTAATTTAAATGGAAAGCTACAAAATACTTTTTCCTTACTATATTAATCTTGCCTTTTAGGATAAATTATAAATTAAAACTAATTTGATTAATATTTACTTTAATTCATTTGTTTTTTAAATTAAACTGACAAATGTCATGATCTCGTGAGTGAGAATTATCATACGTGTCACGCTCACATTGAGAGATCCAACTTTATATAATACGATATCTTATTATATAAACATAACTACTTTTAAAAGAAAACTATAACCCACACTCCAATTAAGAGATCCCACATCACGGTTTGAAAAGGTTAATATGGTTATTGAGGGTGGAATCTATGAAAATTCCACACTCACATATATTATAATCTTACGTGTCACACTCATATTGAGAGATCCAACTTTAAATTTGATCGTGGGTAAAATTTAAAATCGTATCCAAAGCTATTTTTTAATTTATTTATTCTAATTTAAAATAAGGTTTTTTTAACTTTGGCTTTTATTTATAATTTTTGTTTAATTTTTCTTAATCTAAACATAACTACTTTTTCATTTACTTTTTAGAATTAGAAATCGATTTAAAATCGTATATTAATAATTTTTCTTTTAAGTTTAGAGTATATTTATAACTTTTCTTTTTTAATTATAATTAATTTTATTTTTAGTAACTTTCTCTTTTAAGATTATGAATAAGAATTTTAAAGTTTTTTATTAATCAATTTTAAATATATCCAACTTTGACTTGACAAATGTCGCGATCAGGTGAATTAGCATTTTTGAAACATTTAGTTTTATATGATAAAATTTTTACTAATTCTTAACTGAAATATGTTTTTTTAATTTTTTTTTGGGCTTTTATTCCTTTTTAAAAAATTTAGAAATGTGTAGATTATTATATAGAGTTTGGTCGTTGTTGTATATTAATAATTTTCTTTTTTTAAGTTTCCTTTTGTCATAATGGAAATGATTATAAATTTTTAAGTTTGGTCGTATATTAATAATTTTTCTTTTAAGTTTAGAGTATATATTTATAATTTTCATTTTTTAATTTTGGTCGTGGTTGTAAATTATAAAATTTACATGTTAAAATTCTGAATGGAAAATTGATAAGGTATCAATTTGGTTATCTAGAGTCGAGGAATGAGAATTTTTTTTCTTTTAGGATTATTTTACTTTTTAAGTGTGTGATTTTTTTTAAGAATTACTAATTGTTCTTTCCTTTTTTAAAACTTTAGCTTTTTAGGATTGTAATCTATTGTTTAATTTCTTAATTTTAAATTGAAATATGTTTTTTTAATAAAATTTGGATTTTATTCATTTTATTTTTATAATTGTAATCTATTGTTTAATTTATTTATTTTAAACTAAAATATGGGTTTTTTTTAACTTTGACTTTTCTTTATAATTTTTGTTTAATTTTTCTTAATCTATACATAACTACTTTTTCCATTTACTTTTTAGTATTATGAATCGATTTTAAATCGTATATTAATAATTTTTCTTTTAAGTTTAGAGTATATTTATAATTTTCTTTTTTTAAGTTTGATCGTGATTGTAGATTATAAACTTTTAAGTTTCCTTTTGTCACTTTCCTTTATTATAAGTTTTCCTTATTTATACTTATATTTTTTTTTGTAAGATTGCCTTTTTACTTTACACGTTTTAATATTTACTTTAATTCATTTTTATTAAGATTGCCTTTTTTTAGTTTAACATTTTTTAATATTTATTTTAATTTATTTTTACTTTTTTAATTAAATTGACACATGTCAAGATCTAAATTAACAACCGTGACAAATGTCACGATCTCGTGAGTTATAATTTTGCATACGTGTCGCGCTCACGTTGAGGGATCCTGCTTTATATAATAAGATACATATATTACATAGAATTGTCATGCAGCATTATATAATACGTTTATATAAAATACATATAGTACATAGAATTGTCATGCAGCATGCGAGTACTATGAATGCCTATTAATAACGACAAAGCGACATCCATTATTACTAAAAACCAACTTCATTTGCAGATATATCGAATGTGAAAGACGTTACAATGGTAGGACTACATACCTGGCCAACTTGATCAAGAGATTTCATGTTCGCCACGTTGATCGCCAAACTCCGTTGAACAACACCCTCGATTATTTCGTTAATAGACAACCCATTCGACCACGACCTTCCATCACTCCCAAGTGGACCGACTATATCCGGGCAGCAACAAACCGTAACTAGAACTATCGCATGTGCGAACCCCTGTATGGCTACTGTTTCCTGAACGTATTGGGAGGGGGACCGGGATTTTGCACTTGAAACAGTTAAGAGAAAGGACTCCCGTCCCCATGGGTACTTCAAAAACTTTTCAACATCGGAAAGCATTTCCACAACATCTTCTCGGACATTAGGTACCCCACTAGTTGGACATAGCATGCCCTCAACTAGAACCAACAATGCAAGTTGTAGGCGCGTTTCAGAGTCCTTGTAGCGTTTGCCCAGCTGCAGCTTGTCAACAATCCATTTCAGGGTAACCTTCTCTGCTTTCCCAAACAATTTTTCCCAAATACGGCCATTCACTGTTACTGCTTTCCCTTTCCCTTTACCTTTAACAGGTTGCCTGATATTACGCAAATCCTTATCAGGCTGCGTCTCCGGATCTCCGCAATTAAGTCCGGTCACCATTGCAAAGTCATCAATCGAGAATCGAATTGGCTTGCCAGAGAATAACCACCATAATTCGAACTCCTTTTTCGTAACCAACTGTCGGGATAGCAGATAGTGAACAAATTCACTGAGAAGACATGGTGCCCCATCTGCATTATCTTCCCAAACTGTGACGCTGCCAACATACTCACATGTTCTTCATCTAATGCTTGCTTGATTGTTTCGACCCAACGTAGATTGAAATAACCATTTATCCGTTTTCGACCAGACGGTTCATAACCAGTCCTGAACATTCGTTCTGGTAATCCTAATTCAGACATCACAAACCCCTGCACCAAAAACAACAACAACAGCGGGGTCATAGGTAGAAATCATTGCGAATAAAGTTATGGATACACATTAGATGCCGTTTAGTTGGCACAGTAACTTGAGCAATACTACATATAATAGAAATTGATATGATGGCAAAGATACAGTACACTACATAAGCAGCCATAGGCTTCACATTCGTAAACTGTTCTAAATTAGGTGAAACTATAATTGAATCTGGCTATAGGGTATATATTTCCAGTCAAATAGACGGCCTACATCAGAAACTCAACAAAATAGAGTGCACGATAAATAGAATAGTTTACTAGTTAGTCAGACATGTTACTCACATTCGCAAACAGTTTTAAATGAGTAATACTATAATTGACTTTCGAAATAGAGGATCCATTTCCAGTCGAATAGACGGACTACAGCAGAAACCCAACAACATAGAGTACACGATAAATAGAGTAGTTTACTAAATATGCAGAACTGGTACTCCCATTCATAAACAGATCTAAAATGGAGTGATACTATAATTGAATCTCGGAATAGAGTATCCATTACCAGGCAAATAGACGTTCTACAGCAGAACCCTAAAAAATAGAATAGTCTACTCGATCGTCTTCCTAAGCATATGTTCAACTGTAATCTGTGAATGTTGAAATACAACATATAACCTTTGCCATCATATACACAAAGTCCAATCTCGGAATCGGGAAAACACGACAACAATAACGCCATATACACATTGACCTACAACGAAATAGATCTGCGAAGTGCTAAGATGCTTACACTACGGAAATCTGGGTTTACAGGGGAAAAAGAACAAAAAAATTAAACTTCTTCCCCAATCACTAAACCGCCGCGGCGGAGGAGAGTACCTGCTGGATTGTAGTGTCGCGACTCCGGCACTCTCAAACAATTATCAGATACGCGGTGGGACAACAAAATCTATCTCTTCTAAAATTACTGAGATTGTTGATGAAGGTAAAAAATTATGTATCTCCTTCTCCTCCGATTTGCTTTGGTTGTATCGGAACTGCTTTTTCTGTCAATAAAGTAAATCTAACAATTACTTCTGCTTTTCTACTGTGTACAAGTAAACTGTCAGTAAGGGTGTTTCGGGAATATTACAGATTATATAAAGAGTAGGAGTGGTGGTTTTTTTTTTTGGTCAGTTACTCAATTATTAAATTTTTTTTGGTCATCCAATGCAATTTCCCTATAATTTATCTATACTATTAAATATGCAACCAAGAGCTCTTCGCCCAGTGATAGTAGCAATATTTGCTGGGATGGGTATGTGCCCTTCCCTCTAGGTTCGAGTCCCTTTGGCCACCAATGCTCTGCTTAACATATTGTGGGCGTGCACCGACGTATTAGGCCTCTGGTTTACTAGTCTTGTCCGAGAGGGCTTGGGATTTTCCCAGATTAACCAACAAAAAAAATATATATATATATATACTATTAAATATGCTGTCAAACACCAATTATTTTGTAGACAATTACTAATGCAGTGTATAGGCTCAACATTCAACAGAACCAGTATAGCAGCCTCGAGAAATACAAGAAATGCAAACCCATAGATTTTACTTAACCCTGCTAACAAATTACCAGTGTACTGAAGCTGGATGATGGAAAATAATGAATGAAACACTTACCATATGGACAAACGTTCTGAGGCAAGCTCGTATCCATTAGGATCGTCACTAAGAGGATCGATAAAGAATAGAACTCCTCCATCAGAATAAACTGCAATCAAAGAGTATAAATCATCACTCATCAGAAGACTCAATCTAAAAGCACATAATGATGAGAGTTATTATTCAGAATAAGCACTCACCATTAGGATGCCACATCTTCGAGGTGAAGTTCATAGTTGGAAGACTAAGTGGATAACGTTATAATTGCATTAAAAGCTAGTCACATATAACCAAACACATTTCTGTTCAGTGCGAAATACAGTAAACAAAGCTCAAGAAATTGAAGAATGGCTACCTTGTCTTCAACATTTCTAGTAAAAACATGATTAGAGACATAAGTACAAATCTCCTTTAAAACCCCTTCAGTCTATATTAAGATTAATACAAGACATATATAATTGAATCTATCNCATAAAATAATATACCAAGAGGGGCAAAAAAAAAAAAACTTTAAGCAATTACACCCAAAAAAAAAAATTTCATGGTGGGCAACTGCCCCTGACCTCCATCACTTGCCTCCGCCCCTGATTAGAGACATAAGTACAAATCTCCTTTAAAACCCCTTCAGTCTATATTAAGATTAATACAAGACATATATAATTGAATCTATCAAAAACAGCATATATGATCAAACATGCTAAGGAAATATCTTATAGGAAATGCCAATAAATCTGATAGAATCGGGTACCAAATGGATCACATCCATCTTGTTATCATATTTGCAAAGATACAGATCAGATATTGGGTGAAGTTACAAGGTCATATGAATTTACTTTAGTGCCGCTCAAATTAGAATTTTTAATGAGAGGTAACCTTGATTGATGTCAAGAGCCATTACCTTGGTAAACCCCCAAAAATCCGCTAATCCCCAAAAATGTTTTCCATTTTTGAAAGCTAATTACTCAAAACCAACGGTAACGAAAATATCAGCGATTGATCAAGTAATTAAGAACATCAAACCAAGACCGGTTATCTTAAGTTAGATTAATTGAGGTGTCGAAGTGGTCAAGCGTACACTACAGGAAAAACGGGTATTCTTGTTACCCGAAAAACGCTATTTTGCGTTGTAGAAAGCGCTATATCATCGCACGCGATAGTAGGTCCGCCACTTTAGATAGCAGTTTTTGGCATTGCTATCGTGTCTTCATCTAATATAGCGTTTTTTTATTTGTAATCGTATATTTAACAATAGCAATTGTACTTTGTTATTAATTGTTTTATTCATAACATTTTTATAATTTTACTATACCATTCGAAATATGTAATTGATTCATGTAATTATTTCAATAAATTGTATTTAAATTATGATTTATTGAGAATTTTTTTTGGTTTTTGAATAATTTGACATATTAAAAAGAAAAATAACATATTTTATTATATTAATATAAAAGCATGTTACAAAATGCTTATATTACAAAGTAAAAGTACAGAATTAAAAGATAAGTTCATACAACTATTGTATTTAAATTTGTGAACTCTCTTCACACTCGAGGACCTCCAAGAGTCGAATTAGCTGATTTGTTCTCGTAGTAACCGTTGCCCTCGTTTTTATTGTGTTGATTTCAGGTTACTGTTTCTTCTTTAGTGAACTCTTCAACCTTTTGTGAGGCAATTGCCAATAATCCTTTCATGATCTCCCATGTCCTCTGTCATATCTCTGTTGTCTTACTCGCAACGACATTAACAGTCTCACTCACTGTGTCATCTAAGCCATCTTCTTTGACCTGCAATGAACACAAGTTTCTTATATTAATTTGCCTTCACTCTCCAATAATTCTGTGTTACAAAAATCGATAATGGGAGCAAAGATATATAAGAGGAAGAATATAACAAAGAAGAAGAAGTAGAAACTTGTTCGAAAGCTTCTTGCAGAGTGCAAAGGGAATCATCCAAGTCAACGTCCCATTTCAGAACCTTACATTTTTTGGATTTCCTCATCAGGGTCTTCCCTATTTTCTCAGCTTCCTTCTGAGGTCCATAGAGGAGGAACTCAGATAGACTCAAGTCTGTCACTCTGGTCTCATTAACAATAGCCTGAGCAATAACACACAGAAAACAGATCAGTCAAGCCAAGATCTAGAGAACCGAATCAAGATCTAAGAGAAGCAATGTAGACTCACATTTCTTCAGAGAAGATGAAGTCATCGTGGAAACTGCAGGACAATCATCTTTTGTCACCTACAAAAGAAACACCACACAAAAGCTCGTCGTTTTCACTTTCGTGGAATGCTCGTATTGCCTATTGAAAAAGGAAAAGTGAAGTAAGCCTCTGTGTCGAGGACACAGTCGTCAACACAGGATCTTCAGGAACTTGAGCAAGTCTTTGTGTCGAGGACACAGTCGTCAACACAGGATCTTCAGGAACTTGAGCAAGTCTCTGTGTCGAGGACACAGTCGTCAACACAGAACCTTCAGTACAAAAGCTCATGAGAATTAAATACTCATATCTCTTCCAACGGCTCCTTTAGTTCTCTAACGTCTCTTTTTCAAAGAAAAGTTCTTTTAGGGTTTTGTAAGCTCTCTTTTGATTCTCTATAAAGAGAGATGTAACATGTATCAATAATACAATCTTTGGAGACTTTTTCTCTCTACTCTTCTATATTCTCTCTAATCTCTTATTCTCTTAAGCAATCCCTTCTCTATTCTCTTAATTCCGCAAGCTATACTCTTGAATTCTAACATGGTATCAGAGCAATGATCTTGATTCTACTATTCTCTCTTTGATTCTCCCTTTATACTATTTCAAAATTCTTCAAAATTCTCAATTTCTCTCTAGATCTTAAGATCGCCCACCAAGTGTTAGACAAAATTCCTAAACGAATTTTTTCATCTTCTTCAATCTCAAAGCTATGAGTTCTTGTGTTCTTACCACCGAGAGCTCAAAACCTTTGGTTGTTCCTACCATTCTCAAAGGAAACAACTATCTTTTGTGGTCTAGAACCACTAAAACCGCTATAAGCGGTAGAAGACTTTGGAAGCATGTCGAATCAAGCGAATGCCCAAAGAAGACCCTCAAGAAGAAGGGCAAAGACAAGGAGTCCTTGTTTAGTGAAGAGCTAGAAGAAGCTCTACAAGAAGAGTTAGAGAAGTGGGAGGAAGATCAACAAGCTGTGCTTAGTCTCCTTCAATCTTCTCTAGACAAGTCTATCTTGGAAGCTTACTCCTATTGTGAGAACCCAAAGGATCTATGGGAGACTCTAAAGGGTGTGTATGGAAATACATAAAATCTAAGCCGAATCTTTGAGATTAAGAAGTCTATCAATGACCTTCATCAAGATGGCAAGGAGTTCACCGACCACCTTGGGAAGTTCCAAATTACTCTGTGGTCCGAGCTAGAGATGCTTAGACCATTAACCCCGGATGTGAAGATCCTCAATGAGAGGCGTGAGCAAGACAAAGTCTTTGGCCTTCTCCTCACCTTGGATCCGATCTATAATGATCTCATCAAGCATATTCTTAGAGATGACAAGTTGCCAAACCTTGAAGAGGTGTGTGCACGATTCCAGAAGGAGCAAGGAAACATTGGTCTCTTTGGAGGCAAAACCGAGCTTGTGACAGCCAACAAAGGAGTCTACAAGCATGATAGACATGACAAGAGGAGTTCAAAGTCTTGTGAGCATTGCAAGCTCCCCGGCCACTCTATGGATAAGTGTTGGACTCTTCATCCTCACTTAAAGCCCGAAGGATACAAGAGACCACCAAGAGCAAATATTTCTCAAGGTGGTGAAGTTAAGCAAGCAAGTTCATCCACACCTCAAGGGGAAGCAGCCATGGCAGCCTCCGTGGACTATGTGCGGAAGAGTGACTTTGAAGCTTTCATCAAAGCATTCCAAACCCACAACTCCGGTATCACTCTCTATTCTCATAAACCCAGTATTAAACTTGTTGTAGATTCGGGTGCTTCTCATCATATGATTAGTAATCCTAAGCTTTTAGACAAGATTGAACTAGCTATGGGTAGGGTAGAGATTGCTAATGGTGATGGAATCCCTATAGAAGGAAAAGGAAATTTAAAACTATTTAACAAGAAAAGTGAAGTGTTGTATGTTCCTAGGTTTAAATCCAACTTCATATCGGTTAAGAGAGCTACTAAAGACCTTAATTGCTATGCTATCTTTGGTCCTAATGATGTTCATTTTCAGGATATTGAAAGTGGGAAGTTACTTGGGAAAGGTGGATCCAAAGATGAACTTTATATTCTCGAAGAGCCACCACAAAATTCAGATGCTTTATCTTTTAATTCTTGCTATGTAGCTAATGTTGATGAAATTTGGCATGCTAGACTAGGCCATCCTCATGGAAGAGCACTTGAATTAATGTTGCCTAATATATCGTTTGATCACACTAGTTGTGAGGCATGTATTCTTGGCAAACATTGCAAAGTTGTGTTTCCTAAATCCTCTACTATCTATGAGCATTGTTTTGATTTGGT
>PKML01010813.1:0-46716 GCA_002933935.1 Eutrema yunnanense | reverse complement strand
AAATTGATAAGGTATCAATTTGGTTATCTAGAGTCGAGGAATGAGAATTTTTTTTCTTTTAGGATTATTTTACTTTTTAAGTGTGTGATTTTTTTTAAGAATTACTAATTGTTCTTTCCTTTTTTAAAACTTTAGCTTTTTAGGATTGTAATCTATTGTTTAATTTCTTAATTTTAAATTGAAATATGTTTTTTTAATAAAATTTGGATTTTATTCATTTTATTTTTATAATTGTAATCTATTGTTTAATTTATTTATTTTAAACTAAAATATGGGGTTTTTTTAACTTTGACTTTTCTTTATAATTTTTGTTTAATTTTTCTTAATCTATACATAACTACTTTTTCCATTTACTTTTTAGTATTATGAATTGATTTTAAATCGTATATTAATAATTTTTCTTTTAAGTTTAGAGTATATTTATAATTTTCCTTTTTTAAGTTTGATCGTGATTGTAGATTATAAACTTTTAAGTTTCCCTTTGTCACTTTTCTTTATTATAAGTTTTCCTTACTTATACTTATATTTTTTTTTTGTAAGATTGCCTTTTTACTTTACACCTTTTAATATTTATTTTAATTCATTTTTATTAAGATGGCCTTTTTTTAGTTTAACATTTTTTAATATTTATTTTAATTTATTTTACTTTTTTAATTAAATTGACACATGTCAAGATCTAAATTAACAACCGTGACAAATGTCACGATCTCGTGAGTTATAATTTTGCATACGTGTCGCACTCACGTTGAGGGATCCTGCTTTATATAATAAGATTATTTGCAAATTGACTAAATGAACTACTAACTATTATAAAAAATGCTGTTATTTATTCCATTGTCATAGAAATATTCAATACTTTGTGTGGCTCTGTTGTTATCGAATAGTTAGGTAATATAATAAGTATTTAGAAAGAATTTCAATTGAAAATAATTTGATAGTTTTCACGAGGCATTGTTGCTAAGATTATTGGTTCATGTCTTTTCCCCAAAAGAATACTGGGTCTCATTTCCCATCAAGATACAGTATTTACCAATAAAATATCTTTTTCGTTTGTTTGAGGTACCTCTACAATTAATATGCAATCCGTACACATATACTGTTTGTAGAAATAGTAAAATGAAGATTTATCACAGTTTTAAGACGATATAAATCAGAGTAAACATAAAGATGATCTAGGACCAACAATAATGGCGATATTTGTAAGCTTACATGCAAAAGTAAGTTGAAAAGAAAGTGACCAAGTAGTTGAGTTCAAAAGAGGAGCACTTTGGGTTTAGGAATGTAAGTTGTATAAATATTACAGAAGAAAACAACCCTACAAATAAACACACACAGAGGAGACTACAATACATGAGCACATTCAGTGTCTGTTGAAGCTCTTTTGCCTATTATTCATTCCATCATGGTGGTTAGAACAAGTATGTATCACCTAACCCTACAAATCTCACATTTTTACCACATATACACCACACTAATCAGAGACCACCAATACTTGAGGACAAACACCGCACTTTCTTTGCCCTCTATTTCTTCTACATTATGGCACCTATGCTGCTTTCCTCGAGCTTGACTTGACCACTTTACTTCTCCACGCTCCCTGCACATACATTATAAAGTATACACATATCAGAACCCAGAAACTCTCTACTCATCTCTCTGTTTTGCTACTTGTAAGTTTTCCGAGAAAGGTTAGATAGGTACAAGAGTCTCATTGTCAGAAGCCTCAGCATCCCCGTCATCGCCTTCAGCTTCCGTCTCCATATCATTGTTTTCTTGTTTCCCCTCAGGGTCCCCACTCGACTCTGCTTTTGCCTCCTGTAAAATGACTTCCTCATCATCCTCACCTTCTTTCCACGACTTTCCTTCGGACTCTGTTTTCTCTTCGCCAGCCTCCCTACCATATTCTAGGTCCTCTGTCATCTCCTCCGTGGTTGATTCCATTTTCTTTTCATTTGTTTTTTCACCAACTGAATTATTTCAAAATATATAAATCAAAAAACAAAAACATGGCATTGTACAATAAGATAATCTAACACTGTTTCTGTATGTATACGTGCATGAAAATACATAAGTTGTAAGGATTTAGAAACAGGGAGCTGACAAAATTGGACATAGGATTGGCAGAAGTAATCCAATGGAGCCTACCTGGGATGGCAGAAGATCGTTTTTTCTTGTTTCCGCTCTCTAGTTTCTCATGTTCTAAAGAGAGACTTCTTGATGTGCCTTCCTGGTGTTTATTTCTTAGGTATATCTTTGGAGTTCTTTTCCCTTTTGGCCTAGATAAGACAACAGTCAGGAAAAAACCAAAAGGTCTAACACGAATGCAGAAGATACGCAAAAATATAACCAAAAAGCAGAAGAATGAGCTCGTATCTAGACTTCTAATAATAGAATTTCACTTACGTAGTAGTAATAAGGTCGTCATCTCTTTGTAAGCCATCTGAATTTTTATGCTTATTTTCAGAAGATCTAAAAGAAACAAAACAATGGAACAAAAGAACAAGATTGCTGTGTCATATAAGACTAAGAACAAAACGAGACCGAATGGACTACATAAAGATACATTATCTTAAATGAAGAGATTCTGTCATACCCTTTCTTATTAGAACTTCGCTTTGATTTATTGGCCTTCTGCGGAAGGTAGAAATAGTGTAAGGATATATATTAAGCTAACAGGAACGAACTCGGTAGATGAATAGAAATAGTGAAGATTGACAACAGAACCCAAAAAGCAGAAAATCTCAGAACCTTTGTGGGTTTTCCACCCGTTTCTATGAGCTCCCACCGTTCCTTATCTAGGCGAAGCACTTCGATATCTCCATCCTCATAAAGTATCTGCGATATCACAAGGATAGAGTACAGAGTCAGATGGACCAACTAACCCAAGAAAAAGACAAAAATCAAAGTGCTGAAAGCTTACCACATGTTTCTGTTTTGTGGAATCATAAGATTTTATTGTGCCTTCATAAAACCTATTGATTTCACCAAGATGCAACTTCTGGTAAGATAAACTCAGAAAAATAATACCACATTTTGCTGAAAATGAATGATTGCATCAAATGGGTTTAAGGTAACAAAATGTGATTAAAAACATGGAAACAAATTAATTCCTCCAGAGTGTAGCTTTGCATGGCTATCAGAGTAGTATAACTCCTAAGGACTTCAAATCAATAAATAAACTCCAAAGGCAATACAAAAATGAGATCACTTTTTCACTATCAATCCAAGGTAAACCACTCAAAAAATGCTTACCGTTTATCCATAGGCCACCAAACTTCTATTCTGCAACCGATTAGTTCATCAGTAACCAGTTTCTTTTCTGTTGTGGAACACTGGACAAGAAATCAGGTCAGACTATAAATATTTGTTACCATAATGTCAATTATACAAAAGTGACACTGATAAACATCAATGGAAGGTAAACCTCCGCACCTTAGCCAGTCCTGTGATGCTTTTTCTTTTCCGGTTCTTCATTGATCCAGAGGCAGACTTCAATCTATCACCACTTTCTGCTGACCTACTCTGCTTCCGTTTAAAAGAAAAATTTGCATATCAATAAATTGAACTAGAGTACAATGAAATAAGCGGTTCGATGCTATTAGTGATTTTTACCCTCTCACTGCAGTTGCCATCTTCTCTTTGATTTTCCAAATCAGTGAGACCCCAATCAGATTCTGTGTTCTTTAATTTTGATGAGAAGCTTTTCTTTTTCTTTCGGGAAGAGCTGCTTTCTAATCCTTTTCCCCGGTTTGAATTTTCATCGTTCGAGTCCGAGGAGACATTTGTGTCCATATCTCTCTCTTCATGCAACTCTTCTTTAGAAGCTTTCAGTGGTTTAGGACCACTATTTGAGAACTTGAAAGGACTATGGCCAGAAGATGATCTCCGGCGTTTAGGGACTGAAACTACTGATGTTACATCACCAGAACTCCTTTTGTTAGCTATCTGATCCGTTTGACATGTGTCTGCTCTCTCGCCAGGGGTATGTTTGTGTCCATTACTGGATTCAAATTTATCCAGCATTAAGTGATCCAGATTTATCTCCCTCACCATTTTCAAAACGTCGACATCATTTTTACCATTCTCATCATCTTCGGCTGGAACAGATTTATTCTTTTTTCCCTTTCTACTCTTGGCTCCCTGAGCTCTCAAACGCGCTACAATTTTCCCCAGAGGAATTTCATTCCCATCACTTTCCTCATCATTCATTCCCTCATTCTCTGAAGTTTGGGGTATCACCTGAAAGAAGGACAGATTTCAATAAATACAGAAATCGTTAGATACTGCAACTCAGATTTTAAAGGTGGATAACATACAGATGAATCAGCATGACTCTCCATCTTGAGAGAACTGAAGTGTGCCAAGACAGTTTCATCAGCTAGCCACAATTTCTCTTCACCAACCTGTTGAAACAAAATGCCATGGGTTAGCAAACACAAACCAGTACAAAATATGAGGTTAAACAGAGTAAATATATAAGCAAAGACGCAAGAGAGCTCAGATTGCCAAAGATTACTTGAAGAAAGCTCATCATGAAACCCTGAACCATGAACAAGTTTTGGCTTCTTACCTGAGACTTGTCACCTTCATTTTTTTCAGAAAGTTTGTACAGCGTTGGAGGCAGCGATACAGGCGAGAATGCCCCTTGTAGATCGGGCTCTTTCGGAGTTAAGTGATTGATTACTGATAGCCCAAGCTCACAGATTGCATGTGAGTTCTGTTAATATAAATTATGAGAATGTCAGCTCCATGGCACCATGACAGGGGCATGTACAGTGGTTACAGACATCGGCATGCTTACAATGGTTATCAAAAATAGTCATGACATGGCTGCTGTAACAGAACAAGCTCAAGGAAATGTTTTACCAACCTTTGACTTTGTTGCATCAGTGACATCTTCTGACTGTTTTATACTATGGAAGATAGAAATAATGGTGGGAACACACTCCTGTTCCTTGTCAGTATCTTCAGCCTTCGCGTCTTCCTCTTTATGGAGTAGCATAGAACTGATCATGTATAATTGTCTGTAATAAATGATCGGAAATAGTAAGTATAAAATATCAATGAAAAATAAAACTACTGAATTAGCGAATTTTACAGTTATAGAAAGAGAAAAGTGGTAGGTAAACCGAGAAAAACTTTACCGATATATGATTTCGTATTCCTTCACATCTTTGCATTTCTCAACGTCAGGACAAGAATGATGTGCAAGTGTGTGAACCAGGTAAGGAAGGATATGTTGAGGGTAGAGAGAAACTGATTTTGCATCAGTCAGAGCAGAGACTTTCCGCACTTTTGTTTGGTAAGAATGTTGAATGATATCAGCTAGGTTCTGTTTCTCCTGTCATGCCAATCCAGACGGATAGTTTAGCTAGATTGTCAACATTCTCAACTCAGAAACATCGTATGTGTTTTCAAGTAAAGGTAGATGACATACCTCCTCTGATACAAGAACTTTTGATCCAGTGATATCAAATAAGAATGAACAGGCATACTTTGTCTCCAAAACCCTATCCTTTACATACTGGTGAACTTTCCCGAGGAATATTTTCTTAGCCTTAGGAAATGATATCTACAGGAGAGGTTAAGAAGAAATGTTAAAACAGAACCCAGATCAGACGCAGGATTGGCTAGAAAGGTGTGAATGGAAACCCAAAATGAAGGAAAGTACCTCAGGGGTTTTTAGTGTTAAATGGAAGATATCAATCGGTATCTTATCATCCCAGTGCCTGGAAAGACGGAGGACTGCCTTTGCAGCAGCAAGTTTCAAATGGGCCTTGTCAACAGAACTGTGGAGAGGTTGAGCATGAGTGCCTTCAATTTGTATAGAAAAAGAACCTCTTAGCATGTTTAGCACTAATGTCTACCAACCTTGATTCTAGATCTTCAGATACTTCGCCAAAGGAAAGAATGTTTTTCAGTAATCCAAGAAGGTCATCAACACCGGTACGAAGATGAGCATCCTTGAAAGGCAAGTAGCTCTTAACCAACGTCTTGATCCCATATATCTATTTACAAACAAACAAAAAAACGAGTTTTGAATTAACTGGACAAGAGATAAATTACTTAATCAACTTTAGTATAAGGTCAAACAAATATTTGCAACTTAATTAAAATCAGTTATTAGAAAACTTTATACCAACCTTCAGTTGACAAATTTCACTTTTGTCATCCCAGGATAAATTTTTATCATCTACAGCTTCCTGCAAAGGGGTTTAAGTGTCTTCCAATAAAAAATGAAAAGAAAACTGGGAAACCAGTGAAAGAAAGATAGTAAAGTTTTGCAGAAAACAAAACATTAGTAATACATACACTTTCACGTTTGAGGATTTTGCTTGTAATGAACTCAACAACTTCGGTTTCTCTAGTCTCAAAGACCGGCATCGCAATCTGCGCTATGCATCCAAGGCTCTGAAGAACAGCTGGCTGATGTCTCTTGTCCTCCAGCATGTCCACGAGTCCCTACAAATCAAATATTAAACTAGAATTTCCACATGCTAATTTATCAACTATATCTTAGTGATATTAGTAAGCTAAAGATCAATGAGAAAACAGAACTGCCACCTTGTATAGAACAGAGAGCGACTTCAAGCCATCATCCTTTGTTATTGATGCTAGTGCATGCACAGCATACTTAGCCTGCTTACGATTACCTTCTACGCAGATCCTCTCCAGCAACAGGTCCACAGAACTTTTAAATGGACAATAGGAGAAACATTATAAATCCAAAAAAGCAGGAAACTAACAAATGACGTGAACTCATATCATGCTTGATGATGTACATATATATCGAAGGAGTTGAGACTTTCACCTCGCTAAAACAATGAGATTCTCCCGAATAGTACCACCTGCCTTTGCCAGAATTTTTAGAGCACCTTCCTTTATCATCTCATCATCATCTTTAAGGAAACCGATCAGCTCTTCTTCAGCCCCATCAAACAGTGATGGACAGAAACTTGCGAGAAGCTAAAAAATCAATGCACAAGCATCAATATGGTGGATTTGTTCATAGGTAATAAGTAAAAGAAAACAAGTACACAAGCATGGGATGCAATCGGCTATAATAAATGCTACAAAAAATTACTGACGGAAAGCTAGTGGATTTTAAACGATATGTCAGGTAAGTGATTACCCCTAAGAAGTCCATGCAAGATTGAATCCCCAAAATATTTGTAGAAGACTTTCTAACAGAGACTTCCGATAATATCTCTTTCACATATTCCTTGCTGAATAGCAGATTAGAACACTTTATGGAGAGAGTGCCCAGAAATTCATAGAGACAATGCTTTTCAGAAAGTATTTTAAGCATATCATCCTGCACACAGATTAAAACCACAAACCAGTTATAAGGTTATTGATAGTTAATCTAAATGTACATACAAACTTCTCTTTATTCTCACCCGAATTTTGGACGCTTGTATTATGCTAGTGTTGGGATCGAGCAGATTATCCAAAATCTTCCAGATATTAGCATCTTTCAGTTGATCAAGAACCAAAAAGTTCTGCTCAGTTTTTGGGGGATCAGAAAATGCACGTGACATAACTCTGAATCCAAATAGAATCTTTTTCTGCATCTCAGGAGCATCAGCACTCTGCGCCAGACAGAACATAAGGTTACAGCTGGTGAAAATAAAAATATGCAAAAAAATATCACAGAAAATCGAGAGAAAACGCTCTTCAGCTACATTTGGTCGAACCTGTTGCATCTGCTTGAATGAAATATATCTTTGCATTTCTTGTTGTATCCTAAAGATCAAGAAGGAAATTTTCCAAGATCAATCTTCAATACCAAAATGGAAAGGGCAGGATGATATAGATCATGCAAAAGTATTTAGTGCTAAGAAAGATCATGAAATACACCTTTGTCTTTGCTCCATTATTTTCTCAAAAGCTTTTGTCTCCACGTTGTCAAACCCGGAAAAGATTCCTATCCAATGCTGAACTTTATCTCTAACAGAGAAATCACTTGGAAACAATGAACTGCATAGAATATATTCAATTGTATCTGATCTGCAACACAATTCACATATTTAGAATATATTTTCCGAAACTAATGATCATATTCAAACAGAAAGAAGAGAACAACGTAAAAATAAAAGAAAAGGGGGCCGAATTTCAAAATAGTTCTAGATAAATGTTCTACCTGAAATCTTTGTCATAAAGACATCTCAAAATTTTTCCAGGAATCCAATCAAAGTCGCCAGTGCCCACCTTCCCTTCAGCACACCATACGCAATATACCCGGAACAATTCAGTCAACCTTTCCATTGTGTATGTTTTTACGAGTATCTGATTTGGAAAAAAAAAAAAAAAATTGAGTTCCAATGTTTTTAAAAGTTAGCATGCAACTTTCTGAGACATCAAGACTGAATACATAAAACGTACAGCTTTGTCTCGAAGTCGTTCAGCAACTAACTTAATGGTGTCAATTGGAATGGACGTCGGTGCACTCACAGCCACATCACAAATAACAGCAACAACTTGTTTGCGGATATTCTCATCATAATCCAAGAGTCGGTCACGAAGAGCAGCTACAAAAGGATTAATACTATAAGATTGGTCAATTCTAATGTAAACTAATGGCGTGATAAAGATATACTTACATATAATTTGAGAAGCCTCAGCTCTTGAAGGATCTGAGAGCAAACAGTTCTTAATATGGTCAAGGATGACCATTCTAACTTCAACTATTCTATCAGTCAGCCTTTTCAGAAACTCCAAAAAGATTGAACTGAACTCTTCAGAAATGACACGTCCAGGCAGGGAAAACAACTCTCCAACCAATCCAACCACTTTCAAACGAGTTTCCAATTTATCAGCCTGTATATGTTAATAGTGCGCATTATGTATTAGTCAATACCAATCTATTCGAAAAGATTAGTTGAAACCAAAAGGATAAAAGTGACTATTTAAACAATATACACAATAACAAAGATAATGATGCATGGTTCAAGATCCATGATGATTTTTGACATGCAGAATAGACGCAGAAGACCTAAATAACAATATACCAAAAGTTCTCCAGTGAGATATGGTGCAACTCCAGCTAGGGCCTGAGGAGCACAGCGGTACAAATCATAGATGACCTCATGGTAGTCAATTTGACTGCTGGAATATCTGCTCTCTCCAGACATTGAAGAGATAAGGAACTGCTTTATGTCAGATTCAACTTTTGGCGCACACTGCTCTATGACTTTCATAGCAAGTCTTCTTGCAGCATCTTTAACGTCCTGCCATCATAAATCCAAAGAATGAGCGGTCTGTATTCCATACAACAGTTAATCCTAATTAGAATAATATCATCCAGAAACGTCAGAAATGCTCACACTTCTATTTCTGCCCAATTTAGAGAGTAAGATTAGTAACAGATGCTCCTGCACATCTTCACTCTCTTCTAAGAGAACAATCATTATATTTTGCATTGATGACAAAACAACCTCCGGATGGTCATCTCTGCATATACAGAAGTAAAACAATCTTTTAGTACGAGGCGCCAGAGAAAAAACACAAAATACATTCATAATTGGTATTACTAGCCAAAAAATAGACTTGATGTGGTCAGAGGAATTTTAACCAATCTGAAAAGGAAGCTAAGTTGAAAGTGAAACCCACCTAGCAACATCAAGAAATGTAGTAAAGACTTCTTTCACCAGATCATCGCATTCAAGATCCAACATCACTACACATGACCTGTACTTTGCAACCGTTTCTAAAATCACAACCCTTCTTCCAAATGATGGTCCACCGACATCATTCAACCCCGAAAAAGCGCTCACAATCAGTTCAAAAATATCCTGAAAAAAGATCAAGAGACGGAACAATCAGCAGTTGACATGTCTGTGATCGCGGACCCAAAGGAAATCAAGGACAAGCAACCTTCATAATATTATCACTGTAAGGCGCTTCAGGTGCTGTAATACGAGTTATCTCAGAAACGCAACTTGCAACTAGAAGCTTGACATCCTTGTCTTGATGCTTGAGAATTTCAGGTTTTATAACCGCATCAAGAAAAGGCTGAATAGACTTCAGCACCGCTGCTGGTGGAGACTGCTCCAACTCAGAAAGACAAACAGCAGCTTCCTGCATGTAGCAACACACAAGTTAACGAGACTGGGAGTTTTTGAGATTAAGGCTCCAAATGTGCACTACCTTTCAGTCAAAGCATCAGACAGAAAATAGGATTACTTTTCAAGTTAAGAAGTTTCTTACTAAACTTCCAATTTATACCAATCAAAAGCAAACAACATTCCACCAAGTGATTAATAAACAAACAACTTAATCAATGTAGAAGGGCCTACTATATCTGAACCACATACCATCTCTATTAAATTATAGAGATTGTAAACTACGGTAACTATTGCATCTTTCTAAAAGTTACTGAATATCATTCAACTCATCAATTCCAGCATAGCGAGACCTCAAAAATTACCAGTCCAACCCTAAAAACTTGACATTCTAACATCAACCATCATTCAAAAGGATAAGTTCGTGAACATATACACATTGAATTGGTCTCCTACGAAACAGAAAATTGCAAACCTAGTAAGCAGAAAGCTGTACAATTCAATTTCAAGACAAGCTATTCATATGCATCTTCTATTCAGGACGGAGCAAGACCCCAGTTTTGATGCGTGACCTAATTTTGCAAAATCGATCTATATGAAGGGCAAGCGACGATAAAAGATGTCACAAACAAACCCTAACGCAACTCCAAAGAATAAACACTAGCTCTATTAACGAACATTATCCCGAATGGCTGAAAAAATTGTCTGTTAACCAAATTCGTAGAATTTAAACAAGGAACAAAGCTGAGTGAAACTCCCTCCAAACGAAAAATCGAAACTGGGTGAAGTGAAGTCACAAGCGGATAAATTGCAGAAGAATTAGAGAGGGGAAAATCACCTTAAAGAGTTTGAGCAATGAATCCTTGGACGCAGGAGGTGGGTCAAGCTTCGATCCGAACTCCTTCAACAGCTCCTCCGGCTTTTGAGCCATCGCGAATGAAACCCCGAACTCTTAACCGTCGTTGTGCTCTTCTCTTAGAAGAGTCTAACCACCATAAACGAAGATGCAGAAGAACGAAAAGTTTTTTTTTTGGTTTTTTTTGCTGTTCAGAGTCACTCTTTCGAACACATCTGATCTGAGCGCTCTCTCGAAACAACAGGCCGATTTGCTGACTTATACGGGTTTGTGTCTCTCATCGCTTTCGCATTTTACTTGTTATTATAATCATGCCCCCACTTTCTCTTCTATTTACCCTTTGCCCCCATCTAAAGCCCTTGGTTAATGGGCCTAAAAGGCCCAATAGTAAAAGCCTTTCTAGGAGACGACGTCGTTTTGCGTGGCGCATTCCATTTCCCTTTTCTTCGACCCTTGCTTGCCCTCTTGCGTTTAGCGGTAATGGCGGCGGCGGCGGAAAATGACGACAATTGCGTCGATAACCAGTCTAAACCAGATTCGGAACCGGCTCCGGTTATCCTTTCGCCAACGGAGGAACATAAACCTCTGTCTAAGAATGCCCAGAAGAAGCAACTGAAGCAGCAAAGATACGAAGCGAAGAAAGCTGAGAAGAAGGCACAGGAGAAGGAGCAGAAGAGGAAGGAAGGTGAGAGAAAGCACAAGGAATGGGAAGAAACCCTAGCGAACGTGACGGAGGAAGAGAGGCTGAAGCTGATAGAGTCGAGGAAGAGTCTCCGGAAGGAGAGAATGGAGAAGAGGTCTGAGGAGAAAGGGAAGAAGATGGAGCGGCTCACTCGAGCCAAAGAAATCGGTCAAAACGTCGTCGTAGATGTTGATTTTGCCCATCTCATGTCCGAGTCCGAGATCTCCAGCCTCGTTCAGCAGGTGAATCTCCGTCTGTCAACAAAATTATATGCAAAGCTTCAAATTTTCTCCATGTTCTCTACCGTCTGGCTTGTTTGCTGGATGATTCGCGTATGATCACTGATCGGTGAAGGTTGTTTGTTGCTTTAATATTCAGATAATGTATTGCTATGCGGTGAACGGGAGAAGCACTTCCCCTTGTCATCTATGGCTGACAGGAGTCCAAGGGGAGATGAGTACTCAGCTTGAGAAGCTTCCAGGTTTTGAGAAATGGTTCATAGAGAAGGAAAGTCGGTGTTACATTGAGGCCATGGCTGATCGGAAAGAGAATTTGGTGTACCTTACGGCGGACTCCGAAACTGTTTTGGATGACCTTGATCCCAAGAATATCTACATAATCGGTGGCTTAGTGGATCGAAACCGGTTCAAAGGGATCACCATGACCAAGGCACAAGAACAAGGCATTAAAACAGCTAAACTTCCCATAGGAGAGTATATGAAAATGTCAAGTTCTCAGGTATGTACCCAACTTCCATACATAACTAATAGGTTTTGTAACCTTCAGCCATTTCAATTATATCTCACTGGGCATAAAAATCTCTTTTCAACACAATGAGCTCCAATGCATTTACTCTTTTGTTTCCTATACTTTCTTAAGCAAGACCCTATTGTGAGGTTTGGTTTTTATTGATTTAGGTTCTCACTGTGAACCAAGTTGTGGAGATACTCGTGAAGTTTCTGGAGACGAGGGACTGGAAGACATCGTTCTTCACTGTGATTCCTCAGAGGAAAAGAACCTTAGTTGAACCTGTTGATTGTTCCAAATCGGAACCTCTTTCTGAAGAGCATCAAGAGAAAGAGGGTGATGCTGAAGAGAGTGCAGAGAAACATGATCTTCTGGAGAGGAAAAAGGTATGCGTTGAAGTTCCTCTGGAAAGTGGTAGCTAGATGAAGATTATGCATATGAGAGATGTTTCCTTTTTTTATTGAACATTGATTTCTGGAGCTGAGAATTTTAATACGGAATGTTAAGTCCCTTTATATGTTGAGTCAAGATGCACTAGAAATTTTCACTGTGAATTCTTATATTAAAGATCACACACGCTGTTTTGAAATCTAATGCTTTATTGACACACTTAGGCTCCACAAGAAAGAGGTTCGTTCAAGGAGAAGATAAACAGAGACAAAGCATCATTGTTTTTGCTTAACCTGAACTCATAAACTAAAAGTTGTGCCTACTAACAGTTATGACTCTCCCTCTGTCAGCTGTCAACGTTATTAGCCATAGTTCTTAGTACTTTTGTTGCTGAGTCGGAAATAGTTCAACATTGGCGCCACTTGCTGCCGATGATGAACCACCCATTTTAGAATTAGGTTCGTTACCACTGAAAACAAACCCGTTCTGATGACGATAATGGTACTGCGCCATGTGGATCCCTGGCACAGCCCCATAGGCTCCATACTCGGCCATGGTACCATTAGGCCTCTTGACCACCAAGCTGCTGGTGATACTAACGGATCCAGCACCGCAGCTAACCCCTCTGTCACCCTCCAACTCTCTGTAGCGGTGGAGGTACAATGTGAGGGGTTCAATGTATTCATCAAAACCTAGCTTGCTCATTGCCCACAAGACATCCTCAGCAGTGATGGTCTTGCGTTGTTCCCGCTGGCAACGCTCATTGGCCTCCCCTGTTATGAAGCTGATGTACTCCGAGACACACTCTTGGATTGTCTCCTTGGAGTCGTCTGAGATCTTGGCGTGAGCAGGTAAGATCCTCCGCATGATACGTATCACGTTGGCAATAGGCATGAACCTGTCTTGCTCTCTCACCGTGCACTCCTCTTCACCGCCATTAGCGGTTTTGTTAAGCTGGTTGAACTCTGGGAGATGCATGCTGCCCTCTGCCATCAACAACTTCGCTGGTGAAGCCAACAAAAAAAAAAAAATAAAATAAAGTTGAGTTTTAGTGCATAATTGTTTTGTTAGATGTTTTAGTTGCAAAAGTTTGTGCTTCTACGACGTCTGCATGCGACATTAGCACACAGGAGTATAAGATTGACCAAAGCTTAAATTGCTTATTTCATTCACATGATGACAATGGAGGAATTGCAGAGAACAACTGAAAATGGCACTACCTGGTTCAGAAGGAGTGGTAGTGTTGAGGGAGAACTTGCGGTAGCCATGGAAGCCTCCACGTTCCATATCCTTCTTCAAATTCACGATTTTGGGTTTGTGAATATATAAATAAACCAATGCTCGAAATTTAGAAGCATTTGAAAGAAAAGAAGAAGATGAGAGAGAGAGAGAGAAAAGAATACTTGGAATAAAACTAAATTTTGGCAAGTGTCGGCATTTGTAACTGCAGACCTCACAACCTCCACAACGTGTCCGCCACAGTCGATGTAACCGAGGATCCTTCTCGTCTCCCATAGCCGTTACAAGATCCCAATCACCAACGTTTTTGTCTTTATTTCGAACCTTCTAAACTCAACACCATACAAATACAAAGTCGTACCAAAATCAAATTAAACTCGAGAAATCATCTACAAAGTTTCCGTTTGGCGTGCCAAAAACCTAATCTTAATCTTACACTCGAACCAACCTTCATTCATCCTTCTCTCCGGAGTGGTCTGCACTACCTGAGTTGGTCTTGTACAAATTTCCTAGTTTCTCAAAGTATGAGCGAGTCTTGCTGTGCTCAGGCTGTTTCTTCCCACCTTCTATCACTCTCTTGTAGTACTTGTTCATGTTCTCCCATTTCTCCTTACACTTCTTAGCAGATCGTTGGTAACCTCTTTCCTTCATTTTTGCTGATATCTCGTCCCATATCGCACCCTTGTGAATCCCTGTCTTCTCTTCCACTTGGCTTCTGCTAGCTATCAAAGCCTGCACTTCCTCGTGCGGCCACCTTCTTCCGCTTGAATACACAAACTTTACATCTCCTTGTGTCTGAGCAGATTCACATTTCACGTCTTTACATTGTGCGGGAAGATTCTGAGGTTGTTCAAGGGGATCAGAGGGATTAGGGATCTCGATCTCTTCACCAATAACGCTTTTGATAAAAGAGATGAGAGACAAGCTGCGTGACATCTCTTGCTTCCGTGCCTCTTCACTCTGTTTCATTCTCTCAATTTCCTGTTGCCTCCAAGCTTCCTCCCGGCATATTCTCTCGTGCTCCATCTTCTCCATCACCTTAATCAACTGGTTATGCATCTTCTCTTGCCGCTTCATCATACTCCCCACCAGCTTATCCAAGAAATGCTCCAGCTTTTCCCGCGTTTTCCGCTTTCTTTTACCCGTGACAGCCTTGCGAACGCCTGGGGAAGAGTCGCTATCGCTATCAAGAGACGAGCTGCAAAACCAAGAAAATGTTCATCAATTGACAGTGCTTGTCAAAACTCAAAGAGTCCAACACGACTTCATTATCTATGGAATAACAATCCTAGATGTGAGAGGACCAGATTAAAAACCCTTCCACGCTCAGCATCTAAACAAGTCTTTGCTGCACCTTTCGAACATACTGTCCCCAGAATCCAAGAACAACCTGTAGACTAATATTGCTTACAAGTGGTATAAACAACACTCAGAACCGAATAAACCATCACTGTAAAAGGTTGTAACGAGGCCACATCCATCTGTTAAGCTATCTACGAAAGTTGATTGCTTTTAGCTGAGAAATGAACGGAGCAACATCAAGATTCAAGAGAGAGAAGGAAAGTGTTTTAGGTCTACCAAACAAGGTTCTGATAAACGTGAAAAGAAGTAATAACTTTTCACAGTAACAGATCAAAACTTCAACAAAAAAAACTGCAGAGTTACCAAACGCAACATGCACAAAAGCTCATATATATTATTTTGTTCAATTTTCTCTGCTGATTACCTCAGAGACACACCATCCCAAGAGGTGCGATGTCTGGAGATACGACCTTGAAACTCCATTTCGACCTCGTCCTTTGCAAACCCACGCGTCAATTGACCGCTTTCCTCCACGTCCGCAATTTTCGATCCCAACGGAGCCTCGAAGCAGCCGTCTCCAAGAAACCCCATCTCCGGCAACCTGTCTAGGGTTCCGGCAAGAATATCCAGAGGATGTCGATCCTCCGACGGGGGCTTAACGACGCCACACCTGATGGGTTTCAGTTTCTGAGGAGGCGACGCCAAGTCTGCGAGCGTAGCCAAAGCGTCGTCATTTCCTTGAGGTCTCAGTGACCCCGATTGCCGGCTACCGTACATCCAATCGCATCCACCATCGGAGCCATCGAACGGGTCAACATCATCGGCAAAGTCATCGCCGACACGTTTCCGACAGTCGCCGACGAGAAGTTCCATAAGCAAGGTAAAAAAAAACCAGAAAAATGGGCGGCGTGAAAGGAGAAGACCGGCCAAGTAAAAGCAGTTCAAAGGGTAAAAAAAAAAAACTTTGTCGCCACTGTATATTTACCTTTATGCCCTCAGACGACCAAGATAACCTCCATTTTATCCTCACTTCAGTCGTTTTCTTACCTGTTCCCCGACCCGACCCAAATATGTCATGTATATCCAGTTTCGTGTAAATGCAAAACAGTTTTGGGCGTGTGGCTCAGCGCAGGCCGCGGAGATACCGACACTCTATTTTCTTCCCTTTCAATCATATCAAAATATACACACTTGCGAGAAATCAAGAAACTTTAGATAAGTCACCATATTTTTTATTTTTTTTTTTCGATTGACGCGGTAAGTCCCATTGCACGGAGGATCCGCGCATCATCCTTCCAACAGAGTCACTCTCACCACATAAGAGAACCAGCCCCACTACCACCACTTCGTTGTCACCATATTTAAGATTGAGAACATAATCTTAGTGTCACTAATCCGAGAAAAAGTTGGCAGAATTTTTTTGATAGTCTATTTTCTATTAACCGTGTTATACAATCCAGGAACTAGTCCGCCTATTAACTTTTGATATTTTAGTCTTTGAACAGAAAAAGTTTGAATTTTGATGTCTTAGCTTAAATATATAATTTTTGTCATCTTGACAAATAGTAGTATAAAAATAGATTTAAGGCTGAAAGTTCGTTCCTTTTTTATTGAGATTTCACTTCATACTTTGGGGGAAGGGAAGTTGCGTTAGTGCAAAACAGGTTTCGATTTTTGTTCTGTTATTTACAATCTCACATCGTAAATTTGAGAATTGAGAAAAGTAAAGGGCTTAAATTCAAATCTTGTGTAATTGAGTTTTTAAAGTTGTGTTTTTTTTTTCCTTGGTCGACTCGAGTTAACGAATTATGAGTTGCCGTTTAGCGAAAAGCTATGGTTTTATCAAATTGTTGATGAAGCCGACGACTAATGTGCGTCTACGTTTTCCCAAATTTCTGCGTTTTCGGGCTAATGGGTTCTCTGCGTTTCACAGTTGTTCCACGACGAGGAACAGATCCATGTCCGCTTTTTCCTCCACAAACCCGATGCCCGGCGAGGAGGCTAACGGCGTTACACTGCTTCCGGCTGTCGAAGACAAATACGGTGGCGTGATGACGGAGATGAGTCAGCCCATGGATCCTTCTGCCTTCTCTGCACTTCTCCGATCCTCTCTCTCTAACTGGACTCTCCAGGTGCTCCTCTTCTTCTTCCTCTTCCCTGTTGTTATAGATTGATCTGATAGATAGGATCAAAACGAGAAATTTCGTAATCTGAATACGGTTCCAAATTCAATTCCGGTAAGTAGATAGAAACTACGTCTGCTGATAAGGTTGATACCATTTTGTGACAAAGTTGGGGTGACAAAGTCTGAATGTCACCATCTTCTTGGAAAATTATTGTATTCTAATGCGGGCCATAGACTTTGTGTTACTTAGGTGCAAAGAAAGTGTATTCCCTTTTCCCAGAAAGTGCATTCAACTTAACTCATTGTTCCATTTGCCAGCGAGGCAGTGAGTAGTTTCTCTGAACCGATGTGATGTGTATGATGAATTGGGCTACAAACGTTTTTGTGTACGCAGGGAAAGAAGGGAGTGTGGATCAAATTACCAAAGCAGCTCATCGGTCTTGCTGAAACTGCTGTTAAGGTGTTGTTACCCCGCAAGCAGATTTCTTCAAACCAAGATTGTTAATTGTTTGGAGATTCTTCATATCACAAACTGGTTGTGTGTTTTATGTGTAGGAGGGATTCTGGTTTCATCACGCGGAGAAAAACTACTTGATGCTTGTGTATTGGATTCCCAAAGATGACCATACGCTTCCTGCCAATGCATCTCACCGTGTTGGCATAGGTGCCTTTGTTATTAACGACAACAAAGAGGTATGGTGAGATAAGACTTTCAGAGTGTATTATTGGAACATCTCCAAGACTGATCACAACTCTGTTTCTGTATTTGAATCTAAAGGTGCTGGTGGTTCAAGAGAAGGCAGGAAGATTTCGAGGACAAGGTATCTGGAAGTTCCCCACCGGAGTAGTCAATGAGGTGCTGCTTCTTATTAAATCCCATTACAGGGTTGAGTTCCTCTCTGATGCGCTTTTTTTTTTTTTGTGTTGTGACTCAGGGTGAAGACATCCATGATGGCTCGGTCAGAGAGGTGAAAGAAGAGACCGGAGTAAGCCTTTCTTTATGCATCACTTTTACATTTTACATGAGACCAAGAGCTAATCTCACTCTTATATGAATCACACGTTTATAGGTGGATACAGAATTTGTCCAAGTCTTGGCTTTCAGGTTCCAGCTCCAACTCCAACCACATCATCTGCTTATATTGCAACATAACTGATTCTTATCTGTTTTCGATTCTGGTAGACAGACCCACAAAGCTTTCTTTGAAAAGTCAGATTTGTTCTTCGTGTGCATGTTGAAGCCCCTTTCTTTGGAGATCAATGCACAGGAGTCGGAGATAGAGGCAGCTCAGGTAATCTTTTTCCCCTTGATCGCATCTCTAGTCTCCACCACCAAAAACACTCACAAACCTCTTCTCTTTCTGAAAATGCTGCAGTGGATGCCATGGGAGGAATACACGAAGCAACCATTCGTACAGAATCATGAGCTATTAAGGTATATGACAGACATTTGCTCTGCTAAAACCAACGGGGACTACGAAGGCTTCACACCTCGCCACGTCTCTGCACCTGATCAACTAGGCAACTTGTACTTCAACGCCCGCGACCTCCATTCCCGCCATTAACCTTCTTCCTCCACAAATAAAGCAGTCCTCACAGTTTTCATCAAAGCTGGTTTCTTTGCTGCCTCTATATGTAAGCATTTTGACACTTGAATCTTCTCAACTCTCACCAAAAACATCAAGCCGCCCTAAATGAAAACATTTGCATTCAATGCGATCCAAATCCAATAGTTACATACAAAGATTAAACGGAGCAGATCCATTAGCGAATCCTATTGTTTCAAACACACTTGATCCTCTTTACACAGCCGCAAACTCTAACCCCTTAATGCACATCTGATTTTACAAAACCAACGTGATACTTATATAGATTGGTATTACGAATTTGTATGGGCAAGAATAGGCACGTGTATATATGTATCTATATACAGAGAGATCAACTTCACCAATCTTTTAAGTCCTTGTCCTACCGGAGGCAGCTCCTCCTCCACCGTCGCCGCTACCGCCGCCTGTGGACCCATACATATGGTTCTGCTGGTGAAGAAACTGATGATGCTGGTGATACTGCAACCCACCACCGTAGAATCCACCACCATCGCCGCCGATGGCATCTCTCTGATGCTCTCCGGCTTCACCACCGGTCTGTGGCCTCCCCAGTCCAGTCCTCTCCCCTTCAATCTCCCTAAACCTCTGCAAATAAACTTTCAATGGCTCAACATAATCCTCGAACCCTAGAGTGGTCATAGCCCAGAGCAAATCGTCGCCGTTGATCGTCTTCCTCTTCTCCTTCTGACACTTATCCGACGCCTCTCCGGTGACGAAACTTATGAACTCCGAGACACACTCCTGCATCGTCTCCTTTGCATCTTTGGAGATCTTGGCGTTAGCTGGTAAGGCCTTCTTCATGATCCGGCTCACGTTAGCGATCGGCAGGAACCTGTCTTGCTCTCTCGGAGACAACGACGACTGTCCGTTCTGGTTGTTCCCGTTTTGCCCTCCCCCGGAATCCCTATCGGAATCCCCCATTCTGAAAATCACACTAAAAAAAATTGAAACTTTACTCTTTTTGTTCAAATATAGAGAGAAATCATCATGGCTTCCACCATTGATTCACGATTCAGTGGTGGTTGACTAGACTGGAGACACCGAAGCGAGTAAATTAGGGTTTTAGAAGAAAGAAAAATAAAAAGCGAATTCAAGTGTCGGCTGGGTTTGTACACAGTGGTGAAGGAGTCGCCGGAGTTTATATAAAGCAAGGACGCACGACTTCTGTTCACTTGACACGTGCGTTTATATTAACCGTCCATTTACTGATAAGGTTCTCACAACTGGATACGTGCTCAACCGTCGGATTGGAATGAGAGATATATCAAACAGTCCTTTAAGGCTCTGCCACGTGTTGTGGACCGTTAGTGGCACCTTTTGTCTAGAGGAGATACCACCCCACGCGCAGAAGAGGAGAGTGGCTAACACAGATAACGGGTCGAATCAGCGCGTGGAAAACACGGAGTCGAAGAAGAATGCGTTAGGGAGACAGAGGGTAACTGCCACTCAACGACCTTTTTCTTTTTAACATCTATATATATTTATATAAAATCTACTATTACAAAGAAAATATAGAAAATCATAAAATTACAGCCAAAAACATAACTAGAATTTTGAAAGAAAATAAAATTTGAGGATTGTTTTCCTCGAAATTTTTTTTTCGTTATCAAAGTATCAACTATGTTATTTTTCTTCTTTATAATTGCCTTTAATTAAGTGCGATATTCGGAATTGATTGGTAACAGTTGTAGCTTTCGGTTTTATGATGTGGTTTTTTGGCTGCAGATTTTTTAGCTGTAGAATTTTTGATGTGGCTTTTTAAAAAGTGATAGGTTGTGGAAATATAGCTATCTACAGCCAAAAAATGATACAAAGGGCTGTAGGTTTAAAAATCTGTAGAAATTATGATTGGAAACAAAAATTAGCTGTAGAAATAAATATGGATGTGTGCAGCCTCTAAAGCTCATTCCAATCAAGCCATTCATCTTTAGTTATCACTCATATGATGAAACTCCAAAATCTACGTCATATAAACACTTCAAACACATATCTCTATAATATTATTTAAGAAGACATTTTTAAAAATAAACTTTGTTTTGTAAGTTATTACATGAAATGCCATTATAAATAACAAAAAATATTTGAAAGAGGAAATGATATAATAGTCTTTTAAAATTATTGATTAGAATATGGAATGTATATATATTTTGCATTAAAGATGTTATTTATTATTTCATTTCTTAATTATTTTAATACTATATATTTTAAAATAATAATCAATTCATATATATTCAAATAAACAAAATCTATTCAAAATCATGCTATATTTTTCACTATAATTTATTATATTTTATTTGAATATATATCAAAACAAAAGTTGAAAAATATTTTACTAATTTAATAAAAAGTTATACACAAAGAAACTATTTTTTTTAAAGAGTTTGTAGACTCACCACAAAAACTAGATTCATTTAACGATGTATATTAGAGTTATGTTTTAAAGATAACTCTAATTTTTTGCGGGTTAGCCCGAATAATATTTCAGTTCAATGCAAAACGGGTTAAATAGACAAATTATTACAAATTGATAACTTTATCTATAATCAGTAGTTAGTTATATTTAAAATTCAGATAAAAACAATTTTCTTAAATTTCAAAATAATTTCTATAAAAAAAATTACTCTGCGCTATAATTAGCGCGGGTTAAATCCTAATTTTTATTATAATATATTGGTCAAATCCCAATTTAAATTTAAAGATATTCTTCGATTAAAAACCGAATATAATGATTCTTTTGATAGAAAAATTATTTTAAACCACCAATTTTCAACGATACTACGAATAACGCCATACAACAAAGAAAAAACATATTTGGTTTTGAAACATCGGTTGTTCCATAATGGTTTTCTTGGTGATTCTTTCCAAAACAAAACGGTTAAGAGACGAACCCATAAACCGCTAGAAACTATATATGATAGAGACAAATCACTTGACATCATTGGAGAAACCCAATATAATTGTAAACCCCCACCAATTATCATAGAGTTATAAAATTTCCTTTGAAATATTTTTATCACGTCGAATCTTCGCTTCCAACGTAGAAATAATTAACGGTGAATGTTCAATTCTAGTGAAATATGTTTAAAACCTGATTTGGAATCACCATATTCATTACAAGGAAGAGAAGATAATTTTTGGTGTAACATATTGAAAAAAAGTACTGAAATTCAGTAAAATTCATCTAAGATAAAGAGAAGAAGCAGTTAAAAGATGAGAAGACAAATCGTACTCCTAGTCGCCGCTCAACGACTTGTCGGTCAATTTTAACTTTTTTGTTTTAATGTCTTAAAACGTTTTTTTTTTTTTTTGTTGAATGAATTGGATGTGGATGTGGGTGTGGTGGGGTTCATTGCCATCAAACTGCATCGACCAATCAGATCAGACAGCTATTCAAAAAAAAAAGTAGGGTTCAGTGGTCCACATTTGACGGTCTTGATCTTCTCCGATAGGCCCGACCAATGTTTTGCTTTTCTAAGCGCGTGATTAATGAACAACAATCACCACTTCCAGCTGTATTAAGCTCCTAATGACATAACTAGTGGTCGTTCTGTCCATCTGGAAACCTGATGGGCCGCAAAGATATTCAACTCTTCAAAATATTAAGGCCTATTAAATATGATGGATCTGTAACTAGCTAAACTCCTTTTGGCCCATACTCTTTATCTTTCTGTTTTTTTTTTTCTTTTTCAAAAGGGAAAATGAGAAGATGATGTGGTATTAATCATATTGCAAACGATATTGAAACAAATGTTGAAAGTTGGCTATTGGCAATTGAGAGTATAAAAAGTTTGAAAGTTCATAGAGTTATTTTTGCGGCTGAAACCACATACTTGATAGGGGCTGTCTCTCGACCTCCAGCATGGCCGTCTTTCAAGGTGTTCTCATCGGAAATTATTGATGCTATGAATCAATGATGCTATGAATCAAATACCAAATTGGAGACTAGTTTATGAAGAAAGGAATGCTAACTTAGGTGTGTTCTTCATTGCTAGAAGTGTGACAAGGGCGAATTGTTGTCATTCTTATGTAGATGAAGGCTTTCCTAAGACCGAGCCACCAAACCCACCAAAGTGAATCTGTGTTGTGTTGTGTTTTGTTCAAAGCATAAATATGGGTGAGACTTGAGTGAGTACAGTTGGGGGTAGGCTTGATTCTTTGGTTTCCACTCCATCGCAAATTGTAGCTTATAGAAAAGTATTAATTAATAAAAGAAAAGGAGGAACGTCACATTACATACAAAACGTTGCACCAAATTCAATAAATAATTTATACGAAGAAGTTGAATGAAAGAGTAGGCGAACCACTTAGTAATTGCTTCCAAATACCGTCTATCTTTCTCTTTCAACGACGGTTGATTGTTTCATTTCAAAGATTGAGATAGAAACTTGACCCTATCCATCTAAAGTCAGCCATAAAATAAGGTTTTCTATACCTAAATAGAAATTATATATGTTTACAAAAACAAAAGTGATAACTAAGGGTAAAAGAAAGACTGCCGTACAGAGCTGTGTGATCTGAAGAAGCCACGCAAAGGGTCTCTCCCCTCCTTAAATCCCTCCTCTTCTTTAACCTCTTATATATATGCACAAACATGCTTCTTTCATTTCTTAAACAAAAGTAAAACATATTCATATTGAGAGAAAGGGAAAAAAGAAACTTGTCTTTTGTTTTCTTAGATGGGAAGCTTCTTCATCCTCCGTTGCTTCTTGTTATTCTTCTTCTTCTTCTTCGACGGAGCGTTTGCAGCTTCAGGGAAGATATGGACCATAACAGAGATGGTGGAGATGGCTGGCTACGGTGAACAGAAACTCTCCTCCGTGATCATCACCGGATCTCTTCTCTGCGACGACACTTCACATCCTCACCTTCACTCCGTCGCCATTCCAGGTATTTACGAACCTATTCATGCGTCCATGTGCGTTTTGCCTTCCATCTGAATATACTTAACATGATCCTCACAGGTGCTACTGTTGCCATCAAGTGCCACACTGGATACAAAAGGAGATCCAAATGGATTAAGGCTGTTACTGATGACTTGGGAGAGTTTGAAATCGATCTTCCTTCCCAGCTCCACGCAACTCCAGACCTGGGAAACGCATGTTTCATCAAGCCAGTACATGTGCCTAAGCGCTATAGATGCTACCACACTTCTACCAATATACAGAAACGTATCAAACTTGTTTCCTCTACCAACGGCTTCCGTGTCTACACCTCAGGGAAGATCAGGTTACAGGGCCGAAGTTCAGGATCATAGCAAGCTGCGTGGTGTCAACATTTCAACAGAAGATTTATAAGAAACAACAGATTCTTGAAGTTCCATCTTGTGAAAAGCATTTGTTTTTTTATGGTCCTCACTTGTTTAGCTGGCGCTTCAGTCACAGAACCGAGTTGAGTCTCTCTACATTGTTTTTCATGTTCCCAGAGTGTAATTAAGAGTTTGCGTCATATGTGTAAAGACTCTCATGTTTAGCAGTACTGACCCAAATGAGATTTGCTGAGGAAAAAAAGAAGACACAAAGCATGTCTCTAGAGTTTTGATTAACTGAACAATGAAGACAAGAAAGAAAGCCTGAGACAAGTCAAGACTCTGGCGCTTTGGGTTGAGTTTCAGAGATTATGTAGCTTGCAATATCACCACAACAAGTAAGCTGATCTGCTTTTTCTTCAGTGATCTCAATCGAGAACTCTTCTTCAATAGCCATAACTAGCTCCACCCTGTCTAAACTGTCCAGCGACAAATCCTTCTGGAAATCAGCCCTTTCAGTAACCTGTGTAACCAAACTGTGTTACAACTTTTTCACACACACAAAACAAAACCAAACAAAAAATGAAATACCTTAGAGGCATTGGTTTTGTCGTACTTCTTCACCAGTTCAATAACCTTACTCAAGATTTGATCTTGCCCTCCATCTCCTGACGTGAAATTCATTTTACCAATAATACGCTTGAAAACATTCTCCTTCTCAAGGAGCAAAACCGGTCTGACAGAGACTCTCGCGTGTTGCAGGATTGAGCTCCTAATGCAATGCATCTTCGACAAAAACTGAAACATACAAACAAACACGATGAAATCGATTCAAAGTTGAAGAATTTTCCAGTCAAGTGTCAGATTTCCCCAGAAAACAAAAAAAAAATCTGAATATTCCCTCCGGTGAAGCCCAAAGTTTCAAGCTTTACGCATTGTTGAGGGAACAACTGATATGGAAGGAATCAAATTAATTTTTGTACAAATTGAGACTTAATACAAATGGGAGACGCCGAATATCAAAATTCAAATAGAAACACACAGATGAAAAAGCCTCAACCGAAAGCAATGATTGAACATAGAAGCCATACCTGCGACTCTGCGAGTGAGAAATTTCTATTTTCTAGGTCTTATTCCTCTGAAGCGGGAGATTGATAAAGAGCAGAGAGAGAGAGAGAGAGAGTATGAAGCCTACTTGAAAAACATATTTGGGCCACAAAATAGTATTGAATTTTTTTTAAATGGGCCAATTAGACATTTTTGGCTTTCAATCTTCTTTTCATAAAATTGTGGGCCCATTGTTGTTGTTCATCCTCCTCACTTCCCGATTTAGTAAGTCATGCTTAATCTTTCAACATGTGGGGTATTAATAGAACAACCATTTTATATAAGGAGATAAGTTGGTAACTAAATACGTAGGCTATAAGCCTCTAAGTACTATGGTTAGTGGAGGATATTTAATTCCATGTGTCTTCCATTATATTAAAACATATGACGTCCCTTCTTTAATAATAAATCAATAGACCTCTTAATGAAGAAATAGTAGGTAATCCGAATTATTAAACTCGGGATAAAATGTTGGAGTGACGAATCTCTATAATATTATTTAAAAAGGCATTTTTAAAAATGAACTCTGTTTTATAAGTTATTACATGAAATGTCATTACAAATAACAAAAAATAATTGAAATAGGAAAGGATATAATAGTCTTTTAAAATTATTGATTAGAATATGGAAAGTGTATATTTTGTATTAAAGAAATTATTTATTATTTAATTTTTAATTATTTTTAATACTATATATTTTAAAATAATAATCAATTTATATATATTAAAAAAAAAATATTCAAAATCTTGCTATATTTTTCACTATAAATTATTATATTTTATTTGAATATATATCAAAACAAAAGTTGAAAAATATTTTACTAATTTCATAAAAAGTTAGATACAAGAAAACTTTTTTTTTTAAGAATTCGTAAACTTTTTTTTTGACATCATTTAGTAGAATTCATAGACTAACCTCACAAACTAGAATCATTTAACGGTGCATATTAAAGTTATGTTTCCAAGATTATAAGTTTTTACGGGTTAGCCCGAATAATATTTTAGTTCACTGCAAAATGGGTTAAATAGACAAATTATTACAAATTGACAACTTTATCTATAATCATTAGTCAGCTATATTGTAAAATTCAGATAAAAACAATTTTCTTAAATTTCAAAACAATTTCTTTTAAAAAAATTGCTTCGCGCTATAATTAGCACGGATTAAATCCTAGTAGTTTATAATTGATAATAAATAAATATCTATATGTCAAATACGACAATATGCAATTATTATTTTTTGCAGTCTTTTATGTTGTTATCCGAGCGAGTCTTATCTCGATTTCTTTTGCTCCTTAAGTTTTCAAAATCGTTATTGTTTTATCTTGACACCGTGAGCTTTTAAGTTTATCGTTTATCAGACCGAATTTCGTTTTTGATCTTTGCTTCTATGTTTTTTTTTTGCTATGGAACCAATTTTATAAGTTGAGATTTATGTAATACCTAAACTGTTTTTTAATAGTATTTATATTTTTAACCAAAAAATATATATATGTTTTACAATATATGGTCTCTATGTGATGCAAACTCTTATATGATTATCAACGCTGGATATCTGACTTGTAAAAATTATATATTTCGATAAAGTAAACGATAATAATTTTATAAAAGAGAGCGGAATAACCAAATAATAATTGGACCGGGGGTGTTAGTGATTAATATAATGAATAAACATGAATAAAAAGTAAGCGTATGAAAGTTGGTAATAATAATTTGGATGCACAAGGAATGCTTTCTGTCCTTGAAACATCTTCCACTTGGTGATGAATTATTATAATATTTTCATTACAAAATAATTTATATTTGAAAGCAATATATATGGGACATAAACAACATTGTGGGATGCCAATCTTTATCGTCATCAACCATTCCCCCATGTTCCTGCCCACTTTGATTTCCCCAAGCTTTTATCATGCCATTTTCATTTTATAGCTCAAATCTTTGCGATCAAAATGATTGTGTATAAAATCTCATGTTGCATCTTCTCATAACTAGCTGAAATAATAATAGTAATTTAAAAAATGTTTGATATAGATATGCTGATACTGTGAAAATAAAACTAAAATGACTTTTCAAAATAAATGAAAACACTACAATCACTAAGTTAAGTTATGGATCGATTATTCGTAAGAGCGGAATTATCACATTAGCACTTAATCAAATGAATCATTAAAATTAGGTTGTGTCATTCTCATCCGAAAGACTAGTCTGGGCCTTTTTAAGCTTATGATTACTTCCGGAGACCGAAAAATATTAAAAATTAAAAAAAAAATGGAATGAAAAGAAAATTCTAAAAACGAGTTTGGATGAAATAGTCTAGTTGTAGGAAGAAATCAGGATAAACCCGTAATTAGCTCGGATAATTTTATGTCTTATTCATGATAAGATTTCGAAAATCAAAATTTGTATGTATTTGGTCAAGTAGGGCATTAAAACTAGGTCGTGTCACTCACATCCGAAAGATTAATATGAGCCTATTTGGGCTTATGATTATTTCCGAGGAGCCGAAAGGTATTTAAAAAAGATAAAAAAAATAAAAAAATGGAAAGAAAAAAAATTCTAAAAACGAGTGGATGAAATAGTCTAGTTGTAGGAAGAAATCAAGATAAACCTGTAATTAGCTCGGATAATTTTATGTCTTATTCATGATAAGATTTCGAAAATCAAAATTTGTCTGTACTTGGTCAAGTAGGGCATTAAAACTAGGTCGTGTCACTCCCATCCGAAAGATTAATATAAGCATGTTTGGGCTTATGATTATTTTCGAGGAATCGAAAGATATTTAAAAAATTTTAATAAATAAAAAAATGGAAAGATAAGAAAATTATAAAAACGAGTTTGGATGAAATAGTCTAGTTGTAGGAAAAAATCAGGATAAATCCGTAATTAGCTCGGATAATTTTATGTCTTATTCATGATAAGATTTCGAAAATCAAAATTTATCTGTAAGACTTAAAAAGTGGCCAAGATTTGTTTTTGAAAACTTATGGGTAAAAAGGTGCACACATCACATTGGTACTACAAATACAAACAAAGCGTCGGTAATTCCCTTAATTAATATTTTTTCAATTACAGAGAGGAAGGAAAAGACGAAAATGCCATCGTCTCTTTAGAAGGGAGGAAGAGAGGATAGCCAAACATTTCATATAACGTAAAGAAGGAAGAGGAGCTTCTCTTCTCTTCCCATTTTGCTCTTCTTCTGCTGCACAAACAAACTCCATCATCCATTTTTTTTGCCCGTTTCCTAATTAAACAGTAAACTTTTATTATTGGACGAAAATCAATAGAAAGAGGGCCTCTCGCCCTCTTATTTAAGCTTTCCTCTCCAATCTCTTAGATTTCAATCTCGTTTCTCCTCTTCTCCGTTTTCTTAAATTTCGGTAATATATAGATTCTCTCTCGAACTTTTCTTTCAAACCTTCTGTGTTTTTGATCTCTTCTTTCAAACTTTACACTTTTTGATCGACCCATGTTTGTGTTTTTTGTTTTGTTTTGCAGGAATCTAGGATCGTGGGTCGATCGGTTCACAGAATCCGATCAAGACCCAGCTCTTCTTATTCATCGATACATCCTATTTCTTCCCATAAGGTTTGCTCGATTCGATTCTCTTACGAGTTTCTGGGTTTGAATATAGATGATGTTTTCACTTAGATCGAGATGTGTATATATTACTTACTCGGGAATAAACCCTTTTTTTTCTTTTTTAGCAGAATGGAAATGGAATCATGTAAGCTGTTCATCGGTGGGATTTCTTGGGAGACCAGCGAAGATTGTCTTCGCGACTATTTTCAGAGTTTCGGTGATGTTTTAGAGGCGGTGATCATGAAGGATCGAGCCACTGGTCGTGCTCGTGGCTTTGGTTTCGTTGTCTTCGCTGACCCCAATGTTGCTGAGAGAGTCGTTTTGCTCAGACACATTATTGATGGTAAAATTGTAAGTTTCATCAGAAATAATCCCTTTATTAAACCAACACTAGTACATTGCTTCAATATTCAATCTGCTTCCTTCAATCATTAGTTGCCTTGAATTAGAGGGTTGCTGCTCCTCGAAGCAAAGCTATTCTCTTTATTCATTTCTGTTTTTAGTCTCTATAGTCTGCAACAAAAGCAAAAGACAAGGAGTATGTCTCTCTCATAAATATATCTGCTGATCTTGGTCAAAAGTTGTTGTAATCCACACAGAAATAATAAAGGAATCGTTTCATGGTCATGTTCAAGTATTGGTTGAAGAAACTGGTTGACAATGAATTAGAATGCTAAATTTTCTGCGCCAACATTCACTAAGCAAGAATCAACCAACGAATGTGAGTAGTTATACTAGTGAAGTTTTTTATTTTCTCCATGACCACAGGTTGAGGCGAAGAAGGCAGTTCCAAGAGATGATCACGCAGTATTTAACAAAACTAACAGCAGCCTCCAGGGATCACCTGGCCCAGCAAACAGCAAAAAGATCTTTGTGGGAGGTTTGGCTTCATCGGTGACAGAGGCTGAGTTCAAGAAGTACTTTGCTCAGTTTGGGATCATCACGGATGTTGTGGTGATGTATGATCACAGAACCCAGCGACCGAGAGGCTTTGGGTTCATTTCTTATGACTCAGAGGAGGCTGTAGACAAAGTGCTGCAGAGGACATTCCACGAACTCAATGGTAAGATGGTGGAGGTCAAACTGGCTGTTCCTAAGGAAATGGCTCTGAACCCAATCCGGAGCCAAATGAATGTAAATAGCTTTGGCAGTAGTAGAATCAGTGCATTGCTGCTGAACGAGTACACCCAAGGATTCAGCCCGAGTCCAATCTCCGGTTATGGAGTAAAACCTGAAGTTAGGTACAGTCCAGCAGTAGGTAATAGGGGCGGATTCTCACCGTTTGGACATGGATATGGAATCGAGCTGAATTTTGAGCCAGACCAGACTCAGAACTATGGAACTGTTTCCAGTGGAAGCTTTGGACGGCCCTTTAGCCCAGGATATGCTGCGAGCCTTAGCAGGTACGGTAGCCAGATTGAGTCGGGAGGAGCTAGTGTAGGGAACGGTTCTGTGCTAAATGCAGCAACAAAGAACCATTTATGGGGAAATGGTGGTCAAGGTTACATGTCAAACTCTCCGATATCTAGAAGCAGCTTCAGTGGAAACTCTGGAATGTCTTCACTAGGCAGCATCGGAGACAACTGGGGAACAGCTGCACGTGCACGTTATAGCTACCGCGGTGAGGGAGGAGGCGTAGGATTAGAAGCAATGAGAGGTGTTCCTTTTGGTGGTTACAGCAGGGGCTCAAGCAGCATGGAGGCAGACTCTTTGTACAGCGACTCGGCGTGGCTTTCCCTGCCTGCAAAGGGGGAGGAAAGATTGGGAATGGGAGCATTGGACTTCATGTCTAGAGGACCAGCTGGATACATCAATAGGCAACCAAACGGAGGTATGAATAATGAACACCTTTTTTCATCTGAGAATCTGAACATTTATGTTTTTGGGAAAAATCTGATGAATCATATGAAAATGGTGTTAATGCAGGAATTGCAGCTTAGAGAAGTGAGAGAAATCCATTCCATGGAGATCAGATGATGATTTGGCTATTTGCAGAAGAAAGTTTTTAGAAGAGGAAGATATTACAAAATTATTTGTTAAAAAAAAAAAAGCTTAAAGCTTTTCTTTACTTTTTTTTTACTATTTTGATTGTTGTTATAGTTTTTCTTTTCACCCTTTTTTTCTAATTTGGGGTTTTGTTTCTTTTATCTCAAAAAAAAAAAAAAAAATGTAAACCGAGTGATATAATGAGACAAAGAAACAATGAAATGTATTATGCTCTTGTCTTTCTCCCTTTAATATAAGATCAAGATATTGACATATTCAAACATGAATACGAATTTAAAAAAAATGTAATTGCCTCGAATGTAGGCAACGCAGTGTGAAGGCGACAAGTGGCAAAACATGTGGATGATGATAAGCCAAGAGGACAAAAGAGCAATCCATCACGATAATATCCATTTATGTGAAGTGGACCAAAAGAGAGATAAGCCGAGAGTTACAGTACTCAAAAGAGAGACGAAACATCCTAATCCCCCAACTCTCTGAGAGCTTCAAGACTTCACTGGAAACGCCATCATTGTCCCCACACTCCTCTATAAGGTTTACGAATCCCACGAGACTCTCTCGAAGCAAAAACAGAAACATAAAGATGCGTTTGCTAGTAGCACAAGTAGCAGCAGCTTCACCATTGTCCTCTGCTTCTCCAGCATGTAACTCCCATAGTTGCAGATGGAAGCCTTACTCCAACTCTACTGACTTCCAAGCAAACGCATCCGTCCTCCTCATCCTTCTCTTCTCTGCTCTCATCTGTGCTCTCTCTCTCTACGCTGCAATCCGTTGCTTTCTCCGGCCAACCCTCGGGACTGACGACGACGACCACAAGCCTGATCCTGAGGCGGATGTTTCATCCACCATGCCAACTCCTACGCTTGTCTACTCCTCCGACCTTGAGCTTGCAGGAGCTGAAGCAGAGTGTGCCATTTGCTTGTCTGAATTCGAACAAGGTGAGAGTATCCAAGTGCTGGAGAAATGTCATCATGGGTTCCATGTCAAGTGCATCCACAAGTGGCTCTCTTCCCGCTCCTCCTGTCCTACTTGCCGGACTTCTATCTTCTCACAACACACCTTAGACTCTGCACCATCAACGGAAACTCCTTCAAGCCAGATCAATGCTTAGTAGCTTTCCTCGATTCTTCTCCCACTTTTTCATCTTCTTTCCAGAACTTAGACTTTTACTCTTTTTTTTCCCGTTAAATCCAATGCTTTGACTTGTATCATGTTTTGCTTGAGATTACCCTGTTTGCTGTTCTGTATTAGGTAAAATTATAAAACACAGAGAACCAAAACAGTAATCACCACTTGTATGAATCAAATTATAATACTCCACACAATGAATAAGCTCTAACGAATGCAAAATGGCATCTTTTACCACAGAAAACATAAGGATCAAAAGTTTTGCAACATGTTCAAATGCAAGATACGAGTTTTTTTATAAGATTGAAAAAAAGAATTTGAAGTTTACGAGCATTGTGTTGAATGAATTTCTGGACATGAGATGGCTCTAATGATTTTCAGCAATAATCAAGAATCATAGCTCACTTAATTAAAAGTTGGAGGAGCTTAGCAATGTATGTGGATAATTGGAAGGGAATAAATGTATGTACCTACTTGGTCATGATTTAGAAGCTGCATCATCCAATCCATCCTTCATCAATAACATCTGCACCAAACTCTACAAAGACTCATAAAACATAATTTCCCCAAATCAAAGCAGTTTCAATTTCTTGGGATTCGATTAGCGTCCGAAAGTAATTTTAGTTCTCGTTTGGAACTAATGGATATGGAGAATATTTTTTTTTATCTATAACCAGAAATCTAATTAATTTTTTTTAATTACTGTTCTTCAAAGACTGCGTATCACAATACCTAAAGTAATAATTTATCTATTTAACATGTTTTGCAGTGGACTAAAATATTATTCGGACTAATCCGTAAAACCTATAATCTTGAAAAGATAACTCTATTATGCATTATTTAATGACTCTAATTTTGTGTTTAGTTCACGAACTCTTAAAAAAATCAATTTTCTTGTGTTTAACTTTTAATAAAATTAGTAAAATATCTTGCAACTTTTATTTTGATATAAATTCAAATAAAATATAATAAACTATAGTGAAAAATATATAAAGATTTCGAATAGATTTTTTTCTATGAATATATATGAATTGATTATTATTTAAAAATATATAGTAGATAACATCTTTAATGCAAAATAAATATTTTCCATATTATTATCACTAATTGTAAATGACAATTATATCTTTTCCTATTTCAATTATTATTTGTTATTTGTAATGTCATTTCATATAATCTCTATAATATTATTTAAGAAGACATTTTTAAAAATGAACTTTGTTTTGTAAGTTATTACATGAAATGTCATTACAAATAACAAAGAATAATTGAAATAGGAAAGTATATAATAGTCTTTTAAAATTATTGATTAGAATATGGAAAATATATATTTTGCATTAAAGAGGTTATTTATTATTTAATACTATATATTTTAAAATAATAATCAATTCATATTCAAAATCTTGTTATTACAAATGAATTCAAAGAAAAAAATATATTCAAAATCTTGCTAATTTTTTTACTATAATTTATTATATTTTATTTAAATATATATCAAAATAAAAGCTCAAAATATTTTACTAATTTTATAAAAAGTTAGACACAAGAAAACTATATTTTATTTAGGAGTTCGTAGACTAATCACAAAAACTAGAGTCATTAACGGTGCATATTAGAGTTATGTTTTCAAGATTATAAGTTTTTTGGAGGTTAACACGAATAATATTTTAGTTCACTGCAAAACGGGTTAAATAGACAAATTATTACAAATTGACATATTTATCTATAATCATTAGTTAGGTATATTTTAAAATTAACATAAAAATAATTTTATTAAATTTCAAAAATATTTCTTTTAAAAATATTACTTCGCGCTATAATTACCGCGGGTTAAATCCTAGTAACTTACAAAACAAAATTCATTTTCAAAAATGTATTTTTAAATAATATTAAAGACATTTTCTATGTAGCGGAGCGATGAAAAAGCTAAATAGTGAGAATGGGCGAATCATCGAAAGAAAGAACGACAGCTATGGCCGACCATGTTCCACTACTCCTGAGAGAAATCAAACTTCACTACAGGAACGGTGACTTAGTCCGCTCGCATCAAAATGCTGATAATTTTTTTTGGGTGTAATTTATAAATTGAATGAAGATTTAGTAAAGAACTATATGGGATGTGAAATGTTTTGTGCTATTGTACAATTGGGAATCAATTGATGAGGATGATTGTCAGCCAAATAAAATTGCTTGGATGCACATGGAAAATTCTCTTTTGGGAATCAATTGATGAGTATGATTGTCACCCAAGAAATTTTTGTTCAATGAATTCTGAAAGTTAGGTTTTTTCTCGATTTTTTAGTTTAAACAAAAATCAAAATTAATAGAATTAGAACGGTGGCATATATGATCATTTTTTTTCCAAAACGTGGCATTTGAGCTATTCTTCCTTTTTTATGCCAGGCATTACTTGAATATCAAATGCTTGCTCCTCTTCCATTGATTATGTTTGATCTCCCAATGGATGCAAATTTATATCAGGGGATGGTGTCAGCTTCGATCTGATTGGGTTGCATGATTTTGATTTTGAGGAGCCTCAGCCTCTTGAGTTTGACTACAATTTGCCTGACTTTGATGATTACGATTATGAGGGATTTGTAGGACCAAAATTTAGCACAATAGACAGGAGAGATTTAATCACGATTATATAAATAAACAGTTAAGGTACAGATGATTCATTTAACGATAAAGCAATAATAAATCTAAGGAGGCGAGATGAATCTCTTTCCTTAACTCAAAGAATCTCCCGTAGTGCGACGGGTTTTTTATAGATCCATGAGTCCCAGGATACAACCAAAGTAATCTGTATCATCTACACTTGATATCAGATCTAGCGAACATTATACTACGATACTCTCGAATAAAGACTTACTCTCTAGACAGAAGGGAATTGAAGAGACTATTGCTAGAACTTTTAGAATGTGTTTATTGTGTATCAGAGGATGATTTTTTAGGTGAAAATCGTATTGTATATATAGGAGAGAGGCTAGGGTTTTTCCATGACAGAAAAGGAATATTTCTAGAATAACCTAGGCGGCTGCGATTTTTAAGTCGGCCCGCTGGGTATCGATCGATACCTAGGGGTATCGATCGATACCTCAAAAAGTCCACGGGCCCAAACAAGGCCCAAGATGCGAACGTCGCACGTATGGCTTTTCTTCTCTCATGTTGTTCGTTTAAGACACAACTATTCCAACATATATACACGAGAAAACATTTCTCGGTTAATGAAAACATTTCATTAGAAATAGCTCAGCTCATTTCTTTTCACACTAACACAATTTTATCAAGCCCTCGAGCTTTGACAAAAAATTAGTTCCAACAGGATTGTATGCTGGTATGGAGGATTTAGGTTTACTAGAAGCTTTTATTGGTGCTGCTCGGAATCAGAATCATGCAGTTGCAGGTGCTGTTGCAGCTCCTCAGCCTCATCATGGGCATTTTCATCATGGTCAGCTTCAGCCTCAGCCTGGTCCGTACGGCCTCTGCAAAAAAAACCAAGCTCACTGATCAGGTAAGCAATATAGCTTCAATAAGCACATCTTAGAACATATAACATCTTATAATTTGATATGGAGGATCTACTCGTGGTCGTGGACTACAATTTTGTTACCGCTGTGAATCGTAATAATATGAAATGGAAATTTCAACAATTTTCTTGCTAATTTCAATTTTCTAAGAAAATTGCCTATTGGGAGCAGAAACCGATGTGATTTCTGGAGATGAAGGAGTAAACCGGATCTTGGGCCTTTTCTTTTTTTGTCGATGTGATTTCTGGAGACAATGTGATAGGTCCCAAAGACTTGGCCGCGGGTGGTCACTCCCAAAAGATACATCGAGATCAAGACGTTCCAGTTGGCCACTCTCAGAAGCCTCCCAGCCGCGGCCAAGAGGCAATGCACCGCGACCAGGAAGCCTCTACCCGCGGCCAAGTGAAGGTTCGCCGCGGCTAGACTCCATGGATCCGCGGTCGAGCCAGTTTTGTCCCGTAAGCCCAATTTGCAAGCCCAATTAAAGAGTATTTTAAATATTTAATTTAATTTTTGGCATAGTTTGAATTATTTTAATTATGAATTAAATTTAATATATATATAATCGGATTAATTAATTAAAATACTTTTTAATTGAACTAAATATAATTAATTTTTAAATTTAACCAAAAATATATGTTTGGAAACAAAATCCAATATGAGAATAGACTAAAATTAAAAATTTCTTGTTTAGTTACAAAATATTCCCCTTTTTAATAGTATAGATTATATACTTTCATATTTTAATTATTTTTTCTTATTTGTAATGACATACTATGTAATAATTTAGAAAAGAAAGTTTATTTAAAAAAATGTATTCACAATTTCTTGGGATTCGATTAGCGTCCGGTAGTAATTTTATGGCTCGTTTGGAACTAAAACAATTAGCCCGAATGATGGGCCCATAATAGCTTAAGTCAGGCCCTTTCCAAACCTAAAACAGTTGGGTTTATGTGAGTGCAAGTGATTGTTAAATTCTTCTACATCCAATGATTAATGTTATCAAAACGTTTTTTTTTTTTTTTTTGATAAAGGACTTGCTAGAATCTCTATAATATTATTTAAGAAGATATTTTTAAAAATAACCTTGTTTTGTAAGTTATTACATAAAATGCCACTACAAATAACAAATAATAATTGAAATAGGAAAAAATATAATAGTCTTCTAAAATTATTGATTAGAATATGGAAAATGTATATTTTGCATTAATAAGGTTATTTATTATTTATTTTCTTAATTATTTTTAGTACTATATATTTTAAAATACTAATCAATTCATATATATTCAAAGAAAAAAATCTATTCAAAATATTGCTATATTTTTCACTATAATTTATTATATTTTATTTGAATATATATCAAAACAAAAGTTGAAAAATATTTTACTAATTTTATAAAAAGTTAGACACAAGAAAACTATTTTTTAAGAGTTCGTAGACTAATCACAAAAACCATAGTCATTTAACGGTGCATATTAGAGTTATGTTTTCAAGATTATAAATTTTTGTGGGTTAGACTGAATAATATTTTAGTTCAATGCAAAACAGATTAAATAGACAAATTATTACAAATTGACAGTTTTATCTTTAATCATTAGTTAGTCATATTGTAAAATTCAGATAAAATCAATTTTTAAAAATTTCAAAATAATATTTTTAAAAAAAATTACCCGCGCTATAATTAGCGCGAGTTAAATCCTAGTTAATTAAATAATATAGTTACAAAGGACCTAATGAAATCACTCATCATCTACTACATAGAAATAAAAACAGGGTTTGTTCGGATTTGCTAGACGCAGCCTCCTGCGACCAAACGCTGCGTCTGGACGCTGTGTTCTGCGATTGGAATTTTTGGACGCTGGATAAATCCAGCGTTGCGTTGCGACTAAACCTGCGACTAGAGTGGTAAAAGACTAAAAACCCCCTATTATTACTGTGAATTACGAAATTTGCCATTTACCCTAAATCAATCTCCTTCTCGATCTCTTCTCTTCTTCGGCGTTGAAGTCTCTCTCTCTCTCTCCATGGTGGGTCTGTTCGTTTTGATTTGTGTGAGTCGAGTCGAGTTTGGTCGTCTGCTTTCGTATTTGTGTGAGTCGAGTCGAGCTAGTTTACTTGATTGAAAGTTTCTGGGTTTTGATTTGAGTTATGCGGAAGCTTTTGTTTGTTTTGTGGTAATGGCTACTAACTAAGTTGCCGATGCTGAAGTTTCTGGGTTTTGATTTGAGTTGCCGATGCTGAAGTTTCTGGGTTTTGATTTGATTGTCCGTGAGCATTTGTTTGTTTTGTGGTAATGGCTACTAACTAAGTTCAGGTTTTGTTGTGGAGAAATTGGGAAAAACGAGAAACTTTGGATTAAGCTTTGGATTTGATGATTCTACTAACTAAGTTCAGGTTTTCTTTCAAAATTGGGAATAACGAGAAACGAAAAACGAGAAACTTTGGATTAAACTAGTTGCTTCTCTTTTGATTAAACTATTGCACAGTGTTTTGGCTTCTTGTGTTTGGCATTTGGGCTTCACGATCTCACGCTTCTTCTCACTTCTTCTCAATCTTGTTTTTTTGTCTTTTGCAGGTTGTTTTTAAGATTGCACTACAAGATTTTGAGGAAGGCACAAAGATAAACAAGAAATATGGTAAGGAATCAACTACGGTCTTTGATTTTTATAGGCTTTTTGTTAGCTGTTTCGTGACTCTTCTGTTGTCTCTGTAGATGTAAGAAACCATCCGATTCTCATACATTGCAAACGTGGCAAGGTAATAAACATCAACCCTTATCTCTCTTCTTCTTCTTCTTCTTCTTCTTCTTCTAGGAGCTTGGCCTGTTTTTAGGACACTCTTTGGTGGTCTTTTAAGAGATTGTGTGATTAGTTTTATTCACAGGACACTAATGGTTTGATGGTTTTTGGTGAACTCAATATGAATGCAGCATAGGACAGGTTGTTTGGTGGGATGCTTAAGAAAAGTTCAGAGCTGGTGTTTATCATCGGTGCTCGAGGAATACCAGAAGAACGCAGGTTTGAAGTGGAGACAAAGGGACTTGAAGTTTATAGAGACGTTTGATATCGTGAGCTTGAGGCAGTGTCTCTTGAGCATTATGTATCGGTATCACGGTTATGGTTCCAAGAGGAAAAGGTTGGTCTATGAAGAAGAAAATGTCCAGAAACCGAAACCGCAGGCTGCTTAAGTTTGAAAACGAGAGCAACCAAGTGGGATATGGATGATTTACCGGTCACTGGATGATTCTTTTAGGAGGATAAGTTAGTTTATATCAAGATTCATAAGCAGAAGTTTGATTTGGTTTTTCTAGCGATAGAGATGTACAGAAAGGCTACTCTTCATTAAAACTGATGCATGAGAGGTCAATTAACTCGATGACCACTAATGCTTAAGTTGCTTTTTCTTCTTTTTTTACTTGTCAACTCTTAAAGTGGCTTTTAGCTAATTGTTCAAAGACCATCTCTTTCAAATCAGAAATATTATTACAATAAATTAGAGTATTGAAAGGTTTCTGACTATATATAGCACATGTATTGAAATGGCTTTAGCTAATTGAAAGGTTTCTGACTATATATACAATTGATAAAAATGGAAAACAGAGGAGGTAAAGAGTATCGAATCATTTATACCATGTTAGTTAAATGATTTAGTTTAATATGATTATTTTAATTTAGTTTATGATTTTTTATCATAAAAATTATAATGTTCTAATTATATTTAATTATAAAATTATTAATATGATTGTTAACTAATAAAAAATTATTATGGATGTACAAAATTTAAACTATATTGTTATCAAAAATATAAATGTATAAAATTCATAAAAAATAATTTGAATTAAATGAAAAACTATGGTTAATATATATATATATATTTTTTTTAAAAAACTATCGCTTGCGTCAGACAAACGAACAGACCTGCGGCCAGACGCTGCGTCTAGACGCGCGGCTATCAAACGAACAAACATGCGACCAGTCGCAGAGACCAGACGCGCGACTGCCAAACGAACAACAGTCGCTGCGTCTGATCGCAGCGTCTGGCCGCAGGCCGCAGCCGCAGACGCCAGCGGCTGCCAAACGAACAGACCCACATACTAAGAAACAAATGAGATACAATCTTACGGAGCTAGAATAGGAGGAGGGGACCAGCATAAAAGAAGGGATGCACGGTCAGGGTTAACGTTTCTTTCTTTCTTCTCTTTATGTCAACAACGTTTCTTTGAGAGCCTCGTACGGACTATATAAACTTCTCATTATGTGACTAACAAATAAAACTGTATTAAATTATAAAAAGTTTTGATTTGTATATCCTTAAAACCCTAAATAATGAAAAATCGAAAGAAACAAAAAATGAAAAATATATGTGAAAAAAAAAACTGGATAAACATCTAAAAAGAGTTCAAGAAAGAAGAAACAAAAAAAAAAACATCTTTTTAAACAGCGGGGTGGAAAACTCTTACAAGTTACCACAAAAAAAAAACAAGTGGTGGTGGGCTAGTGGTTTCCATAAGTGGAGGGATTGCTCTATTGATCTAGACCAGAGATCGATCCCCGCAAACGCGGAATTATCTAACCACCATGGCGGGTTAAGTAAAATTAAATTTGAAAATGAAGACAGAAAAAAAAGATCACATTTCAGATATTTTGTTTGTCGTATGTGATTTGTTTTCACAATCTAAACTTTTTCCCCTAATTAAGCTGATTGAAACCAAGTTAATATAAACTGGATCCATCAAATAACCTAGCTGATATTTAAAAATTATTTTCTTTGTTCATTCGGATATCAATTTGTATGTTGTGTATCAGTACTTCCTCTTTCACACTAATGATCTTCAAGCCATTGTAGTTAATAACCACAAGCCTCACACTCATAAGAGTTTCAGATGAATTTTCCAGTATTAGTTACACACTCAAAGCTACAACAATTAAATCAGATTGGTAATCAAACCAATAAAAGTAGTGTACAAATCTGTGAATTTTTTAAGCGAATCATGAAGCATTACTCGGCCGATAACCAGGCCCATCAGGAAATAACCTAAATTACTAGGCCCATAATAGGTTTCTCGAAGCCTTTTTCCAAACCTACAATATCTCTCATTATCCCCTCCGCTATAAATAGTAAGTAGCACTCTCTCACGTTTTTAGACACACTCCACTTTCCAAAAACAGCGTCGTTTTAAGAATGAGTCAAGCAAGCAGCTCCGTCGACAACAATTGCTACGGAAATAGCGATTGGCCGAAGCATTTTCCACCTATCCGTACGTCTTCCTTCTTCGTTCAAATTTTCTCTTACAAAAATTTGTTTTTTTTCTTTCTTTTTGTTAATTCTCTCTCTATATATTCAGTGATTGATCTATCACGTGACGTGGGTGCGTTTTTTTTTGTTTTTTTTATTGGTGTTGTAGCGAGGAACCGATTCCAGAAAAGTGGTAGCGATGCGGTGTACGAGGTGAAGGAGACGGACGCGTGCCTGATATATAGGTTAGACGTGCCTGGGTGTCCCGAGTCAGACCTTGTCTACTGGGTCGATGGCAACAACGTCCACTTCTTCGCCGACGAACCCGCCTTGCCTGAGTACAACCACGACGGACGCAAATACGGAGGCTCCATTGTTTTCAACCCAGAGGGTTTCGTGGTGAAGGGAGCTAAGGCTAGGCTTCTCAATGGTGTGCTCTGGATCACCGTCCCTAAGATCCCCGGCCGTAACATCAAGCTTACTGTCATTGAGAAGATGCTGAATTTCAAGATAACAAGAGATCACGTGGTTTGAGTCGTACGTACGTCTTGTATTTATCGGCCTCGTCTCTCTCGCATCGTAATGGTCTCCTTTTCTGGTTTTTAATAAAAGGGTCTGTCTCTATGACGTCGACTTTATATGTTCGGGCTGGTCTTGTCTTTATCCGTCTCGTCTTTATTGCCTCTTAATGGTGTCTAGCTAGGGTTTATGGTCTAGTTCTCTCTATGACATTTTTTCTTTTCTTTTCTGGTTTTTAATAAAAGGGCCCGTCTCTATATATGACGTCGACTTTGTTGCAGCATATATGGTTTTTGTTTATCTTTTTCTATGGTTAAGTGCTTTTCTTTGCTTCTGTATCATCATCTCATTAATGCCATCAAAACGTACGTTTCTTTGAGCCTATAAGAAGATGTTTTAATTAAGGGGTGTTTTCGAAAAAAGTAACAAAGACTGTAAATAGTATACATAAAAACCATGAAAAATAAAGTTGAAAATAACGGTTGTAAACTTTAGAAGAGAGATGATGTTTGGTGCAAAATAAAAAAGGAGACGTTGCATTGCATTGTAAATATTTGTTTGTCGTATGTGAAAAGTAAATAGAGGGAGTAAAAAAAAAGATTGACAGCTCACTGTTTTGCCCTAAAGCATCGTTGACGTCAGCGTCTTCCGAGAGAAGACGAGATTTGCCTACTTTGTCGCGCATGTGAAAGGATTTTGATTTTGTAATATATCGCTGACGTCATCGTACTCTCCGGTTTTTTTTTCACGGTAACAATTCAATAGGTTAAATCTTTTTTTTTTTTTTGAACATTAATTTAGGTTAATTTTCTCTTCACGCTTTAAAGTGCCAGCTGTAGACTGCCATGTCACAGACGGTCCCTCGCCGTGCTTTCGTTTATAGTATTATTATCGACAACAAAATAAAAACTCCATCTTTACAGAGAAAGAAGAGAGATGGCTGAGAGAATATGCCTTGACTTGACGAGAACTCCTTTCACCAGAGGTATCCTTTCTCCTAATTTCTCTTTCTCTTCTATTATTTTCTAAAGTCTTTATTGATCTTTGGTAGTCTCTTCCTTGGTTTTTGTTTTGCTTTTTTTCTAGCAACTAAGCATTAACGATTTGTCATTTTTGTTCTCTGCATTGTATTGAAACAGAAGGTCTCTACGCGACTAACAATCAGTTCCAAAAAGCTGGTCCGAAGGGTTTCATTGAGGTGAAAGTTCTTGAGAACGACAATCTCTATGTGCGGGTCGACTTGCCCGGTGTTCCAGACGACGCCGTCCGCCACAGAGTCGACGCCGTGAGGCAGAAGCTTGTGTTTTTCTCCGGCGAAACTCCCGACGACGGCAACAAGAATGACGGATTTCGTGAGTACTCCGGAACCGCCGGTCTGGGCTGTGACTGCTGCGAAATCACCGGCGTGGAGGCTAAAATGAAACATGGAGTCTTAAGGATGATTGTCTCAAGGGTCAAGGTGAAAGACCATGAGAAGAAGTGTACTCTCACTCTGCCTCCTTTCACAGGTTTCGATCCACTTCTCTACCAAAAGCCACCACCATATATATGTCTTGCACCATTGTTGTAAATGCTCTGTTTTTTTTTTTTGTTTGAATCGCTCGACAGGTAAATCTGGAAGATACCTGGAGGATCATCCGTTTGTGGTGAAAGGTCGTAAGGGACCATTCGTTGGAGCAGCAACAGCCAATGGAGGTCTTTACTTTTCAGTGGATGTGCCAGGTGTTTGTGGTGATGATGTTGACGTGCTTGCTAATGAGAATGAAGTTAGATTCTATGCTGAGGTTAAGAACGTGTATGAGCACGATGAGACTGGCCGTATTTACCTGGGAAGCGTCAACAGTCGTACTTCCTCTTCTTCCTCTGTGCCTTCGCTTTTGAGCCACACCATAGCTTGGGATGCAGAGTTTGGTGTTCTCAGGATTGTCATTGTACCTCCTCGCAACACCACCAACAGCGAGTAATCACTCTCTCTACTACGTTTTCATTTCACATGTCTATCTTTCTATTTTTGGGAGAACTTTTGTTTGAGTCTTGTGTGTTTTAGTTGACACATTTGTGTGTTTGTCCTGCTTTTGTGTTTGCTACGGAATCCAGTGACTCTTCTCATTGCTTTCACAATCTTTATTTTTTTTCCGCAAATGAACTGGATCCATATCAAATGACTTGATCGGTATGTCATGTATCACTTGCACTTAAAAAAAATGAGAATCAATTACAGACCACAGCACCTTGACGAACATAGTTCAAAACTACAAGATGTTATGTATCACTTCCACTTACTTTTTCACACTATTGATTTTCAAGCCATTGTAGTTAACCACAAGCCTGAAGCCTCACACTTGGAATTTAAACTCAAAGCTACACCAACTAAAACAGATTGGAATTTAAACCAATTTAAAGTGTTTAAACCTGTCAAAATATGTTATACTATGAACAAAGGCTATAGTACCTAAGAAGATTTTGTATAAGCCATTGCATTTATCGAGTTTGCTCGTTAAAACAGAGGCATACTTTGGGCCAAGCTTCGGGCAGACCAGAAAGAATGAGCATCTAAAGCAGAGAAGCTCCACTTAGAAGCAATAGATGACAGATGATTCCATAAAGATAGGAAGGTGGAAATATAGAAAGATACAAAGCTAGAATTCACTAACAAAAACCAAATTCATATACTTGTAGAGAATTAGTTCTGATAGTTTTCATTGTCCGAGATCCAGTTGTAACAAGCACATTAAAATTGGGATGAATCCAACATGTAATAATTTGTAGAAAGTAAAATAGATATGTTCTTTGGTGACTGTGACCAGATATCCTAAAATAAGTTGTGATGACAAAGAATAACAACTGAGAAGGAAAAGCTATAGGAACCTCAGAAGTGAATCATGAAGCATTTTTCTTCAACAACATTGGGAATTCGATCCATCCAATTTGTGAAAACTCAAATCACTATATTCCTCACTGACAAGCCCTATGTTCAATTTTCTCCGGTAGTGGCAGAGCAAGTCCATTTGCAGACTTAATAAGAGTACAATCAGAAAGAAAATGTATCAAAGAGTGACCTGATAAAACTTACAAGTTATGAAAAGATGGTATCAAGGAGAGCAAATAACATGAATGTAGCCCTCTCACCTTCATTGACAAAGTGCTGAATAGTAGATTTATAAATGTTGCCAAAGAAGCCTAATTTATATTTTGATCCATAGTGAAAGTGGAACACAGAGAAGTTCGGATGTGCAAAGGCAAAGCTCTTCTTCAAACCAACAAAGCAAAACTCCTGTAAACTTGGAGATGCAACTAAAAGCTTCTCGAGGGCGAGGCTTCCGGGTATGAGTAATTGCCAAAACAAATCATGTGGTACAAAAATCCTCCATTTCGATCCATATTTGGCATTTACGCTTTGAATGTTACTACAAGAGAATTGTTCTCAAGGTTCTGCGAAAAAAAGATGAAAGAAAGACAAACCATAATCAGGGTTTTCTAAACAAGAAAGATCCAGACCTTAGAAGACATTCGATGATCAAAAACATTTAAGAGAACTAGAGAAGCACCCCATAATATTTTATCAAAACTATTTTCTCTAAGGTTTAGACTTTTAAAATTTAAAAGATTACATATACTAAAACCTCCGGTTGAGATAGAGGGTTGACTCAACGACATCGTTTAGTGATTTCGATCACTACGGCCGTCTATCTGAATCGATTGATTGGGATCTCCAGAGAAACCTGAACCAAAGAGAAAAAAGCATCGAGAAAGGCAAAATGGCAGGACGATTGAGCGGTGTGGCCTCACGGATCATGGGTGGAAACGGCGTTGTNTTTTTTTTTTTTTTTTTTTTTTTGTTTGTTGACTTGTAGATTTTTTTGGTTTTTGTAAGTTTGTACATCAAACCACGGAAACTAAATTCATATAACGCAGCCAAATTAAGATTCTTCTACATCAGTTTTTGCTTAATCTAGGTTCCAGAGCGAATTCTGTCAACTCATAACCATATCAGGAGAAATCAATGAACTTTTATAATAACAACAACAAAAAACAAGATCTTTACACAGGGAAGAGATATAATTGGATAATAAAACTTGATCTAAGCTAGTAAAAAACGAGAATGAAGAGTCTTTGATCAGATCTAATCTAGCACCTAATCGTAGTATCTGCCCTTACTTTATCTAAAAACTCAGATTCGATAATCAGATCCATAAATCACAAGCATCTAATCAAAGAAAAGGCACTACAAAGTCTACAAATTTCGCAAAAGTTAAAAAACTAAAGTTACAATTTTGAGCATACCCAGATGAATATTTATCACCAAACGCGACGAAAGTAAACAACTTTTGATGCAATTTTGTTTTGGGTTACAAAAGGAATAGAGAAACGAAACCCTGAGATTAGAAGAAACCGAAAAGGGGAAATTCCAAGATAAAGGAAAAAAAATCCGAACGATAGAGAAGCTGGATCGGGAATTACGGATTTAGACTTCGACGATAGAGAAGAAAGAGGCAAAAATTTTAATTGACAAAAAAAACCAGTGGGTACCCAGTACCTGATCGGGTATACCCATCTGGGCTTGCATATATAAAAGCCTGCCCGTTTTGAGCCCGAATTTTTCTAGGCAAAAAAAATAAAGCCCGCGGGCTTACTATTCCATACAGGTCCCGGATACCCATCGGGCTTTTACCTATTTTTAACATCACTACTTCCGGGTATGAGTAATTGCCAAAACAAATCATGTGGTGCAAAAACAAAACAAAATCCTCCATTTCGATCCATATTTGGCATTTACGCTTTGAATGTTACTACAAGAGAATTGTTCTCAAGGTTCTGCGAAAAAAAGATCAAAGAAAGACAAACCATAATCAGGGTTTTCTAAACAAGAAAGATCCAGACCTTAGAAGACATTCGATGATCAAACACATTTAAGTAAGAGAACTAGAGAAGCACCCCATAATATTTTATCAAAACTATTTTCTCTTAAGGTTTGTTATTTGTATATAGACTTTTAAAATTTAAAAGATTACATATACTAAAACCTCCGGTTGAGATAGAGGGTTGACTCAACGACATCGTTTAGTGATTTTGATCACTACGGCCGTCTATCGAGCACTCATCACATATGCCACTTCTTCAGAAATTTTAACCAACCATGCCATCATTTAATCAGCTTGCCACTGATATAATGAAAAGACGATTTTAGCCTTAATGAAATATGTGATTTAATTAAAAAAAAAAAAAGAAATCCAACCCGAAACCCGATTCCAAACCCGACGACGAGCTACACACTCAAAGCCTTTTCCCGACGGCGACGTCGACGTTCATCGCCACCGCCCTTCTCGCCAGCCGTCGCCTCCGGCGTCGTCA